>LQNS02276883.1:16931759-16964435 GCA_001587735.2 Parhyale hawaiensis | reverse complement strand
TACTCGACTTAATTGTCACTGACGTGCTCTTAATAGCTAGCAAATGCCTTCGTCTCCTATGTGAGATGTGACCACGGAGCTGCAGCTGTATACCAAGGGGTTCCTCGGTTTCTCCGCACATGGCACGTTAATAAGTGATGACAGTATTACCATTTGACATACTTAGTCTCGTATTGCAAAGAACAGCAATCTATGGATACTACATATGTATGATAATATGTGCCTCTGTCTCCTATGTGAAATGTGCTCACAGATCGAGCGGTAGTTGTGGATGGAGAACCTTGCGGTTTGCG
Organism: Parhyale hawaiensis; assembly: GCA_001587735.2. NCBI lineage: Eukaryota > Metazoa > Arthropoda > Malacostraca > Amphipoda > Hyalidae > Parhyale > Parhyale hawaiensis. The sequence goes on along the minus strand of LQNS02276883.1, from coordinate 16,964,142 downwards.
CGCATAGGGTTTTGATAACGTGATGAGTACCTATTTATATTGATAGTTACCATGTTTGCGATGATGTTTCTCAAGGAAAAGGTTCTGAATACAATAAAACCGTTGAAGCATAATGTAAAGAAATTTAATTTGTCTGAGAAAATTGAATAAAGGAAAAAAAAGTCATTTCTTGTTTCCTCTTGTTGTTCCTATTTCTGTTTCGCTCTCGTACAGTTTAGTAAAGTGTCATGTGACTTTTGCTTCTGATCGTACACACTTTTGTCGAGTTTGTACATTTCAACTTTCACCGTGACCTTCAGGGCAAGTGGCATGCGTGCAGGTGATGGATCTACCAAGCATGTGTTGTGAGGAATTGCTCACTGCAGGTATCGTCTAAACATTTGTCGGTATATGAAAAAAATTCAAATAATGAAGGAGTTGAGTGCGTTATAGTCATGTTAACTATCGTAATTACATTGTTTTAAATCTATATTTATCACAAAGAAAAAATTTACAGCTATAATATTTCATTCGCGGTGGGCACCGCCTACCGTGCAGGACAAATCCGTAGTAGGTATGTACAGAGTTGAGTTATAAAGTGCGAAGTATCTCAAGCTTTTGTTAGTTCTGCTCTCACACCACGAATAAATCCTACTAGGATGCTCCCTATATATTCAGGTTTTCATATTTCTTGTTTAGAAATCACCCGTTTTCAAAAGTCCAATATGCATATGCTACATTATCTTTCTTTGTTCTTCTCGCTGAATTGCAACGAATTGTGCTAGCCGGACAGCGCTAACTGTGATGAATTTCATCATATGTAAAGTTACCTCAGAACTAATGTCCTCTCATACCATGAAGAAATATCCGAACATACTTCGTATTGGCATTCTGGAATGCATGTCTCTTAATTATTTATACCTGGGTCATAAAGTGCCACCTTTCATCAACTTCCAATGCTCCAGTTCTCACACAGCCTCATGACCTATTAAAAGGCTCACACTATATTATAACATATACGGTTATTGCTTTCGTTTATTTATAAATTGCAAAGCTTTTAATACTGCCGATCTGACACAGCGCTGTGACCTTATAAGGACACCCTTCATGTACGTATATTCGAGCGTATGTGAACATTTCCCGTTGAGTCATAAAGTGTAGAATTTCAGTGGTCTAGTCGCGCGTATGTCCCTGAAACAAATACACTAGGCTGTGGTCGCTGCATGACCTTGCAATGCTTGCTTGTTAAAATGCGCGTGCACGATCATCTTGGTTGTTATTGACGGTGGCGATACTAACTTAGATGTTAGCTAACTTTGTGGTCCATGCTGACTGCCTCTTGGGAATGTGAACTTGATTTGTTCATTCGTAATGAGATACTATACCTCCTTCAAGACAATTTTACTTATTTGTTCGTTTATATTATTCTATTTCATCGCTTTATAACCATACATAATATCCTTTCTCCTGATGATGGATGCTGCAGATTCGCGCTGAAAGGTGGGTCAAAGCAAGCTAATTTTTATTGCAAACCCAGTCGTTTAACATGACCTGATCACAACCAGAACTTCCACTGTTTTCTACAATTCATGCTTCCTGGTAATCCTCTTTCAATCGATGACTTTTTGTCCCAGCTTCATTTTTTTAATCTTAAAACCAATACATCTTTTTTTCTTTGCTTATGTTAAAGTAAAATAAGCTATGACCGTAGCAAAAAAAAAGAATATTTTCTATAAGCATAGACAAGTAAATTGGAAAACAAACACTGTTTTATCCAATTCCTTTGATGACTTCTGATGCAGGAAATATATTTTCCGAAAAACTGTTGGTCGTGCTGTCTCCTCCTTCTCCGCCAAGTGTTTCGAAAGAAACTGTGGCGACGTCTGGCGTATTTTCAGCATTATCGTGTTCTTTGGACAATGATAGTATTTTCCGCCATGTTCTAAATTACTTGACAATTTTCAAAGTAGCTCACTAGGTATCTTTGTACCCTTATTGCTACTGTTATTGGGCTAAGAGACGTATTCATCATTGCAACCCAGCATAGTCAAGCGACAGCTGTATTATGTATAAAAAGGCGACAGTGTTGTGTGGTGGTATACGTGGTGTATGTCCGCACTCTTGTGCTATGGGGATTGTGTGTTGGGGCTATGAGTGCATATCATAGTGTCGTCAGCTGACGTTGTACTATGCTGCGGACTGTGGGTTTCTGTGAGGACTCTCATTGTACGACCTTGAAACCCACTCATATACCATGATTTTTTTTCTGTAAGGCCTGAAGTATCATGGCCGTATGTTTACTGATTATCTCCGCCCAGGAGGTTATGTTTTCGTCGGGTTTGTCTGTCTTTCCATCTGCTTGTCTGTCTCTCTTTCTTTCTATCTGTCTGTCATCAAGATAACTCAAAAAGTTATGGACCGATTTTGACGGAATTTACAGAGATTGTTAGGTATATTAAGAAAAACAGATGAAAAACTTTTGGTGGAGATCCGTCCATCCATTTGTTTGTTTGTCTGCCTCATTTTTCTCAATGCTATAATTCAAAAAGATATGGACGGATTTTGATGAAATCTACATGAGTTGACAGGTATATTATGAAAAGTAAATGATCATATTTTCGTAACGATCCGTTTGTTTTTTTCGTTCGTTTGTCTCTGTCTTTAATTTTATGCATGTTAGCACAATAGCTGAAAAAATAATAATGGATCTTCATGAAATTTATAGGAGTTGTTCGTTACGTTGAACGGCATAAATGATCAAATTTTGGTGCAGCTCGGTTGGTTCGTTTGTATGTTTGACTCATGTTTGTCTTAATGCTTGCTAGCAACTCAAAAATTATGACCGGATCTTCAAAAAAATTTCTGTAGCTGTTAACGCAATTGAAGGGCACAAATGATTAAGTTTCGGTGTTGGTCTCAGAACCAATTTTAATTTTTCGTAACCGTTGCCTTGCTTCGCGGAGGTATGCGCTCTCGAAATGCTCTATATTTTAATGCAACGAAGAGTACAAATTCTATTTAGTAAACAAGGGCCGTACTCGTTAGAGCTCAGAATACTTGTTAGAGTATGTATAGGGATGTTAGAGTCGTCGTGTAAGTTGATCAGTAACTTTACCCAGCAAATGAGTTGTGCTTCGATAGCATCTTAATTAAATAAATGGGCGAAACCTGCCCCTGCTAACCTCGATGTCACACGCTCCATTACATGCGTACGCCGTACTATACGTAAAACATCCGAGCTATAGTAACATATGTACTGCACAGTACTGTCTCTGTTACCGCTCACAAAGACGCACAACTTAAAAGCAGTTTACTGTGACAAACCTGAACTCTTCCTTGAGACCGATGTGACGTCATCACGATTGTCCCATGTCTCGCTGAGCCATCAATGTTATTGCTATAGGCAAGAACACAATATAATCTCAATTAATTCAAATTTCTGTAAACTTCCGCGCTGTTGGGGATTTCTTCATAACAGCTACGAACTTATGGTGTAAGCTAGCTGTAGCAAGCGATCGACTATGACGTCATCGGTGTGGCCAATTTTCTTGCGAAAATGCTGAAGAATTGCCTGTCTATGTCCATTTGTCTGTGAACTTACCGTTATACATAGAAACTAATCTGTTCGTGGAGATGCCCTGTGGTAAGCACCCTAGCTCCATGTTACCCATACTCGCCCCGCAGGACGAGGCTGTGACACCCGGCCGGGTTGCCCTCGACCTTGCAGACAGCTAAGAAATTCCTCCAATGCCAAGGCCATTTGTTACCGCATTTTTTCCGGCAGCAACCATTGTGCTTTATAAAAGCTTGCAGCCAATTGTCAGTGGTCGTCAGCCTTGTTTGCCGAGTTAAAAAGTTTCGCGTTTGTTTTATAGCTTGGGAATGCAGTCGTAAACGCTCTTGGTGGCTGAAGGGCGGACGCTGCGACGCGAGGAAGAATTCTTCATCTCGTTGTTTGTTTTTTCCTTTTCAATTTTGTGTTTACCGCTTTCGCGGTGGAAACGCCTTTAATCAACGGGTTTCTAGACGCTCGCTATTAACGATACACCCCTTAGTATTGGGTTGGTTGTGCATATTTGCATTTTCTGCTTTTAGTCCTCCAAAGTTCGTATCATTTTTAATATATCTATTACATTTTCATGTTTCTTAAATTTTTCAGCATGCATGCAACAGCGAATGCTCAAGACTACACTTTTTCATACTATTTGACGCATTTTGCTTTTCTCAAATAGTTATGTAGGTAGTTTAATATTTGTTCTTAAGTTTAAATCAACTTTGTTTCTATCGAGGCGCTTGAGAAGCTGCGTATTGTCCGCAGCTTCACGCTTGCCCAGGTCTGTTGACAGTGTCGTTCGTAACCGCCAGGCGGTGCAGATCTTGTTGGCTGTGCAGCACCTATAGCATCCCAGCTACCGCTGCCAACCACCTGTTGCCCTGCTCACCCAGATTTTGGTTCTTCCAACTCAAACCTATGGCTCCGACTATTTCATTATACGTATACGTTTTCTAAACAGTGATATGCGGGAAGGATGACTGTGCAAATTGCAGTAATGATTTTATTGTATCCACACCCTCTTTACATTGCTGCTCGCGCACAACTCCCTTACAAGGAGATTATATGAATGTTTATAAAACTTCCTTCGTAACGTATACGGACAAATAAATGCGAACACACAGACATACGCAAGGAACTCAGCAGGAAGCCACAAAATATTCAGACACGTAAGGACCATACTGTTATACCATCTTAACCCTATTTTCACCAGGGTGTTTTACCTTACTACTAGGGTTCTTTGTCCTACTTTTACGTACAGAAAAAACGCCTTTGTAGTAAGGTCATGTTTGGTATAGTGCTATTCTAGGGTATTTAATCTTAACGGTAAATGGGTAACAAGGGGGCTGACTAGGCACGTATAGAGTTCAGTAGTGTTTATCTCTGCTACTCAGCACAGTGCACACGCGCTTACCTTGCTCTGTAGATGCAATCTTGTAACAGGTTTTATGCTGTGGCTGGTGACCTCATATACGTGGCTCTTAAAATATCTAATTTCGTGCGAATAATGTGGTTAGAAGTGACCAGGGTTTACCCAATGTTGCTAATTGCTGACTTTGTTCTTCAGAGGAGGGATGGCTCATACAAATTAAATTCAGAGGAGAGTTTAGACAGTAGTGTTCAACGGCTGCCCAAACAGTTATATTCAGAGGGGGATGGGGCTCAAATAATAATGCTCAGAGGGGAGGGAGCTCAAGCCATATTGTTCCGAAAGGATGTGGGCTCAAACATAATTTTTAGGCGAAATATATAGCAAGTCATGGTCCAGATTTCGTTTTGAATTAAATTGACTTATCAGCTCTCCAGCTGTAATAGGCATCTTTAGGAAAGGTCGTTTTTCTTGCTTGTGTAAAAAATGTTGTTTGGAATGTGCAGAGATGGAAGAGCGCTGCAACGGAAGTCGTTCATTTTTAACCAACTCATCAAACTTAGGCCTTTCTTGTTACCTATATTGTAGCATGCACTATTGTAATTTGCAAGTTGTCCTCTAATTGCGTTAATTTCATTGAGAAGGAATTGAAGTAACAATCTATTGTATCTGTCCATATTCTAATACGATTGCGTTTCCGATAGATTGAAGATATTGAGTTCCAGTTCATTTTTATATTTGAATGAAATATTTATGTATTTTGATGTTAACGTCGCCAAGGTTTGCTCTCTATATATTTAAAACTCTCATGCTTTTTTGCTGTGAATATGAAGCAAATTTTTTAATCAGTTCAACTACGACGTTGATAATTTTTTTCGTTGCTGTAATTGATTTCTTTAATTATGAGCAGTGTTTTGTAAATTTTGTGAAATTTTATATTGTTTTAGAGACATACTGTACGGACCTCCGTAATATTAAACTTCGATGCATGGCTATATCACCGACAAAAAATGATTAACCTTGAACTTTCTTCACAGGATTTGACCATTTTTTTACCTATGATAAAAGACAACATTTCTTAACTTTTTTTTTGTCATGACCCCTTGAGATCTTCAGAGAGTGAACGTAGCCCCATTAATTATTTTGCAATGGGCAATTGTGGTAGTCTTGCAAAACGAAATACGTAGGATGAAACAAATTGATAGAAAACAGCTTTTATAAAAAAGTACTTTTTATCAGAACCTGCACATTCTTCACGTGACTACTCGAAAACCTCCAAACCCCTCGTTGATCTGCATGTACGTGGGCACCAATTGCCATTGAAAATTTAATATTTCTTGCATTTCTCGTAGCAGCGATGGAGCGACGTGGAGCCGGCAGGTGGTAGTCGCCGTTGATTCTATAGAGAAGCTTTTAGGCGCCTGATGCCAGTCTCGATAAGTTCTTTAGTCGCCGATTTTTTCTCCTATTCCTCCCTAAATTTATAACTGCTGCTCCCTTCATTCAAGATCGCTATGAGAGGGAGATGTGCTCAGCAAAAAGTGCTGTAAATTATTCTTGTTTGTGTGAGAGCTGCTTGCTCCTGTTGCTTTTAGCCATTGAAGTTGCCGTGCACTATAGGCTTATTTAAGTTTTGCGTTTCGTTGAGTTGCTTCCAATGAAGGAAATATATTGGGGCTCGGCGTTCAATTTGTGCTTGTTCGCCATGCTGGGAGAAAATTTTGATCATTATTACTTGTATCTATCGGTAAAGTTTATATTTTTGTTGCATTTCCTAGATATATGAATTATACGTTTTAGTGTTTCCCATTGACACAGTGAGGTCAAGTGCAACTCTTTATTACCCGTTCTGAGCGAAAAATATTTGTATATTGGAACTTTAGACTTCATGTGGGCCGTCGTTATTTTGAGGATATGTAGACATATTTATAATCAAGATCAAGTAATCTAAGGTTCCGTTCTACAAAATATTTTTCTTGGGAAAAATACGGAAATTGATATTCTATATGTGCATGCACCAATGAGTCATATCTTATATTAAAAAATAACATGAAGCGTCCCTATCCTTTACATAACAAAAAATAAAAATAGCCCATTTTACGTGAAGTTTAAAATTTAAATATAGTAACCGTACTGAGTAAAATTTGCAGTTATTTTTGTTATCGTTACTAAAGAAAATTTATTCCTTTAATTACATGTGCTTCAGCAAAATAATCTTTTTATTAACTATAATGTGTAGAATGTATCGTGTGCGGTTCAGTTTTGCTAACCAAAGCAAGTACCGCAGAAAAAAATTGAACTAATTTCCCCGATGACTGTTTCTTGGTATCTTATTTTCCAAGACCCGCGTTGCGCAATCAAGCTGTGCACCTGAAGACTAAACAAAGCCTTGTGGCGTCTGTGATGCTAAATTAATATGCATTCTGTAGCGATAAAATCTCTCGCAATTAAACAACACTAATTTACAATGACTCAACTTTTTTGACGTTTGAAAAAGAATGTCATTGGTTTGAAAATTTTATTTTGTGTTGAAAAATTGAGGTAAATTATGCATAATTTTGTTACCGATCTCTTCTCAGAGTAAAAAAAAACTTTCTGCCATCTAAGCCATGAATGTGTTTATTAATTAGGAGACTGTTGTAATGAACGTTTCCATACATGGTGGTGCTCCGTGCGTAAGTTCTTCGTTTCGTATTGGACATGTATTTGGCATATGCTTTTCGCCAGCTAAAAGTAGATTGTTTATCTAAACCTCTTATTAAATTTTTTGCTTACACCCACTCATAACTGAACCAGCCTTCGAAACCTCTATTACTTGCGCTAAGGAGTGTAAGTATGCCTAGTAAATATGTACTTAACATGATGAATACAGAGGATTTGCTTATTTTTCGTTGTAGCTTATCATTTTAAAAGTGAGATCTGTTGTTAATAATACAAATAAAAATAACCTGACAGCTTACAGGAATTTAGACAAAACATAAGGCTAAATAAAAGTAGAACTAAAACTTTGTTACGTGCTTTATCATTCGTACATTGTTGGAATGCACCACACGCTATAATAATACGATATTTACATAAAACATAAACAGCAAACGCTGGTAGTTTGGGGTTGAAATCTGTGTCAGTGTACGAGTGATGCAAATATATTCATTGGTGGCCGAAAATTTAGTTCTCCACCCTTTTCATACTGTAAACTACCATCAAGGTCTGCGACATGCCCTGTGTAAACTCCCGAGCATCTTTGTTTTAGTCCACAATGGGGACAGTTTAGTCTGCAGTTGCCCTTAGTGAACCAAACACTGCAGACGCCTCATCCCCGACAGCCTTGCTCTCGCAAGCACGAACATGATACTCGCTTCCTCCATTGCTGCAGTGTACATTGTTGTTACTAGCATAGTGCTGATTTTCTAGCCCTACGCACAAGCATTGCAACCTCGAGTTACCGCTAATTATCACCCGCGAACGAAGTGAGAGAGGTGATTATGTTTTCGTTGAAGATTTAAGTAAATATATTTGTATGTCTGTCCACCCAATAAGTGGTCGAGCAAAGTTCATAATTTTTTGTAGCGTGTTCTGTGGGTTGACCTAGATGTGACCCATGCCAAAAACTAGACCTAGCTGGCCATAGAAAATGACAGCGTTGAGTTTTCTCCACCGCAGTAGATCGTCTGGAGAACGGGGCGTTCTATTTTTTCCTATGTTATTATTGAAGAGCTAATCTCTGGGAAGAAATGGGGCTGTGCTCCAGCCTCGTTCATCAAAAATGACTTCGCTGAATTTGCCCCATACCGCGGGTGATGATCTAACGCCACCGAGGCGTTCTAGTTGGGTATTGCAATTGCCAGGATGGCGATGATTTTTGTAGTCATGCGTACAAGCATTAGCTACAACCTTGAGTGACCATTCAGTATGTATTATTATTCCGGTAGCGCTAAGTGTTCCTGCTCTACGTACACGCACGGCATCGTCATTAAGAGCTGACTGCACTAACACGTCTCTTTCTTGTAGAACCTTCTATTTTCACTATACGTATGTTTCATTGCTTTACGTGTTGATATGTAGCAGTACTTTCCTTCACTTGGGTTTCATGCTAATTACATAATAGCATGGATTTTACCTTCGTCGTTTGCATGTAAATTCATTATGTATAATATAGCGTTAAATATCTTCAGTGTTATTGCTTCATCAGTTTACTCTTCAAGATGCTTACCTAAGGTATCTTGTTTTCTTTTTATTGAAAAAAAATTAACATTTTACCGAAAGAAGCCTCATGTAATCATGTATCTGGTGGTGAAACTAGTTGCCAATTCTATTTTGCTCGAATTTCTTGAGATGCAGGTTGTATAAAAGTATTATGTATTATCTTTTCAGTCAATCAAATTTTAATAGTTTCAATTTGAGACTCTATAATAGTAATATAGTCGATATATATTCAAAAGAAGATGTTATTTTCGGCAGGCGGCACTCGGGGTTTTCCTCTAGCACCTGCCCAAGTTAGGTAACCGATCTTTTGACGCGTTCATCGGGGGTGTTTACTTAAAATTCTTGCCTCTGATACACAAGGTCTTGCTTGCTTGCTGGTTCAGTGGGTGGTCCTTGCACTTGAGTGAGTCTATCTAACGCGTCGCTCCTCGCCCTCAGATGTCTTGGTACACTATGATAAACTTTCCTTCATATTGTGCCGCAATTGAGGCCAATGTAGCCGTGGAAGATTTGCATATATACCTCAGTGGTTTTAGGATTGCAGTGCTACTTGTTATAATGCTTTCTTCAAGTGGCTGTCTTCGGGCCCACTCTTACTAAAATGATGCCATTCTATATCCTCAGGTGTGTTCACCTATTCTGGTAATAGCGATTGAGTGTTTAATAAAACTGTTGCTGTCATTATTGCGTGTTTTTTGTCGAGCACTAGTAGAGGAGAGTCAACTCGCTGAAAAATAAGTTACAAACACAGTTTGCATATTAACCTGGTGTTTCTCCATGACTCGCTACAGCTTATCATTGCTGCTTCTTCCTTTCTCTGCTGTGTCGTGATGCGCGGTGGTCCTCCTCAGCACCGTTTTTGTCCAACTTTTTCCATACCGGTTCATAATCCTTCTGGTCGGTGCCTCGCTGTACTTGTAGTGCATACATTCGCTATCGGTCAGTCGGCGTAGGTAACTTACCTGTGGCCGTCAGGCTGCTGCTATCAAGTTGCTAGGTAGTCAGTCCCAGGTGCGGCGCATCACAAACCTGTTCTCTGCCTGTCCTGGACACACTCGAGTGGACGCGTTAGTTCAGAACTTTGGCCTGGTCTCGCCGTGCAATATTATCGGTGATGGCATCAGCTGGGCTTTACTCGGGATAAGCCACCGAGCAGATGTCAGGAAAACTCGCGTGAACGATCGAAATTAATCGTATTATCGCTGACGTCAATCAGCTGGGTTTTACTCGCTCACTGGGAAGTCGTCGGCAGAGCCTTGGAGTGGTCGTACGTTAAGCGTATTATCTTAAGCGTCATTCAGCTGGGCGTTACTTAAGATAAGTCGCTGGGCAGATGTCAATAGAAACTTCGAGCAGTTGTATGTTGGGCGCAATATCATTGACGTCTGTCTTTGGTCATTACTACTATAGATATGTCACTAAACTAATATCGGCATAAGGATCTGTGTGGCTGAACCTAAGACTTCTTTATTAGAGATATCAGTAACGTGGTGTTGACTGTCAGTGATCTTCTATTTTTCCTTAGATTAAGTTTATGTGGAAAACTGCGGTTGTGAACTGGAAGATACACTTGGCAGAACCAGGTCTGCAATTGCTCGTCATGATTCCGGGCAGTGGGGCTCCAGGCGAGTGCTTGGCAAACACCGCGTGGTGTCAAGGTGTGGCGCCCGTGCCGGTATATGGTGAGGAGGGTTGGCTATGTGGTGCAGCTGTAGTGGTGTTATGTGCCATTGTTTGCTGCTACACACAGCAACAGTCTGGTGTGAGCGCCTGATACCGCTGTGGAAATTGTACTTCAGTTGTAAAATCATACCGTCGTGAATGCAATGTCCTTCAATGTAAGAAGTGTGTTTGCCTGTGGCAACTGTACAAGAACACGGAAGTGTTCTTGAATGTATATATCGTATACGACGATCGGAACTGGACTTGAATGTAGGAAATGCATTTGACTGTAGGAATTGAAGTACAGGGTAGGAAATTTACTCTAGTATAGCAACTGTATTTGCTATATTTGGGGTGTAGTGTAGGGTAATACAGAGAGAAATATCTCTATAACAGTAAGTTTATATTATCTCTTTAGACGTAAGTATATAATTAGACTCCTGTTCAGATTTACCTATATAATATTAAACATTAACTTGCCGTTATGGAATTTTTCGTGTACTGTCGTTTCAAATGAAAAACTAGGGTTTCAACTATCTATAATGAACGGCAGCATGCTGTTGACAATCATCAACCCTTACCGCTCTCTAGCAGGGTACTCCTTCCGAATTTGAAGTGTAAATAATGTAAAACTCGAGAATAAACCATTTCATGTTTTTGTTTCACTTCACTAAGTCAAGTATGTTCGAGTTATAAGCGTTTTGTTTCTACTAGTATTTTTTATGCCAATAGGGTACGAAAGTCTAAACCAATAAAAAAAATGTATCTTTCCTCTCAGTGAAGGATACTAAATCTTCAGGACACTGATTTTTATTTGCCATATTCTTCAATAGAAGTGTACATAAGAATAGTGACCAGGACATCTAATTTTTTCTACAATAAGAAAACATCATATTTTAACTAGAGCACTCTAAGAGCGCATACCTCCGCCAAGCAAGGCAACGGTAGCAAAAAATTCAAATTGGCTCTGAAACCATAATTTTCTTTGTATAAACTCCAAAATCTAATCATTTGTGTCTTTTGATAGTAATAACAGCTTATGCAATTTTCTTGAAGATCCGGTCATAACTTCTTAAGTTATTACTGCTAACAAACGTTATGACAAACATGAGTCAAACATACAAACGAACGAACCGATCTGCACCAAAATGTACTCATTTATGTCTTTCAACATTACTAACAACCCCTATAAATTTCATAAAGATCCATTCATTTTTTTTTTAGTTATTGTGCTAACAAGCATAAAATTACAAACAGTGACAAACAATCGAACGAACCAACGGATCATTACCAGAATTTGGTCATTCACTCTTTGTTATATACCTAACAACTCATGTTGTTCATAAAAATTCATCCATAACTTTTTGAGTTATGGCATTGAGAAAAATGATGCAGACAATCAAACAAACTGATGGACGGATCTTCATTAAAAGTTAATCATCTGTTCCTCTTAACATACCTAACAATCCCTGTAAATTCCGTCCAAATCGGTTCAGAATTCTTTAAGTTATCTTGGTGACAGACAGACAAACACGACGCAAGCATAACCTCCTTGGCGGAGGTAACGATGTCTTTGTATGGCGTCCAGTCCTTGCAGCGACAAATCTGTCGGCACTGGTTGGGCGTGTTGCCTGTTATGACATGTAGCCGTGATATCTATCTGATGATACCCGCAGAAACAGATGTTTGTCATAAATACTAACGATATTGAGCTCGTGACCGGCATTGCTGCGTGGAGCAAGTTGAGGCGATTCATCGATGCCATCTCTCGATGATGTACGATGGTGATGTTGTAATCAGATGGCTATCTGCTGTGCCCGAAACTTATGCATGCCCCATCGTTACTCTCACGTGCACTGTATAGCAAAGGAAAGATTGTGTTCTTCAATCTTGTGCTAGAGTTTTTCGGTACGAAAAACACTATGCTAGTATATTAAGTGCTCATCTTGTGCGTTATTGCTAAGAAAGATGCGTTTCTTTGATCATGTGCAAAAGATTTATAGTACGAAAAACTATATATATTTATATTAAGTGCTCATCTTTGGCCCTATATTTCGAAGTAAAAATAAAGTTCAGTGAGCTATCGATTACGTTTTCAGTAGTAAAAAACTAACCTGAAGTACTCATCACGGGCGTTGTTAACGCAGAGGAAAATATGGTACAGTTTTTAGTTGATAGAGGCTGATTTTAGTCTCGAAAGACCACTGAGAAACAGTGATATTCATATCTCATCTGTTAATAGAGAATATCCGGTACAATGAGCATTGAGTCGTGTCCAGCTTCCTATATTTTTTAAAGTACAGCTAGTTATGCTTTATTACCGAAGGTGCAGAATATCATTGAATAGTTTATCGTAACAGTATGATATGCATGTTGCTAATTTTGTTCTTGATTAGCCTTTTGGTGTATATATTTGAATCATTCTCAACTCAGTACTAAACAAATCAGAGAAAAGTATCTGCATCCATTTGCGGCCCATTTACAAGAATAAAAACGCTGGAGGCTTCATTTTCATCACCCGCGAGTGAAACGAAGATTTAGGTAGCTATTTATTTGTACATTTATCCGCCCACGCAAAAAAAAGGTTACAGAGTTGAGGAATGTTCATAATACTTTGCAGGGAGTCAGGTGGGTTGACCTATACATGTGAAAAATGCCCAAAGCCTAAAGTAAGCAAGTCATAAAAAATGACGGGGTTGGATTTACCGCCTCCTTCCCAACCAGCACTGGTGGTGGTCTTACGCCACGAGGCGTTCTAGTTTACTAAAGTTAACGTCTATGATATTGTATTTATGAATCAGTGTCTTGCTGTAGTTCGTCAGTAATATACCGCAGAATACTGCAATCCTTTACCAAATTTATTGCTTTCAGTAATTTTTCTTGTTCTACCATAGGAAACCTGTACCTGTGCCCTTTTTTTTCTTTTTGGCCAAGTAAACTTAGCAAATTAGCAATTAATAATTGACCTTAACTTTTTCTCTCTACTGATGTAACGGTAATAAACCATATACCCTTTTTCCTGGTCTGGTAAATTTTTTCAAATTATTATTATTAGCCTCAGTATCTACTGTATGTCAGTCCTCTAGCATGTATCTCTCAGTGCGGGCGCTTCTAAATACCACGCATCGTTCTTGTAGTGAGTAAACTATGACATGCTAAACTGTACTTCTATCCAAACCGCTGATGCGAACCAAATCACAGATTTACTGCCGGCACCTCGGCTTTAGCTTAAATTTATATTTTAAATAATTTACTAGCAGCCAATCTATTGCGACGAGTCCGGACACTGCGTGGCTGTAAGGTTTTGTGGACTTCGAAAATGTCTTTTAAGCTTAAGTTACGATCCTTGCGTCTGCGATTGTCGTTTCCAGAAACTTTTCCATTTTTTCGTCATCGTAACCAATAGTGCTTCTGATAGTAATGTTTCTAAATTTATCCATGTTCATGTCTTTCTGTCATTGTATTGAATTATCTTTGCTCTTTTGATGAAAAATTATGTTAATAGATTCTATTGGATAAATTGATATCAACTTCTTACCACGCTATTTAATATTAATACCCTCACGGAAACGTGCGGAAAAAATTTGCCTTATTGGAGAATATTAGTTGCTACTATTCTGGAGCCGCGTCTTTTCTATTTTAATAATAACTGGTCATTACAATTCTTTACTTGCTTTTTTATGGACCTTGATGCGAGGTTTTTGGCATCAAATCAAAATTGTAAATAATTTCTAGTTTAGATGTCTGTGATAATAAGAGTTTCTCATTTTCTGCTCATTGTAGGGTAAGTTTATATAGATTTGCCTCGCCGCGTTAAATCTGTTCTTGTTGGTTGAGTATTTCGGCCTGGATTTAATTAACGGAATGGATTAAAGTTGAGCTGGTGCGCTATTGACATTCCTTCGAGTCCTGACCAGCTCTAAAAGCTCAACGGTGTCTGCTCTTGCGTGCGGTGTCGCGTTCAAATAATTAATGGGTTAAAAATACTTTATGGCTTAACCTTACCAGCCTTGTGACCTTGACTAAAGACTTCGGTTTATTGCTATTTTTTGATTCCCCAGCCTAGCCTGTCTGACCAGGTGGTTAGGAGCAGTCCATTAGCTGTTGCTTCACGGCTCCCCTGCTGCACGTACCGCCGTATAATGTTCTTTGCTTGGTTGGTTAGAGCTTACGCCCTGCGAAAATGCTGCCCAGAATTGTATTACCAATGCGGCGTGATAGCTTGAAACATACATAGAATTTAAGCTTATAAGAAGTTACGTTACCGCTTATTTTTTAACCCATCCAGGCCTTCACTGAACACAAGTTTTTGTATAAATTGCACTCATTTGTTCGTCGTTAAATTGGTATGAGAAATGGCTAAGAATTATGAGAAAGTGTCGCCTGAAGAAAAATTGTCTATCCATATAGAATTTGGCTCGAGTAGAAGTAGTTGTTGTAAACTGCAGCAAATTACTTGAAACGTGTGATTGGCTTTGTGGAGCTGAATCTAGGCAGTGCTACCGGATAAAGCGCTCACCAATAGCTTTTTTGTAAATATATATATTTGCATCCCCTACCTCTGCATTTACAGTTACATTAGTGCATATATTTACCTGTTGAAATCAGCACCCCTGCTCTACATACACCATAACACCTTGGCCAGTTCATATGAGCATATATCTATAGCACCACTGCTCATAACTATGTCCCCTATGCAAAAGGTACATATAACTCTACTACCCATATCCTCTAAGTATACGTATAGCACCTTGTATTTTTTATTAAGTGAACTGAATGAGAGCTCAACACGACTGGCGTTCTTGCCAATCTGGCCCATTGAGGACACTTCGTGTGGCTCCGCAGGTATTCTGTTTATGTGTATGTTGCTGTTGGCGCCTGTGCGCAACAGGAAAACGGCGCGCTTGGTCGGCAGGTATATTCTGTTTATGTATGGTGTTGC
The DNA here is from genome assembly GCA_001587735.2 of Parhyale hawaiensis. Classification (NCBI taxonomy): domain Eukaryota; kingdom Metazoa; phylum Arthropoda; class Malacostraca; order Amphipoda; family Hyalidae; genus Parhyale; species Parhyale hawaiensis. The sequence continues at coordinate 16,948,434 of LQNS02276883.1, read as the reverse complement.
TGTAGGCGCCTGTGCGCAACAGTAGGTTTGGCTCGGCAGGTATTCTTTTTCTAATAGGTAACAGCAAAACAAATGTTATCCATGGGGTTGTTAAAAGCTATCCAGTTTTTTATATGCACTGAAATTCAATTGAAAAAATTGGCCCCACGAATTTTTTGCTTTTGTTTTAAATGATGAAGTGATATAAGTGAACTGAAAAACGGCAATCATGAGTGCATTGATTAACGAGTATGCATTTCATCTTTGCAGCTCCCGGCTGTACACCGAGCCAGTTCCAGTGCAATGACGGTGCATGTATCGAAGATTTCCAGAGATGCGACAGGATTGTGGACTGCGCTTCCGGCGAGGACGAAGCCAGCTGCCGTGAGTATGCCTTGTAAACTTCTCTCTTGTTACTCTCTGTAAAATTATGCTTTCAGATGCGTGTCTCTAGAGGCCCAGTTTATGTGCGTCTATACGGTGCGTAATCAGGTCTCAGGAGTCGTAAAAAATTGTGCACAGCACAGCAGTTGATGGTTTACTTCTGCAGTACCTTGACAACTGTCTCTAGTATTTATGCTTCGGTGGGTGTTTCGTTTTAAGACGATCTTGCCAGAAAAAACTGTACTACGGTTTACGGTAGGTATTTGAGTTTTTTATAGAGCCTCTCCAAGAATTACGTACTATATTTATACCGAAGGTATTTTCTACAGCGGGATTTTTTTAAGGACCTCCCTAAATAATGTAAAACCGTAATACATTTTTTGGCCGCCCCAGGCATAAGTTGCTTTAAAATTTTGATTCTGGAGCGGCCAACAATGCCGTTAGGGATTATTTTAATGCCGAAAATCTATATTTATCAATGGTTATTGTTGGCGGGATTCCCCAAAGAACGGTATTTATTATTTTCTTAACATAAATAGCGAAGGCTCCTGTAGGCATAGGCAACATTTCAAGTACTGCTTCTGCTGCAGCCAATGGTAAGGTCAGGTGATTTGGTCAGCATTATAGTTGGGTCATTTGCGATTCCGTTGTATATTCGTCTTACTCGTTGGTTTTGATCACTTGATGGAAACTTGTCTAGAGCCCTTGTTCTTGCACCAGGAATGCTTGTTCTTCCTCCGAGAGCGAGGATACTGATTTTTTGTTTTACCAAGCTGTTGGATTGTGCAGAATATGTGTCGCGATATTAGCTCTTTGGGCGGCCAATTTTGTTGAAGACAAATTAGATCATTCACTTTTTACCACAGTTTTTTTATGATATGGAGATAGGTGGTAACTGGTTCTTTAGTTAATTCACTACTTTATTGCCACTTATGTACTAAAACAAGAAATAAATTATGATATTAATTTGTCAGATCAGTAGTATTATTATATATCAATTATGAAACTGGATACTAGAACTGGTTGCTGATTTTAAGTGTGTACGGAAAAGGAACGTCAGTTGCCAGTACGGGTTTGGAGTCCTGCAGGGTTTGGCGCCTGTCGCATGACTGACACATCTACCTCGGTCTCCATTGTATTGCAGTGGCGTCGTCGATTCACCTACTTTGTTCGAACTATCAGAATCCAGTTAGCTCTACTTTGTTTGAAACTTCGATCATCGAGCGTTCAATTCACCACGTCGAACCGAGCTCCAGGTGTTTATCGTTAATATATAACGATTTAACAAATTTTTGACCGTTTCAAGAGTGATCATCGATTTACCATCAATTTTTGAAACTCAATTGACAGTGGTGAATCGAACGCTCAGGTTTGACGTTCAAGATGAGTTAAAAGTTTGCCGAATAACTTATCGCAACTCGATGTGGAGAATCACAGACGCTTTAAATATTTACCAAGGTGTGTTTGTTGGGCAGCACTTCTACCTGAAAGCTTCGCTTGTGCATGAACCCTACCTGCCTTTTAGGCTGACTCAAAAGCTCAAGCAGTCAATCAGCTTCTTGGGCGACTGTATATTCTGGCTAGGCTATAGGTAGCGAGTTGGTCCCAAGGGTGGGGTACGGTTGATCATGCGCTGCCTTTTACCTTCTTGTTATGTTCATTGAATGTTTGTATGTGTGTTTTTCTTTGCTGTATGGCTCAACGTTCAAGACATTGACTTCTGGCTGCATTTAGTGTAAACTGCTTTTGGTGTTTGTTGTTTTCTGCATCGTGGTTCATTTTTGCAGTGTTTCTCGTTTTTTGCATTGCTAGTTGTGGATTTCAGTTAGCCGCAGCAAGGTGTTCATCTGTGCAGCCTTGGCGATTATTGTCCTGCTTCTTCACATTAAAGGATTTTGTTGCTTACACTATTTGGTGCATAGTTCGATGTTCACCTATGCTGGTTCTACAGTTCTTTTCCCAAAATTTTCTATTGCATGATTAATTCTGTTGGTTACAATATGGTGCTCTTGTTCACTATAAAGTTATATGTTTTCCTTTCTTACTGTCAGTACAGCCCACTATAGCATAAATGAAACAGTGGTTGTCTGTTCGAACAGTGTGGGTGTCTCTCGTGTGTCCAGATCTGTCTGTTCGGGTGATTACTAGAATAGGTCCAAGTGCAATTGTAGAATGAAGCGCTCAGTGCGTCTCCAACATTTGTGGTAGGACGTTGTGCCCTGCCGCTAGTGTGGACTGTATTGCGTCCTAACGAAGTCAATTTTTCGATTCTTGAAGCATAATGCAATGTTCAATGTTGGTTATCGCAGAGTGTGTGAACTGAATGACTACACCATTTTCATGCTGCCCAATACCGATTCCTCTGCCATAAAATAAAGGAAGCCCTTCTCTGCACTTGTTATCATCTTCACGAGCTGGATCATGTTCAATTGCTTGGATGTCACAGCTTTATATATGAAGCGGCTAGTAAGTTGTAATTGATCAACCACGGTTATCAGTGGGATTTGAAGGAATTTAAAAAATTTCTGCAAGTTAGCAGTAGTATTGGCCAAAATTCACGACATTTGGATTTGATATTATGTTCGCAAAATAGGAACGTTGGACAGTAAAACGTTCAGGAGCCATCTCAAGCTACTCTCTTTGGTTCACAAGTGGCAATATGTACTATATCGATTATTTCTTTGGCTTCCCGTCGTGTCCACTTCCAAAATTTTAGAATCGGCAATGTTTGACCCGACATTTGAAATCTTTTTTCAGTGTAATTTGTCAACCACCTTTTCGGATAAAGGATCTCCTTTATCTTTTGGTATATGGAGGACAAAGGTTATTATTATCATCGTTCCAGTCTCATTCATCCCTGTCTGATAGTTTTTTCTTACATGACGTGTCATTGGATAATGGTGATTGGTTGTTGTTTGTGGTGATATTGTGATATCGACTCTTTTGCATTTCACTGTTTACCAACAGGTAAGTGCATGTTTATTCAAATGTGGTGCCAAACAATCTGCACACACTTGAATTATGCGTTACTTCTAAAAAGGATTTTGTAATTATTGAGACCCTGTTTAACTTATGTTTGAAACTTCATAATGTCAAAAGGTTTAATTAAAAAAAAAAAAGATTTTCGCGTTGATCTGATTAAAGCTCATACACTTTTTTCACATATTTATTGATTTATTTTTGCGGATTGCATGCTTATTCACTTGGGTCAAGTGAGGATGCCAATTTTTTGGCGATCGCCTTTCCATATTTGATAAAGTGGAATAGATTTTTCCCGGTGACATTGATTCTGCAACATCCTACTCATGTACACACTGTATATGAGGTCACTTACTAGGTTATTTTAACTCGATTACTAGCTAATGAGACAACTGTAGCAGGTAAGGGTCGAACTATAACTGTTCGCCAACATGTTACCGTTTCACTTCATAGACTCTTTACGTTTCATGGTTTGTGTTTTGTGTACCATTGCACATTTCCCTTTCATCAATTTATGCATTTAATTGATTTTTAGCTCTTCGATGTTATAGTCCAAGTAAGTTAGATTACCTTAGAGGTTAACTGGTCTCTGAATCGCATTAATTTTTGCATAGCCGTAGGTTGTGATTAGTTTAAAAGATTAACTTACGAGATTTTATCATGTTGTCTTATATGCATGAATATGATTTAGCTTGTATAGTGATTAGAATAATAGTGTTGTTGCATTTTCTTCTTCAGATACCATAGTCGTCAGTTAATTTTGTTTCATTTGTACATTATAATTCCGATCTTTTTTCCTTTTTTTTTCTGTACAACAGATTAACTTTATTATGCCCGTGTCCTTACATTTCCATGGTAATCAACTATGCACTTATCTTTCACTCCAATCTTCTGAGCATTTGAAGTTAATTGTATATTTTAGCATTTAAATTTTTAACTCACAATAATCCGGCAATGCCTGCAGCATCCACATACATCTTCTTTCTAATTATGATCAATATCGTTACTATTATTAATTAACTAGTTTTCCTTCCTTTGGTTTCAGTGTCTCATCACCTTGTTATGTGGACCGATTAAAATTATCATATTCATATTTGAATAACTTTTTCCAAGACATTTACTGAAAAATTGACTGAAATTGAAAAAAAACAATATCGATCATTTTTTATAAACTTTAGCAGTTCAATATCTCAGTTTTTATTTATTGTAAGTTCTTACTTAGAGCACAAATTGGGCACTTGCAATTAGGCGGCCAAAGTAAATACGGCCGCAGGCCGCAAATTTTCGGCCCTCCGACCCTTTTTACTCTTGTGGTCGCCAGCGCCCATCTCTCCTCAGTAGGTGAACGTAAAAAAATATAGAAAGAAACTTTTATATACGAACTGTAAAATTTTTCAAGAAATTTTTTGAACCATACAATTTGTTGAACCATAATAAATTTTAATACGTTTTATTTTTGGAAACTTTAACATATTTCATATATTTTCCTATTTTGGGATTGTATTAACAAGTGGAATTGCTTGTTTAAAACTTTACGAGGTTCTTATGAACAACGAATTATTTAATTATCGTAAGCATTCCGCAAGAATGCCCGCAGTTTTACTCATTTGGATTTTACTCATTTATGGAATCCTAAAGTTTATCTCAAACTTGGATATTGCAATTCCATCTGTTATTCCTTTTTTGGAATCATGTAATACCTTTTATTATTTCTTATGCGCCCCTTACGATCCCTGCGGTTATTCCTTTTTATATTACCGGTATGTAAACAACGACAAAAATTTTGCTCATTTTTATCCAAGCAGTTACGAGCTTTTTTTCAATTCATCCGTTACCATCCATTAGTTTTTCTGTAAGTTAGCCCTTTCGCTGCATGTGTCAAACTGGACGGACATAGCTGTGTCAAGCTAAGCCTCCTAGGCCCAACTTATCTGAACTCTCATATGGGAGTGTTGGTTTCGCCACTCCGAATCATGTTGCTAGTATTAGCAGCAAGCGGTTAAAGTTGAAACAGCGAAAAACTCCATTTTGAGGACCAGGATTAGGTTTTCGGCAGGCCTCAAGAGTTATTGATTCAAGCTTAATTCCTGAAAATCAATCAGAAGTGGCGAAGCCAGCGCACCTGTCTTGCGTTCTGAACAAGTCAAGCATAGAAAGCCTAGCTTAACTCGTCTTTGCCGCATCAAATTTTGACCCCTGAATTTAAACCCAGAAATTCACCAACTTCAGTGACCATGTCAATATATACACGCTTGCAAGAGTCCAGTTCCGTAGCGCAACGGTTAACTCCAGAATACCTGCTTTTCATAATTGGCCTCGTAATTGTTTACCTGTTTGCCTTCAAAATTTGATTTCCCCATTTCCCCTTCATTGGTGACGTAGGGTGCCAACCTCCAAACTTCGAGTGCCTCAGTGGCATGTGCGTAACTGACGATAAGTTATGCAACGGGGTTGACGACTGCGACGATGGTTCTGATGAGTTCTCCTGTCGTAAGTAACTCGTCGGTCTGTCCTCTGTGCTTAACTTGGTTTGGGGCTTACAAGCAGCGAGCGTTCTTTGTGCTTTTCAAGGTATTGAAATTCGGCGCCGTATTCAGGTCGACACATGGCAGGAAACAGCCGCACCCGGTCGCGTTAAAGTCAATTAGCGCTGCAAATGTTGGCAGTACCTGCTAGAAACGATTGGAGTAATACCGCCGCAGTTGGCGGTAAGGACTAGTTTTGGTGCCGTGTTTGCCGAACCCTAGCAGAATTCTGGGTCGCCCTAAAAACTAAAACCATTAATCAGTCTCTATAACGGCCAGGAATGTTGTTAGGGTAGTTGTCGATTCGCTCAAAAAGGCAGACATGCCGTCTGTGAAACAACTTCTATTCCGGCCCTAAAACGGCTATACTCGCACCTGGTGCGGCACTGGTATGGCTCTGAAACTGCGCCGATTTTTAATATTTTACCATGGGAGCGCTGGAATGTGTTGGAATCGGGAGCGCTGGAATGTGTTTGAATCGGGAGCGCTGGAATGTGTTGGAATCAGGTAGCGAGGGAGAAGCTAAACCTTATGACACCCAAATGAAAACTTCAATTTGTCGTGGGAATAATATTTTGTCTGCAGTGTCCTCTGTTAAGGACGGTGAGCCCCTATTGCAACCAGGTTCTGCTACTTTGCTGCCAGAGTTTATTTATTGTCCTTTAAAATTGCAGCCCTACGGGGAACAAAGTCTTGCAGCAAGGTAGCACAGACTTGTGTTAATAGGGTTACTTGTTTACCGGGCGTAAGACCACATCCGGTCTTTTTAGTTGTGCTCTTCCTACCCAAACGTCTTGTAGACGCGCGGTAGAAGACTGGCTCTCACAGAGACCATTGGTCCCCTTTCTAGTAAAGCCTGCCCGAAGCTATTACGCGAATGACGTTTTTTATAATTAAATGACCATGATGGTCGCAGATAGGTGATATTCTTAAGACAACACGTCAAAATGAGTGCTTACTAATATCCTAAAGTTACGAAAAGACAGATTTTATATTTTCTTGTATATAATGAAATAACTTACTCTTGGATATCCAGAGCTATTGTGCAAGATGCATATTTTGCAAAAATATGAGTAATAATACCCATTGATATAATAATTGTAATCAAACGTTGCATAAACAAGGTGAACAGGATGCATTTGGTCCTTATAAACAAAAATTTATACGTTGATGCTTTCGCCTTCCTTCTTAGAAACCGACATGATGTAGCCATGCATGGAGGGAGTGATTCTGGAAATAATTAACGGATCTAAGTGGTCGCAAGTGGTCTTGATAGCTTTCCAGAGACTGTCTTTTGACCTAGACTGCTTTTCCTCTCGGTATATGTCAGCTCTGATTGTACTCCATAAATTTCCAATACAGTTGAGGTCGGGAGGATAGGGATCCGTTTCATGCGGTGATCCTCTTTCATATTTCTCGAAGCTAAAAGAATCCCCTTCTGAGCTTTGAAGCAAATGTAGGCGAATTATCATGAATAAAATACATGCATTTTAACTTCTAAGGACTACTCTGTGACCGATACCATGAGAAGAAGTTGGTATATGATGTAGTCTTGATAATCCAATTTAACTCTTTCTTCTACTGTAAGCGGTCCAGTCTGCTTCTGCCGTACAATTCCTGCCAAAAATATAACGCCTCCTCCTTCCTGTTTTCGCCTGACCTCACTAGAACCGATTCATAATGAAGAATTGAACCTTTTGACCAGCCTTTGGATCTGACCATTGACGTGCTACACGCATTCTTGAAGCTTACCTTGAAGAAATCAGCATTCATGTACTTTATTGCCCAAGAAGTATTTTTTCCACTTTATTTTGTTGATTTCTTGGTGCTCTAACCTTTGGTTTAACTTTCTTTCCCAACTTATTTAAGACGGTAAAGCGTACGTATCTGACGACGAACTCCACCGAAGCCAATGCGTTAAAAATTTATTTACTGCTGTACCAACGCATTCCTAGCGAACATATACAGTATAGCTATTCTTCTCATGTCTCTAGAAAATATCTCGCCTTAACCCGTGTCGTGTCTAACTGTTGCGTATTCAATGGCTTTCTTGACCGTTCGTTGATTTGTACAAACGTAAATAATGACCGCGGGAGAGACAGCTTCAGAACCTCTTTCGGTGACCGTGGTTCTTTCATCAGCTCTGAGTATCTTATATTCTCCATTATGATTATAATTATTTCAAGATGTGAAACACAGATAGCAACTTTCAGTATGAAGTATATCATTGCTATCAAAGTTCTGGACACCCAACCATCACAGATTTGGCTGTTTTTGTTATAAACCAGAAAACATAAAGTCGGTCTTTTTGTAACTTTAGAGTAACAGTTTGTACCTATTTTGAGTTGTTCTACATAAAATATCAGCTATCATTGACCAGTGGTTTTCATTTAAACATCAAACGTTATTCGTATTCCGTAATAGCTTTGGGCGGGCTGTACTGTTATTCCTACGAACATTGGTTTTTATTTGGAGCATTAAAGGGTTTATATTACAAATGCGGTAACCCTGTGAACTACCAAAAAATTAACTCAAGAAAAGTCAACGGGCCTGTGAATTTAATTTAAGTTTGTTACATTATGATCATTTTTTGAATATTTTCACTCTTATCCTGAAACTCGATGACCTTTCTTACTTTTCAGCATGAAACACGATGACTTTTCCTATTATTTAGCCTGAAAGGTGATAACTTTTCTTGCTATTCAGTATATAGTGGCTCGAGCAGATTGATTCACAATGTGCAAAATCCTTGTTCAACTAGGTATTTCAAACATCGCGTAAAGTATATTATTTAGTTTTTGCGGGGTTCACATGATTCCCATGCGGGTTACCGTACTTGTGCTCATAACGCTCCATTTACAGCTGCTTCTAACCGCAATGAGAGCAAGGAGGCAGGATCAGCTAACTACATTCATGTTCCAAGATGTTAACTAATCAGTGCTTTCTTCACCTCATGCGACGACACATGTTCCCCATTGCTGCGTCAAAACATTGAGCTTGGTTTATGTGTAGTGGTATCAGCGTAAATATGGTAATTTTATCGGCTATTTAACATTAACCAACTCTATGCGTTGCCTACAATTGGGTGTACTTCATGCTGTGTGCTAACCGTTTGTTGTTCAGCTTGCTGTTGCTAACTTTTTTTAGGTGTATTTTTGGTCATCCTTTCTTGTATTACTAATTTAAGAGCCATTTTTTGTTCACTATTAATAATCATTTTTTCTGTTTTCTGTTGGTGAGTTGTTGCTTTATGGGTTTGGTGTGTTTCAACTAATCAGGTCGTTCTTCAAATATCGCCAGGTATATAAAATTAAGTAATATTTTTTAACCTTAGAGGTCATGCATTGTACCGTCAGCAAACTTTTTTACGGTTTTATTTTCATCATTTGTACTGTCTTGCTCAGCTGTCTTTTATTGTAGGTCATGTCAAATATATATTTTTATTTTCTGTGGTAAGCAGTTTTTTCTTTTCTGTGTATGCGTGTAATATGCATAACTATGTTGATATCCATGGCATGAGGGTCACCTGTTAACTACTTGTTTAAAATATGGTATTGAATAGTATGTTTTTTTTTTTTCTTTTTTACTTCATAATTCTATTACTGTTATTTCATTATCAGCGATTACTTTTGCACCTTTTCCATATATATTCTATTCTTCACGACCCTGTTCTTAAAAGCTGCTGCCTTGTACCTTACCTTTTCTGTATTATTTTCTTTCGTATTCGAACAATACTATAGTTCCACGTGGAGCTGTTCGACGCATTTTTAGAAGCAACGGGCATGTTAGTTAGGGTTTTGGTCATGTGTAATTCCGATGCTGCATGTCGAATCTACCGAGCTGTCACAAGGCTTTGAAATCAGTTTGTGATTTCTACACTTTTTCCAAGAAGACATTATCTTCCAAGTTGCTTGCCAGTTTCTGCAAAATAAAAGTTTTTTTTATTTTCTGCTGCGGTGTTCTTTTGTTCGCATTTCTTCGGAGCATTGCTTATCGTGATGTGAATGGAAATCACTTACGTATCTCATTCACAAATCTGCCTTGGATGTTGACTTTCAAAACCCAGCCTTGTAGATGTTGCCAGCGTAGAACTGTTTGTTGTAATATTTCTAGATTGATTCTTTCCGTGAAAAACTGAGCATGGGCCAAATCAACGGTCAGGTATTTGTAACGAAACATAAGGCATATTAATTCTTCCGGTGCACGCTTCTGATGCTGGAAAATTAAAACTGTTTTATTCTAAACGACGACGTTCATGTAGTCGCAAGAATTTTCTTTTTCTAGCTCTGAAAAGGTGTACTGAAGCCAAATTTTTATAGTTTTTTTTCTGTGCGAACTTACGTAATTGAACTACAACTCTTCAAATGGTGCCAAATGTTATACCCGCGGGAGCAGGAAGTTGAGTGCTTAGCTTGGACGCGCTGCAGTACCCGACACCGTGTCTCCTCATCCGAAAAAAGTAATTTGATTCCGTGCTGTGCTCGCCGAGCTAGCGTTTGTGGCGTTTATTCACTGCTGTGGGGGTACTGAACGTAAGCAGGAATGAGGGCGGTCGGGGGGGTCTCAGTTGTCCTATACAGCCTTCCGTCTCTGAGGCCGTATCTCTAACAATCTGCTGTCGGTTGCAAGCATGCAGTCCTCTGGGACAGCACGGTTGAGTGCCTGTGGATTTCCCAGTTGTGTGCAGTCAAGTTGACTTCACCACTTTTTCAACAAACTTTATGTTCCTTTCTTGTTTTTTCTTAGATTCTACCTCGCAATGAGTATTCTAAATGATGTTGCATGTCACGTGAGACCGTGTCTTCTCTTCCACTGTCCAAAAAACGCACTGAAACCATAAAATTTTTTGGATAGAGTCTACTCAGTGCGCACTTTCGGAGTTCCGATGCAGTGACGGCAATTGCGTGCCTCTACGAACGCGATGCAACGGCCTCAAGGATTGCTTCGACGCTTCAGACGAGCTGTACTGCGATGGTTAGTTGCCACCTCGTTCATCTCTTTCAAGAATTTATAATAATTTTGTAGCTACCGAAATTTAAAAAAAAACCAGTACAGGAGGTAGTTGTGAGCGACCGCTGTTTTTTTCAAAACGTGCCAATTTTTTCAGCCGATTTATTTTTAAGAAAGCACTGAGTTTTGCAAGAGATATGTATAATTTCAGGACGTGTTTGATTTTCGCTAGCGACCGATGATTGTGAAAAGTATCAATATTTTGTAGGCGATCAGTAGTTTTTGATGAGTTTGATAGACGAATATTTTCTTTCAAACACTACAAAATATTAACTAGAGTTCTAAATTTCTTCTGAAACAATTATCTACTCTCAGCATCCTCTATCTTTTTCAAATTTATTAGCTTTTCTACGACTTTTTTATTTTTAAAAATATTTTGAATGCTTCAGCGCATGACGCCCGATGATAAATATGACTAATGTCTACAATATCAATTGTATCTCTCAGAATGGATAACAGAAGTAGCACATAACAAAGTACTATTTGCAGCTGCTTAATTTATTATGTTCTCGTAGTCCCTTGTGGTTTTGTGCAGCTCAGTAAAATAACTCAGAATGTATGATGCAAAAAAATGTATTAACCGTAAAGGTACAAGAGGCCCTAGCTTCTGTTCTTTCAACAGTACCATTTCTATTGAAGCATTTGCAAGTTCTGCCCCGAAGAGATTACTAAAAAAAATCTTAAACTGGTCTACTTATTCGGTACACGAGCGTCCCATCCTTCGGTGTGGTTAATTGCACATGGAAAATAATAATAACAATCGTTATTGAAACAGATCTAACGCAATGGTTATTAATGGGCACTTGTATCAACTTTCCTTGAGAATCTTTTCGTGCAAAATAAAGCACGCTCCCAGACTTTTTAAATTATTCCACTTTTAAATCTGCTTCTCCATGAGATCCAATAGAAAAGCCACAAATGAAATCAACTGAGACGAAATTTTGGGCAAAGACGTAACTTGCCTTCCGATTGTCTTTATAGGGCAGTTAATGGAAATTAATTAAGAGTCGATGCAGTTAGTATAGATTGATCTCCATCCTAAATACTTCTTATATGTTTTCATCGCACACTTGTCTTCAGAGTGTCATCATTTGGCGATTGAGAGAAATCAGATCATGAAATTTCTTGTCATGCAGTTAGTTTGGATCGATCACTGTCCGGCCTACATACTTCGTAGATGTTTTGTTTTCTATGCACACTTGTCTCCAGAGTGTCACGGAGACTCGCGAATGTGCCAGGACGGAACGTGTTTGCTCTCGGAATACTTTTGTGACGGTAGTCAGGATTGTGACAGTGATGAAATCAACTGCCATGGTATGGACTTCGTCATTTGCAGTGATTTTTTGTTCCGCAAATTCCGTAGTTAGCAAGCGCAACGTGACAAAAAAAAAGTTGCTGCTAGATTTATCCGTCCTCGTCATTGTCAGTAGATAGAAAATTGATTTAATTTTTAATTCTTTTTTATCTTCGCCAGTTGATTTAGTGCGCTACCGGTAGATGCAAATTTCATCTTCGGATTCTCTATAATTTCCATCTACACGAATTTTTTATCTGATCTGTTGTTTTGTCGTTTTCATTTTGAGTTTTAGTTTCCTTTTTCGTCTTTTGGGTACTATACTCGTGTCTTCAATGATCGTCGTATAAATGATTTTTATTCAACATGTTTCGCGTTTCATCTTCAAAATTTACGTGTACGTTCGTATATTCTTAATTTTTTCCGCTTTGTAACGCATTCAATATGCCTATGTTCTTTTCTATTTCTAGTACAAAATTCGTTTGTTCATGTGTTTTTGTATTTGTGCCTGTCACTGTGTAGCTCCCTGTCTTGTTTTATATTTTTAGTACTTGTGTGGAAATGTTTTTTCCTATTGCAAATGATTCTCTAAACAGAGAAAAGTACCCTTCATTTAAATAGGGGATGCTTTGTAATCAGTTAAGAGTTTTTTTTTTTTCATTAGGTTTGTAGCACCAACCTTTCACTGATTTACTGATATGTCAGTCTGAAGAGTGTTTTACATCCAGACATGATAAATAATAGGTAACATTTTTCGAACAGAAATTTGGTGCCCTGAATATGAATAAACTCTCGTTTTTATATCTTGTCTGTAAAAAGTAACATTAATAACAATGTTATTTGAAATTTTCAAGCATAGCAAAACTATGAAGTATTTTGACTTTTGTCAAGTTTACCCATTCAAGTGTTGTTGAAGAATTTCAAGCCCATTTGATAGTACAGTGCGAATTGTAGTGTAGCCTAGGACAAGCATCTCTGTATCCCTCACTGTTCAGTAACTGTATATCGTCGAGAGCTAAAGTCAACTTAACAATTTCAAACTGCTCTGTGCCTCAAGTTTGGGCTTCAGGTTCATCAAACACAGGGCATTTTTCGATTGGGTGCTAGAATTTTTTCAATGCTTAACATGTCCAAAACTTCGGACAGAAGAAGCGCTGGCTTTTGTAACTTTCCAACCCTTTTGAAAGTGCTAGAAACGCGATTACGTTGAGCTGGCGGAAAATTCCATTTTATGGAGCAAAATTAGCTTTCTGGTAGTCTTGAGGGTAACCTATTGAAGGTAAGTGCCTGAAGCTCAATTCAGTGGATGGGAGCCAGAGCACCTGCGTAAAATTGCGAAGAAGTCAAGCCTTGAAGGCTTAATTTCGGAGCCCAATCGAACACGTCCCGAGACTCCCAGTGATTCAGGAGCTGGAGGTGAAGCGGGACGTTCTATTCCCGAGCCGGAGACGAAACTCTTGGTGCTCAGCAATGCAAAGTCATCATTTCAGTTGCTCATAGTCTACTGTGGGGTAGGGGTGTAGCTGTCATATGGGCCTTACGCCTTCGACGCCATTGAGCTAACTCAAGTAGTCTGTCGTGGGCTGAGCCGTGCACCTGTCTGGGCCATAAAAGGAATTTATCCGTGGCACGAATCAATGCATCTGGGTTTTCTAGCTGGAGGTACGGCCGAAGTGACTTTACGTACTGTGGATGAAAACTTTTTCTATGACTTCTCTGTGTCAGCCTGTTTATTATTGACTGATTTTTCTGTTGCCTTTGTGTGGGAAATATTTTGTGTTGCTATCCAATTTTTTTAAATTTATCAATGCATCATTCCTAATTTAGTCAACTTTATTGATATTCTTTCTGTATCTTCTTTCCACTATTTTCTTGAGCTGCTAGCAACCTTGAAATCACAACGATACTGATTGTGCTATTGCTTTTATAACTTTTTGCTGTTGTGCTTATTTCTGCTTCTAACACATGCACTACAAAATACACAGATTGTGACTTAAGAAACTGCTTAATTTTGCTGATGCTAGTATAACTTTTTGTTGTATACTTATAATACGAAAAGACTGTGTGCCCACCGATGAGACCGAGCTAAGTAACGTGTTAGTTTTCTTCACTCTTTATTTAATTCTGGGATTGTCCCATTTCATAAACAGAGAAGCGCTCTGACAGCGCATACCTCATCTAGCAAGGCACTGTTAACGAAGAATTCAAATTAGTCCTGGAACGAGGATATCCTTTTTATCCCGCCAAAATTTGATTATTTGTGCCTCTAGACATATCTGACAGTTCCTGTAAATTTTTGAAGATCCGCCTGTAACTTTTTCAATTATATTCTGACAAACACTAAGACAAGCTCATAGTAAAATAAACGGGCGGAGCGATCATCACCAAACCTTGCGTATTTTCGCCATTCAACATTTCTACGTAATAATTCCTACTATTTTTATGAAGATTAATTCATAAAATTTTTAAGAATTTTACTAACAAACATGAAAACATCTATAAAGACGCAAACGGATTGACTGATCACAAAAAACTATGATCTGCTCTTCTTCGTCATTTTCCCAACAGTTACTATAAATTTCATAAAGATCCGTTCATATCTGTTTGAGTTGGGTTAACTTAATCATCTGTTGCTCCTAACATACCTAACAATCCCTAGAAATTGCATAAGATCCGTTCACAAGTTTTTGAATTATCTTGAGGACAGACAAAGAAACTGACAGACTCCGACAAGTACATGACCTTCTTGACGGATCCAGTTATTTAATAATGATTTTTTTCTCTTACGGCTCCTAAAAGATATATTAGCAAACTTATGGCTCCATGGGTATATTCATCTGTACAGACTTTGATATCATTCATATTCTGATGATAATATTGTTAAATCTGCAAAATCAAACTTTTATTAAATATGGCTTACAACTCTTCTAGTTGAACTTTTTTTTTTAATTTGATCCAACAATTGGCCAACATATTATCACTCTTTCTCGATTCGTCAAAAATAGAACGTTCATCAGTCTATGCATATATTTGTCTCAAGTATAGCTATGATTCAGAAAAGTTATATACTATCTGAACTACGGTACCTACTTCACCGAGTGTAGCAGAAAATGAACAGCAAATCAATATAGAAAATAATATGCACACACTAGTTGTACTGCCTGTGCTCCCTAAAAATTAGGTGTAGGCTTGATTTGTGCGACACCTTTTTTTGTATTATTGATATAAATAGAGCTGTCGTGAAAGGACAACGTGGCTACTTACATTATCATTTCTTTTGCTAGTGATCAAGCTACTGCTGCTGTTATATATCGTAGATTCGGCAAAAAATTCACTTTTTGATTGCACAACATCCTTCTGCATTTGATGCTTGCAGCGTGCGAAATTGCCGAATTCATGTGTGCGGACGATGGTCGCTGTATAGCGGATACGTCTCGCTGTAACGGTGTGCCGGATTGCACGGATCAGTCTGACGAGCAGAATTGCGAGAGTAAGTCCCACTTTGTATCGATTTCTCCTTTTATCCTTAGGAACTTTGCGAATCTTTGCTTACAGTTGCAGTGTGTATTACAGGAATAGCGTCGAATTCTTTTGCAATAAAAGTCACTTTGTATCTCGGTTTTCAGTCCCAACTTGAGCAGATGGGAAATTTGATGAATCCCCATAGTTCCCCTAATCAACTATTTTTGTTTCCCTTGAGAGCAACGAAAAAATTAAAGTGATTTGTACGTTATTTTTATTATCAAACTTTTTTTCTGTTGCCGGTTGGTCGCATAAACTTGAAGTATGCTTTCACTGTTTTCTTTAATTGATATAGCACTTTGTGTTTCACATTCGACACTGAACTGCGATCCTGGTTAGTTCGATATAGGCTTGAAAGATTTAGCATTTCATATTCCACCCCCGACCGTCATGTGATACAATTGGGTCGATTTAGGCTAAAAACTTGTCTGCATTTTCTCTTTAACCAGTTTCCGACTTCGCTGTCGGACGGTTTTATTGCCAAAAATCTCTAAAGCTCTAAAATTCAGTTTTGAACTCGTTTGGATCTTGTCTTTGTTTAACTTGAGTACTGGTTCGTTATTTGGGGTTAAGTAGATATCCCTTCCCACAATAAGTGTGATCCGAAGCCATTAAGGAACAAAACGGAGTTCGACATAAGTCGACGCAGACGTCAACAGGTTAACTGAATATTACGTGTTTCGCACCCGACACTGATCGCGCTACGGTTGAGCTGACATAAACTTAGGGGAAATTTGTTTTTCATCCTCTCGTTGATTTAACTTTTCATGTGCCGCCGCACCCAATACTGCATTGTGGTACTTGTTAGGCTGCAAGGGCTCGGCGTATCTCTGCAATGATGGCCAGTGTATCGAGCGAGAACTGCTGTGCGATGGGGACGCTGACTGCGATACAGATGAAATGAACTGCCATTATTCTCCTCGTAAGTGTGATAGCTTTCGAAAGCGTTGAAATTCCAATTGTTGTTGGGAAAGTAGTTGTT
>LQNS02276883.1:16921368-16931692 GCA_001587735.2 Parhyale hawaiensis | reverse complement strand
CCCCCCCTCCCCCCCCCCCCCACCATTGTGCTCCATGTCTTTTAAGACTTATCATTATTATTGCATTGCACTTACGTATGTGCTGGCTTTTGGTGAGGCTTGCTGCCGTACCAATTTCATCCTGCTTTAAAATGCTTCATATTTTATTTTTAATACATTTAATGTTATATTCCACCATTGTTCAGAACAGCATATACAACAGTTAAGGATGGCGAGTGAGCGAGCTAATCATGCCATCTTAAGAAAAAAAATTTATTTACCAGACGGTTGGTATTTGTATTTTTGCACATCAAAAATCAGTTTATTGGGAAAATTCCTCCAATCTTTTTGTGAGATTTTACCTCATGCTATCAAAAAGACCTGGAACTTGAAAGTATTTATAATACGATTACTGTAAAAATTAAAAATCCTTACCAGATACTAGTTTCCGTTAACGGTTTCTCGAGAGTGATCAAAATTTGTTGCTTATTATGTTTGACTTTATCATGATAGTGAGTTTGCTAATCTTCAATCTCCATTTTTAAAGATATTCTTGAAATTCGAGTTTTCCAACTTGCAACTTTCCTGTAGAAATCCTAAGATAAAAATATTTTGTGAAAAATCCGGTGCGATATTGGCCTAGCCACCGAAGCACTATTAACTACATTTACTACTTACTAATTTACTGTCTTACTTAATTCACGTAGTAACTCGAACTTCTCAATCTTCTGTCTACTGGAATACGCCTCTCTATTGCTGTTGTTCGTACCCGTCAAGTGACGTTTACGGTCGAGCTTCGGAAAATCTTGTGTTTCGTAAATCGGTGACAAAACGCAGCTGAGGGATCACCGCAGTAATTGCAGTTTCGCTTGTAATATTGCCTTGTTGATGATTGCATTTTTAGCTCCACATACGCAATGATTCTGAGCGAATTCGCAGCAATTTCCAATGGCCTGTAATATGTCCGGGCGTAAAAGATTTACTGATCCGTCTTGTAAAGATATTTTGTTCGTTGTCGCTGTATAGAGTATAGTAAGAGTAGTGTAAAATAATTTAATTCGTCAACTCCGTGAAGTACTGTAACATAAGGTACTAAAAGTACTGTCATAGTTGATTTCGTAGCAGTTGTGCATGTATGGAGTAATGTAAAATCTAATTCGTGAACGCTGTAAAGTATGTAAAGCTATTTAAGTTGTCAACCTGTCAAGTATTGTGAAAAGCCGAAATTCTCAATTTTGTATTATTATGAAGTAAATTAATCGTAAATGTTGTAGAGTACCAAATTGCAAAGTAATTTATTTCGTCTGCCTGCAAAATATTGTAAAGTAGTTTCTTCGTTGCTAACCTGTAGACTACAGACTTTTGCGCAATAATTTCATTGGTCATCGCTGTTTAGTATTACTAAGACCTTAATTTAGGTACCTATATCATTTGCTGAGTATATTTGAATCGTTTAAATTCAATTTAGGAACGCCTTAGGGTATTATCTTTTGAATAAAATTTTTCTTTTTGTTTATACAATATTGCAGTCCCCTCAATTTATTCTTCCGTGCAATCGATAAGTTGAACGAACAACGTTTTCGAGGCGTTCACTTTATTGATACAATCGTCGTCTATCATGAGCTGTATTGTTTATTTTACACATTTATAAATTTCAAGCCACGATTTGTAGGAATTAGATGTCGAAATTTAAACCAGGATGTAACGCTGTTGTTTTTCACCTGTGGGTTGTGGGGCCCCTGAAGAATCAATCACTAGAGATTGGGGAGAATTTAATATATATTTTGTATATCTTCTGATTTACTCTGTTGGGCTGTTGCCAGTTTTGTGAGAACAGCGGTGGTAATATTGATTACACACCCGATAAATTCGTTACCCTCATAAATATAGATTTTCAAAGTTTATATAATCTTCATTAAAATCGGAGTAAAACTAATATTTTTTTATTTTGCTGAAAGGTATTGCAAAAAGTTGTGCGTTAGTAGTAGAAATAGGTAGAAACAGAATGGATAGAGTACTGTTTCGCTCGTTGTGTCAAGGTCAGATGTTCGGTTGCCAGTCAATGAGGCATGCAGCTCCAGCATTTCTGCCATTCACAGTCTACTACGAAGTCATTGACTTAGCCAGCAGTAGGGGAGGTCGAAAGGGTGCAGCTGCCCTGTGAGATTTCCGTCTTTGACGTTATAACTGTAACAAATATGGTCAATTGCGCCCTTGTACTCTTCTCGTCCCTAACTTACGTAGATCTGCTGCCTATGGCTCTCCTATGTAGTTGAGTATACGGTCTTGGCGGCTTTATCTTCATCTTTACCCTCTGTACGTCTGTCCTCTGTTCTAGTTTCATAGTTTTTATGACACTGCTGCTACACTGTCCATTTTGCCATATCTGGATAAATGTTAACGACCGTACCACTATTTTGAACCATTGAAACATACATTCGTGTAGCTTTTATCGAGTAGTTGCATGTAATTCTTTTTCGGACTGTCATATGCTCGTCTTTATCTGTAATCTGTCTTTCGTTATCATGTATCCCGATCAGAGTACTGTGAGTGACTGACGAAATTGTATCGTGATCGCTACATTAAAATTCATAACACTTTTCTTTCGTGTCTTATGTCTTTTTGACAAAAGTAGGCGGAAAATATTTATGTATGTGAAACTTTTTGTTATGCTTTGCTTTTTTTCTGTTCTATCGCCAGCTTCTTGCTCTCTTCTGTAACTGACTTCCTTGTACATCTTTTCGCTCTCTTCTGTAATTGATTTTGTTGTCATCTTCTTACTCTCTTCTGTAACTGACTTTGTTGTCATCTTCTTGCTCTCTTCTGTAACTGATTTTGTTATCATCTTGCTCTCTTCTGTAACTGACTTCGTTGTCATCTTCTTGCTCTCATCTGTAACTGATTTTGTTGTCATCCTCTTGCTCTCATCCGTAAGTGATTTTGTTGTCATCATCTTGCTCTCTTCTGTGCCTGAGTTTGTTGTACATCTTCTTGCTCTCTTCTGTAACTGACTTCGTTGTCATCTTCTTGCTCTCATCTGTAACTGACTTCGTTGTCATCTTCTTGCTCTCATCTGTAACTGACTTCGTTGTCATCTTCTTGCTCTCTTCTGTGCCTGAGTTTGTTGTACATCTTCTTGCTCTCTTCTGTAACTGACTTCGTTGTCATCTTCTTGCTCTCATCTGTAACTGAGTTTGTTGTACATCTTGCTGCCTTCTGTTACTGACTTTGTTATGCATCTTCTGACTGTCTTCCGTAACAGAACTTGTTGCACATATTATAGCACTTCTCTGTGATTTTGTTGTTCGTGTTGCTGCTCTATTCTGTAACTGACTTTGTTGTACCATATTGACTATTTTCTTGTTCTTGCCACCATGTACAGTAATTTTTTGAAATCTTTTTCATCAACAGTTATTGTATACCATTTTCTACTATCTCTATCGGCACTCGTACATTGTCCTTATATCTATATAGATTAACGTTTTGTAACTGTTGCGAAAATTATAGCGTTGGGGTGTACTTGTCTTGGGACGTACACATTATACCACTTGGTAGCTGTATTGTACTGCCCTGTCTTATTTTTTTGAAAATATCGTAACGAAATGCTTTCTTGTGTCGTACTGCAATACTTCTTTTGCAGTTTCTTTTATTAAGTCTCTTATTGCTCAGTACAAATTATGTTTTTGATTTTGGTATTACTACTGAATGCCTGACACCAGGAATGACGGTAAAAACTTGCATCGACATCCCAGGTCTCTTTAGTGGTTGCGCTTCTACTTAACCCTTACGTGCGTACTGCACGCACGCATTCCTAGCCGTTACAAATGTCCTATTCCTGCGATAAGGGTTGTACACGTACGGGCAAGTTGTTAGTCAAAACTTGAATGTCTGTAACATATTTGTGAAACTCGAAAATATGATCTAACGAGTTGTAGATATATGCGAGAAGTTTCCTGTATATTCTATACAGGAAATTCCGAAGACGATTCTTTCCAAAAGTATTAGTAGAAGGCCTTCTTGGTTTTAATTTCCTTCACCCACGTGCTGTACATCTCTGAAGTTTATCGGGGCTGAAGCTATTTACATGTGAATGGTATACTGTCAACTCAAGTTGTAAACAAACAAGTGACGGCTGTGACGTCATCATTAGCGCAAGTTCTCTTGCATGCAAGAATAGTGAAAAAGTTGTCTGTCTGCGCTCATTTGCCTGTGGTAGAACTTTGAGTGCGTACATAGAATGTGCATAAACCGATACACTTAAATTTGTAGCATTTATACACGTATAACAGATACCGGGGTGTAAGATATATTAGCGAAACAAAGTTTATTACCAACTCATTTGACTGATACTCATTGGTAAGATAATGTTGTGGTAGTTGCAGCCCTCGAATCAAAGTCTTGTAATATAGCCTTTATTTCACTAAGGACTAAAACATTTGAAATGATCGAGAATACAATAAGTAGTGTTCAAAACTAAAACAAGAGCAATAGTAATACGAATGAATCCGCAAAGCAGACCACCCCAACAGCCAACTGCTTTCACCGATGGTATATCAAAGAATGCAAACCTGGTACTAGAATAACCATATTTTAGTCAAACCAGCTTATGCAGTCCTTTAGGGGCGGGACTGAATTGAACGCAGCAGCGCCAAATCTAATCTATTAACTAATGCATTTTGAGTTTTTCAGTATAAATATAATTTTATCGATTGAGACACGTTATACCACGCGCTTAAGTGAGATTTGGCAAAGTTGCTTTGCGTTCTTAGCCACGCCCATCGGACTCCTTACGCTGGTGTGACTATAGTTCCTATTACCACAGGTAGCACGAAGAGTAACATGACAATATTTTTCAGAATTATAATTGGCCGTGCTTTCATTGTCCAAATACGTAATATGGAAAATCAAGCAGACATGCGCTATAATTATAGTTTTTGCAACATAATCACAAGCGTGATCAATAAAGAGGTGACGATGCAGATTCTTTACAGTCATGTATGAGATTTGGGTACATTATAACATTTTCAGGTAAATTTGTCGCAAAAATATACATTTTTCACTGTTAAAACTCGGATCGTTAGAGCAAAATTAGATTATCATTATTTGGGGGATTTTACCTTGTTTTTAACGGTAAATTGAATCTTGCTTTTGACTGTATTTTAGTTTAACCTATTAGAAATTGCTTGGTGCTAGTGGCAGATTGCCCCAGAAAAGATATACTTCTTGTGCGGTTAGACTGCTTCACTGCATGAACATATTATATAGCCTGGTGTCGGGTGCGTTGCCGGAACGTTTTGCACGCTTTTAATATTTAAATGTTTTGGTGTGATTATTCGATTGTTCTTTTACGTGTAATTGTGCGTAAAAACAGTGAACAATTTGACTTTTCTATGCGGAATCGTAAAAAATGTGAAGGTGGCCTTGGTTTGGAAGTGATATTTAAAATGCTGATATCAGACGAGCAGAATTATAATAGGATGGAATACCTTGAGTTCAAAGAATAAAATAAGATGAACGTTGCCTAAGAGCTTGTGCCATTTAGGTCCTCTTTTGGAGTTGTTTCGAAAAAGGCTGACTGTATTTGACTTATCTTTTGTGAAAAATGATGACCATTTTAAGCTGTTCACTAATATTTATGGTTCCATGTCATGTGTTATGTTTTGTGTGTGTGTAGGTGTGTGTGTGTGGTCACGTAGCTAAACCGTTCGTGCTCGACTCCTATCGGAAATTTACTAGCATATATCCGATAATATCTGATATCGCCTACTTGGATATCGGATAAATGCTTGTTATCTTACGGCTGGGAATGTGCATCATTGCTTGTAGCTTCTCGTTATGCACAAACGCTCCGCAACTTACGAACACGTTGCCTTCCGTACATCTGAACGTATTTTGAAGTTGTCATGAGTCGTTACTTTGGCATTTCGCTGTTTTACTTCTAAATCCTAAACTGAATTATCGGCCGCTTTTAACTTTTGGGGACTGCCCAAGATAAGTCAGAACAGTTAGAGCTGTGTGTGCTTTCCTTGTTGTAATCAAATACTCCTGTGTTGAAATTGCTTGCCACTTCTTATCGCTGCCACTATCTTCCCTTGTCATATATTTGTCATTTGCCATGATGAATGGGCTAATATTATCGCAAAACACTGCAGAAAAGACTACACAGCTCAAGATTCTTCTTCTTGAAGGTTGTTATTATAAATAATACTTTAACTTACTCGTCATTTTATTAGTTTTTTCGTACCTCGAATGATCGTAAGTTGTGAAGTGCTTGTAAATGCAGTATGTATATATATTTATTGTATGATGATGTTTTCGTTCGCGTGTTGCATAGTTCGCTGCTCTCGTACTGTAATACATGTACATTTCCTTGATTTACTTTTATTCTTATATCAGTTTTTTAACTGTCTGCACACTCGTATTTGCATTTGTTGTTTGTTTAATGAATAACCAACTTATTTCTTTAGAAATAACCTAGTATTGTAGTGAAGTGTACCTTCAGTAAACAGCTTTTCCATTTATGTAGCTCAATTTTTTAGCAATTTTTGCGCTCGTTTGGCTGCTCTTTGGCTCTCTAACGTGCTATGTTGTTTGATTTATTTTATTTTTCGCTTAGCACAGATTCCTAAGTTTGCTACTATAGTAGCCTCTATGATTTTTGCTTCCTCATTGGTTTACTTATTATTATTGCATGTCCGTTTATCTATGTTCTGATGCTACTTGATATTTTGCTTAGCTTCTTTGCAAACTGCGCATGTTTAAGGTAAGTACGTGCTAGTAAAAGTAAAGAGTACGGGCTGGTTTTCGTATGGTACGGATATATGCTTAAGCTTAGACAACAGTTCTTCAAATCCAACCAATTAATACCTTTATATACATACTTGACCCTCTAGCTGTGCCGATCCTGCAGCTCTATTTACGTGTAAGCTTTATGAAAAATGTTCATTTAAATATTAACTGATGTGCTACGAAAATTATGAAAAATATGTCTTGGCGCTTTCCGATCGAGAGGACGCAGTCAATTACAATTTAAATAGGGTTATTCTTAAAATGATCGAGGTTTAGTGTTAGCTACAAAGGGAGAATAGTAAAATTATTAATCATAACAACATAACCATTGCCTTAGCAAAATTTGGGTCGTTCCAAAAAACTATTTGAGCTTTTAGGGTGGTCAAGAACTCTGTTTTGGGTGGTTACCAAATTGCCCCAGTAATATTATATTGTTCCCGCCATCTGTGCCTAAATATTTCATCAGCTACTAATGGACATGCATAGACTGGTGTCCCTTATAGAATACCTTGGTCATTGCATTAATTAATTTTTTTTCTTAGCTTCAGCATTAATTTTATTTATTTATCTCTGTATCAATATAGCAATGAAGCTCTAGTCTGCTACTAAGCGATAACAGATTTCTGTGGCACCTTGTGGTAGTTTACCCTCCCTTAATACGTTACTCTTTACCGTACATATACAGTGTATCTACCTAATGAAAATAATAGCAGTCCTTTGGTCTGCCATTACCCTTTGGTCATGTTCTCACGTTCAGCACTGTTTAGTGTATTTGTACCATATGCGCACCTCACTGTATTGCTGTTTCAAGCTGGTGTAAATATGTACGTGGCCATCCTGTTACTTGGCTGTAGCTGTTAGTATTTTCCAGTTTTCAGATTTCAATGATCACCCGTCCTTCAATGCAATATCGTTAAATCTTGAATTCGCGCATTTCTCCCAAATTTTTTGCATTTTCACGATTCTCTCTTCTTTACAAGCCTAATGGTCATCTTGCACTATTGTTAAACTTCCCGAACTCAATTCCAGTGCTTACTTACTTCTGCCCTTCCTAATCATCAATTAACATTCCCTCATTTCCCCCGTTAGAGTATTTAAGTGTAGTACTTGCCGGCCTCAACAGTATCGACACTTACTTGACAGTTTTTGTCGTATTTTGTCTCTTGCGTCGAAAATTATTATGTATAATTGGAAAGTAAAGTGGCAGTACAAGGTAACTATGATAATGTTTAGGATTTGTAGTCGTGATATGAATTGCGTACAATTTAATCACTAGCTGTAACACTCTTATTATTGCTCTGTGTACATATACTTATTTGACTGGCTTTATTTCATACATAACTGAATTATTGTGCTTCAGTGCCATATGATCAGAGCAGATCAATTTTTCCCCAGGCTCTCCAAAATGAAATACCTATTTATGCCTGACACGTACAGGTTATTTCTATCCATTAGTGCAGCGAGGGTCATACAAAATTTTGTGACTAGTGCACCGTTGACCAGTTAGGGTTAACCAACATTTACGAGTGGGTGTACATTAAGTGGTGGTCGTTCTGCAAGTACTTATACGTGTTTCGTTCTTCAGCAAATCAAGTGTGTCCTCCCGGCCAGTTCCGGTGCGATGAAGGAACCTGCATCTCTATGAGCGAACGTTGCGATGGCCAATACCAATGTCCCGACCTGTCCGATGAGTACGATTGTGGTAAGTGATTGTTCTTGTATAGTTTTCCCTGTCACTGTTTACGTGTGTTCAACTCCTTTAAAGACAGAGTAACTCTTCTACTACAGACGGCATTTCTAGGTACCGTTCTAGAAAGGAATAAATAATAATGTATAATAATCAATCCTCCAGGTACGATTCTATAGGAAGGATGAAACTAATCAAATGTGAGCCATATCTCCAGGTACTAATCTGCCGAGCATTATACTAACGAAGTATCAGACCTCCAGGTACCATTCTATTGAGGCTAATGCTGATTTATAACCAAATCTCCAGGTTCCTTTCGAAAGAGCAGTTTTCTAATATATCATCTCTACTTCATGTATCATAATTAGCTACTTTTCTCCTATCAAATGCTACGCACTGTCTTGTTCCTTGAAGGTTCAACATCTAATCCGAAAGGATTCGCTATGGCTGGGTATTTTGTGAACTTGGATGTATAGAGGAGTTTTTCTAAAAAAAAAAGCTATTCGTAACGAGACTACTGTGTTAATAATAACTCAGGCTAGAACAGAGCTCGAACAGTTGTAAGGTTATAGCCCATCCGTGCCATCCTGCGCACCCATGCGTCATTCATCAGCTTGTCTGCTCTTCTAGATATGCGCTGTGTATTTGATGTAGGCCAACCTGAAGAGCACGTTGCGGCGCAGTTTATATTGTAATCAACAGCCCATCCACGTAGCTCAGTGTCAAGTTTGCAGACTCGCTAAACTAAAACTGGAATCCCGCCCAATAATTCTCAACAGTGTTATGATTCCGTGCTGGCGCCTCCGGTCCCCGTAAAGCTCCTACTCTGCTGGGACTGGTTTGCCCACTGAATCGTCCAGTTCGACAAGAGCTATGTAGATTGCTGTCCTTGATTTTGCTGGCTTACGTTTTGCAGCTTATTACCTGAAAAACGTCAGCAGGTGTAGCGAAACTAGAACTTGTATGAATTTATAAGACAAAATCTGTTGCGATTAGCTGAATGTAGGTTTTAATAATTGTTTTCTGCACCGAATGTTGTAAACTTTGAGTACTATTACCACCTGCTGCTGTTATGTAGAACTTCTTGTGCACAAGTCAAATGCTAAATAAATAATTTTGTCTCCGACGAATCGAAATAGCTTCAAAATAATTAATGCAACGGCTCCCTTGTTGCGAAGATGACATGCTGCAGATGAAGTTGCGTAAACAGGAAACGTTTATGCTGTGAGCTGTCGCAGATTGTTTCTAAATTATACGCATACTGCATATTTTTGTATGAAAAATGATCCGTATGAATTTGCGGTTACTGTTATTGAAGGGCGATGTTGAACCGATAAAACAAAGCCGTGTATGACAAATAAGGTTTTGTTAGTCCTCCCGATGTCTTCTCTGCTTTTCTTCGTCGTATTTCAACTGATGATCTTTCTTTGCTGCTCATCCTCTTTTTTTTCCCGGGTTTGCTGTTCCCAGAGGACGGATTTCCCGTTTTTAGTGACGTCGGAGACCTGCGACGCGGTATATGCTTTGCTACTGAAGCGCTATAGCAAGCTGATCACTACTTCAGCTACCACTACTACGTATATATGTGTCATATACTGCTTTGCCTTTTTCCTCCTCCTTTCTTTGCATTACGGCGAGCTCCGCGGTTACCCCTCTCACATTAAGAATACAACGATGATACATGTAAATAATCCGTCAGGATGTACTTCGCAAGAATTCCAGTGTGGTCAGGGAGACTGTATTCCGGCGCACCAGCGTTGCGATCAGGTCTACAACTGCATTGATGGCACAGACGAAATGGGATGTCCAAGTACGTACGGCAAGTCGAAGCCTTCTAGACACATGTCCTGTTCGATGGGGTGGACTATG
>LQNS02276883.1:16879212-16889726 GCA_001587735.2 Parhyale hawaiensis | reverse complement strand
ATAAGTAGCGGACCTTGCAGTTTTGAAGTTCCCACCTTGACAACGACATTCGCTGAGAATGTCGAAAGCTTGGTTAAAATAAAATTCGTCGTCCAGAAGAAGTATTATTTTACGTTATTATATACAGTGTATCTACCTAATGAAAATAATAGCAGTCCTTTGGTCTGCCATTGCTCTTTGGTCATGTTCTCACGTTCAGCCCTGTTTAGTGTATTTGTACCATATGCGTACCTCACTGTTATGCTGTTTCAAGCTGGTGTAAATATGTAGGTAGCCATCCTGTTACTTGGCTGTAGCTGTTAGTATTTTCCAGTGTTCAGATTTCAATGATCACCCGTCCTTTGATGCAATATCGTTAAATCTTGAATTCGCGCATTTCTTCCAATTTTTTTGCATTTTCACGATTTGCTCTTCTTTACGAGCCTAATGGTCATCTTGCACTATTGTTAAACTTCCCGAACTCAATTCCAGTGCTTACTTACTTCTGCCCTTCCTAATCATCTGTTAACATTCCCTCATTTCCACCGTTAGAGTATTTAAGTTTAGTACTTGCCGAGCCTCAACAGTATCGACACTTACTTGACAGTTTTTGTTGTATTTTTTTCTCTTGCGTCTAAGATTATTATGTATAATTGGAAGGCAAAGTGGCAGTGTAAAGTAACTATGTTAATATTTGGGATTTTTGTCGCAATATAAATTACGTACAATTTAATCCCTAGTTGCAACACTCTTATTATTGCTCTGTGTAACTTCACTAGCTTTATTTTATACTTAACTGAATTATTGTTCTTCAGTGCAATATGATCTAATTAAATAAATTTTTCCCTAGGCTCTCCAAAATAAAATACCTATTTATGCCTGACACGTACAGGTTATTTCTATCCACTAGTGCAGCGAGGGTCAGGCAAAATTTTGTGACTAGTGCACCTTTGACCGGTTAGGGTTAACCAACATTTACGCGTGGGTGTATATTAAGTGGTGGTCGTTCGGCAAGTACTTATACGTGATTCGTTCTTCAGCAAATCAAGTGTGCCCTCCTGGCCAGTTCCGGTGCGATGAAGGAACCTGCATCTCTATGAGCGAGCGTTGCGATGGCCAATACCAATGTCCCGACCTGACTGATGAGTACGACTGTGGTAAGTGATTGTTCTTGTATAGTTTTCCCTGTCACTGTTTACGTAAGTTCAACTCCTGTAAAGGCAGAGTAACTCTACTTCTGACGGCATTTCTGGGTACCGTTCTAGAAAGGAATGAATAATAATGTATAATAAATAATCAATCCTCCAGGTACGATTGTAGGAAGGATGAAACTAATCAAATGTGAACCATATCTCTAGGTACTTATCTGCCGTGCATTATACCAACGAAGTATCAGACCTCCAGGTACCATTTTATTGAGACTAATGCTGATTTATAACCAAATCTCCAGGTTCCTTTCGAAAGAGCAGTTTTCTAATATATCATCTCTACTTCATGTATCATTATTAGCTACTTTTCTCCTATCAAAGGCAACGCACTGTGTTGTTCCTTGAAGGCTCAGCATCTTATCCGAAAGGATCCGCTATGGTTCGGTATTTTCTGAGCTTTGGACGTATAGAGGAGTTTTTCTAAAAAAAAAGCTATTCGCAACGAGACTACTGTGTAAATAAAACTCAGGCTAGAACAGAGCTCGAACAGTCGTTAGGTTATAGCCCATCCGTGCCAGTCTGCGCACCCATGCGTCATTCATCAACTTGTGTGCTCCTCTAGATCTGTGCTGTGTATTTGACGTAGGTCGACCTGAAGAGCACGTTGCGGCGCAGTTTATATTGTAATCAACAGCCCTTCCTCGTAGCTCAGTGCCAAGTTTGCAGGCTCGCTTGTTATCGAGACAGCGGAGGTTCGAGTCCACGCCGGGGACAAAATAAAAATGAATTTCGGAAATGCCTATCGTCAGCAATTCTTTCACTCGTAGTCAATGAGGCGGCAATAGTCTTGAGGTCGGAGAGCGCTGTTGTCTATCGAGTTTTCTGTCAACATGGCACCATAGCCCAGACACTCCGTTGTCGACTGCAACCGTACACTCCTCAGGGTCCGAGTGACTACTTACCTGCTGCGCAAACCAGTTCATGTCGGCTTCTTTATTGTGGTGTGCCGTCGGGCGACTTTATCTGTACCTTATGCATTCTATTTCAGCAATTATGTATCAGGGAAGCTGAAACACAATTAATTACTGCGCTGCGTATCGTGCTTTTTAAAACTTCCTTCGAATTTCACCGGAGCCCAAAAGACTTGGCATTGTTCTGAATGTTTTCGCATTTCACTGCGTATACACTGTTTTCCTCCGTTTTGAATTCCATCTGACCAATGCAAATTCTAGCTATTAACTGAGTGTATCTTCAGATCACTTTGACTCTTGTTTCAGTGCGTGAAGCGAAAATCCATTGCCCTGCTCACGAACTGTTCTTTTCTTGTTATGAACATTGTCTTACGTCGATAATTTCCAATCCAGAACTTATTTTTCTTGTGAATGTTGCCGGGCGTCAACAACGAATTATTATTGCGTTTCTATGCATGCTCTCAATGTTGTTTCGTAAGACTTTACTTCGTTATTTCCCTACGAAGTTTAGCATGAGGTGGCTACTTTGTTTTACTGAAGTTGTGGAGAGTGACCCAGCGAAACTAAAACTGGAATCCCACCCGATAATTCTCAATAGTGCCATGATTCCGTGCTGGCGCCTCCGGTTCCCGTAAAGCTCCTGCTCTGCTGGGACACGTTTGCCGACTGAATCGTCCAGTTCGACAAGAGCTGTGTAAATTGCTGTCCTTGATTTGGCTGGCTTATTCATTAGAAGTATTTTTTGCAGCATATTACCTAAAAAACGGCAGCAGGTGTAGCGAAACTAGAACTTGTATGAATTTATAAGACAAAATCTGCTGCGATTAGCTGAATATTGTAGGTTTTAAAAATTGTCTTTTGCACCGAATGTTGTAAATGTTGAGTACTATTACCACCTGCTGCTGTTATGTAGAACTTCTTGTGCACAAGTCAAATGCTAAATGAATAATTTTGTCTACGACGAACTGGAATATGTTCATCATATTTAATGCAACGACTCCCTTGTAGCGAAGAGGACCTTCTGCAGATGAAGTTGCGTAAACAGGAAACGTTTATGATGTGAGCTGTCGCAGATTGTTTCTCAATTATACGCATGCTGCATAGTTTTATATGGAAAATGATCCGTATGAATTTGCGGTTACTGTTATTGAAGGGCGATGTTGAACCGATAAAAAAAGTCGTGTATGACAAATAAGGTTTAGTTAGTCCTTCCGATACCTTCTCTTTCGCTCATAACTCTCTGCTTTCTTTCGTCGTATTTCAACTGATGATCGTCTTTGCTGCTCATCCTCTTCTCTCCCCGGTTTGCTGTTCCCAGAGGACGAATTTCCCGTTTTTTTGTGACGTCGGAAACCTGCGACGCGGTATATGCTTTGCTACTGAAGCGCTATACTGTATATAGCAACCTGATCAATACTTCAGCTACCACTACAACGTAAATATGTGTCATATACTGTTTGCCTTGTTTCTCCTCCTTTCTTTGGATTACGGCGAGCTCAGCGGGTAGCCCTCTTACATCAAGAATACAATGATGATGTATGTAAATAATCCGTCAGGATGTACTTCGCAAGAATTCCAGTGTGGTCAGGGAAACTGTATTCCGGCGTACCAGCGTTGCGATCAGGTCTACAACTGCATTGATGGCACAGACGAAATGGGATGTCCAAGTACGTACGGCAAGTCGAAGCCTTCTAGACACATGTCCTGTTCGATGGGGTGGACTATGGCCTTGACGTCACTAGCACCTACGACTGTGACGTCTCTTGGGTCTTATCTAGTGACGCCATCAAGGAAGACGCCCCGGCTCCTCCCACCGAACAGGTCATGTGTCTAGAATGAAGGTCTTCGTTGAGTCCGTGTGTCTTGTGAAAACCTTGGTTGAATTCCCAATGGTTTTCATGACAAGTCGGCTCTGCAGTCTTATCGTGGGGTCGTGTTCGTCCAGTTTGCAACAGCGCGTGATTTTTCTAGGTTATTTGGGTCTTTGTGCTCTGTTGTGTCCGCAAATATGATTGCTACGTATATACATATATTTATGAAATGTAACTGTACTAAGAAAAGTATTTTTCAAATGCAGCGCACCGTCCCTTGCACCGACCGTAAATTGGAAATTTGGCTTGTCGTTCAGCACGAAAACAGCGCTTTGGTGCACGGAAGAGTGCGCTGGTTTTGGGTGAATATTTTTCCAAGCGTAGCGGAGTGAACCATAACGGCTCGCCATCCTATCGGTTCTCTTTTCTTCGCTAGAATCATGTTTTTGCAGTGGGTATAAATTTAGTTGAATTAGAACCGTTTTGCATTTATGGTGCAGCATTTCAACCAGAGGTTCCCAAACTTTGCTATGCTTGGCACCCCTGGAGAACTTCATACATGTTCTCGCATCCCCTACAAAATTAAGTACCCATATGATGATGACAAATGAAATTGATACTAACATTTGTGCCGCAAGTTTAGGCAAATTTGTGAATAACTGAGAAACAAAACAGTATTTCACACCCCTGAGAAGGTCCTCTCGCACTCCTATAGGGGTACCATGCGCCTCAGTTTTGGAATCCCTGCTTTCAATGATTGCTTTGAAAAAAGATAGCGTTGCTGACCATGAATGTATTGTATCTTGATACAAAAGGAAGTCGTTCAAAGAGGTTACTGTTCACTACAAAGCTCTCCAACAGTAGATAATTACGGTATTCTGTAACCGCGCGTTGTTACCTGCTAGGAATCTTAGTCTCTTGGAGGACTTCAGGAATCTATGTCGTTTCCGGGTCAATTTGTCAACACTGAAATTTCATTCGCCCTTAACCCTTTCTCTCATAGCGTGGTCTCTGTACAACATTTCAATAGCGCTATTTATACGAGAACGACATCAATTCATGAGACAAAGGGTTAACTTGAGGAAGTATACCAGTGGCACATTGAAATTCACTCTTGATAAGTTGAATTTTATTTGCGGCAATTGGCCCAGAAATGGCATAGTTGAACCACGTCGCGTAACTCGTTCGTGTTGACATCATCTGCTGCTTCTCAATTCATTGTAATAATTGAGTGCTAACCGTCGAATTATCCGTTGCTATGCGCCTAGCAATATTTGTTGCCTTGTTCGAAGACTTCTGCTCACTATCGTCCTGCTTGTATTTATTTAACTTCTATGTACTTTCATTCAAAACGTTTTGTAAAGTATCTCCTGTTGCTTTATCAGGAACTTCTGCTCTACTATTATGGCACTTTTGCTATTTTTTCCTGTAACGATCTCTTTTCTATGACTTGTATTTTATTATGCAATTTTACTGTTTTATAATGGAGTTTTTTCAATTTCTGTCTACAAAGTTTTCTTTGACATTAGTCTGAGTTTTGTTGGGATTTTTTAAATTACCGGAGTTTGTACGTCTCTTATATGAGGGAAATTCGAAAACTTCACGGCATTCAAGCAAATGCGTAGCTCTCTTCGTTCATGCAAATGTGCTACTCTTCTACCCGGATTTATTATACAAACTTTGACGTAATTTTGATATACCTGGGTAGGTAAATTAGCAATTACTCTTCTGAGCATCGCCATCAAGCGTTTGGTATCGGAGTCTCTGAAAGTCCGATTGTATCCAAATTTCCTACGCTTTGCTGTCTGTGAGGTGAGTGGTAACTGCGTTGTGTTCGAAAGCATACGAAATGAATTCTAGACTTTACTTATAAATGCGGGTTTGAGACTAATGATTTTTAGTAGTTTGATATTAACCAAAAATGAGGGTCTTCGTCTGATCGCTGCCACCGTTTGTTATGACTGGACTTGTGCCATGTATAGCGGTTAGATGTCAGTTATCATATGTGACGGCATTTGATGTTATTGGTTCAGTACTGACGTTACGAAAGAAATTTTCGGTGAATTTTTTCAATTCCCCTCGTATTGATAGTTATTTATAGAAACCGATAACTTTTTGATGAACCAGATTCTTTATTCACTCGCCCTGCTGGGCTTCCCTTTGTAACGTGGTATGAAATCCTCAAACCCTGATTTGCATCGTATGATTATTTAACGTCTCTTGAATTATGCAATATTAATTATATTCTTACATTACATCTTCTGTTACTACAAAGAGTTTATACACACCGTCCACACTCATCCATCGAAACCAACGAGTTTGTAGTACGAGTATCAGAAATACTAATTCAAGATGCAGACAAAAATTGTTTCATTCTGTATGTAATGAGCGCCTCAGACTCAGTTTTTTGCGTCTGCAAAATGGAATTTTTTTAGTTTTAATATCCTGCTTTCCCTAAGTCTCAAGACTAAGCTGTGTCTAAAAAATTTACCATTTTACCAACAGTTGATATTGGTTTCGATGCCATTTTTTTTCATTTGCCCACATTTTTTGTCTTCTTTATCAAAAATTTTTACCCACATTTTCAGCTTTTCTGTTATTTCAAAATTCAGTTTGTGGTAAGACCCAATAAAAGCGAATTTATTGCGTTATTACCTCCGCTAAGTATATTAGATTTTTGTCGTGTTTGTCTGTCTGCCTCTTTGTGCCTTTGTCTATCATCAAGATAACCCAAGAAGTTATAAACTGATCTTTACGAAATTTGCAGGAATTATTAGGCATGTTAACAGTAACAGATGATTAACTATTGGTGGAAATCCGTTCATCTGTTTGTCTGTCAGCCTATTTGATCTTAGTTCCATAACTCAAAACCTTATGGAGTTTTTGTTATGAAATTTACGTGAGTTGTTGGTTTATTATGAAGAGTTAATGACCAAATTTTTGTGATGGTCTGTTTGTTCGTTTTTTTGTCGTTGTGTTTGATTTTATGCTTGTTAGCCCACTACCTCAAATAGTTCTGAATGGATCCTTATTCAATTTACGGGAGTTGTTAGTAATAATAAAGACATAAATGTTTAAATTTTAGTGCCGTGTTAGAGTGTTACAGAGAATCGCATCTCCCGCAGGCAACTCATGGGTTAATTATACCTTATCATTGCCTATTCTTCTAGGTGAGCTTTTCTTTTGTACTCACACCTTTCATAGTCATAATTGTACTCATGGTGCTGCTGCTGTTCCTGTTCTCTCCCAGCTTGCTGTTCCCGTGTAAGAGCACCCTCGCCCCGTGTGGGAGCACTCTCGCGAGTGTATCCCACGTTTTTCTCGACATTTTGTATATCCCTCACTACGATATTTCGGAAAATCCTTGCGTTGGCGTAGGGGAGACTTAAGCTGACCATAACACTGTATACGCAGTTCCAAATCATAAGTCACCGTATTCCTATCACAATATGCACCATATGCCTCACACGCGGCAACCTAAATAATTATAAAAATAGACAATATAGCATTATCTTCTGTAAATTTGATTTTATTGGCATTGTGGCGTAACGCGTTACAAAATTTCCTTAAAATTGGCTCACCTTCCATGCTATTTATTACGCAGCGCCCTGCAAGGATCAGGAGTTCCAGTGCGATTCCGTCCGTTGTGTGCCGCTGTCCGCGCTCTGTAACGGAATTCCCGAGTGTCTCGACTCTGCCGATGAACGAAATTGTGCGCCTGGTACGCCTCCTAAATTTAAATAGTAATTACAATAGTAACAATTGTAATAATATTGATCTGAGATGACATTTGCATTGAAGTGTCGGATGATAAGTATTACTGCCTTTTTTACGTCTCACTATCCGGTACGGTAATCCTATAGTATATAATACTAATTTTAATACTTCTGTTATTTAGGAGACTTAGTTGTAATTGCCTCAGTCGGTTCACTTGTAAGCTTAAAGGAAGATGTAGGGGATAAGTGTAGGGCACAGGGAGCTGAAACGAAACGATTGTAAACTGATGAAAATTTATTTATTATTGTTTTGTCAAATGGTTTACTTTATTTTTTCGCCTGGTATTCGTATTTTAATTTGACTTTTTTTCACAGCTAATAGCCAGCCATTTCTATACCCTTGAATACCCCGTATAATGGAAGACTGTCTTCTTTTCTTTATTTACTGTTAATATAGTTATTTTCTCTAATTAATATTGTTCGTTGGAGAGAGTTACCGCTTCACCAAATTACACTTAAATCCTGTCCTGTACTTCTTTTGAAATATAGAACAGCGTATGAGCTTTAAATGGGAGTAGGTATTTGTAATGAAAGCATTTTTTTGCTGTTAACGGTTTCAGTGATGCGCTTGATGTTACACGCTAATAACGCGCTATGGTTACTTCTATAAAATCGCATTGCAAAAATTTAAAGTCTTACCAATGGTTACAACTTAGTAATTTCTTACTTAACGCTGTCAGTTGAACAGCGATGCTTGTATTTATTACTTGGTTTCTATTATTTTTTTACACCAATATTGTTCTACCAAATTCAGAAGAGTGCGCAGCTAACGAATTTCAGTGCGATTCGGTGCGCTGCATACCTGAGACCGCAGTATGCAACGGCATACCTGAATGTTTCGACGCTACTGACGAGCAGGGTTGTGGTGAGTGTGGGTGATGGTAGTAGCTT
Organism: Parhyale hawaiensis; assembly: GCA_001587735.2. Lineage (NCBI taxonomy): Eukaryota > Metazoa > Arthropoda > Malacostraca > Amphipoda > Hyalidae > Parhyale > Parhyale hawaiensis. The sequence continues at coordinate 16,881,150 of LQNS02276883.1, read as the reverse complement.
GCCTCCCTGTCTCAATTTTTGGTCTCCGAAAATGCTAAAGTGAAAAAAATAAACAGCTTTTGGGAAGGCCTAACGTTCTGATTTGACTATCGTGGTCTTCCATTGCTTTAATATGAATATCTTCAAGACAGAATTTTTAATTTACCATAAAAATCCCGCTTTATAGGAAGTGATAATAAAAATGTACTATGATCCTCTCGTCGAGAAAATTTTTATTAACACAAGGGAAGGGCAAGTACCAGGACGTTCTCTAGTCTCTGTGATAAGAGTACGATGCGATGATTTAGGTGCAATTGTTCAATTCACTTAGATGTAAACTAACACGATAAATTGGAGTTTGGAATTCGGTAATGTGTTGCGGTGTGCTTAGCAATTGGTCATAACTTATGAGTTGCAAGGATAATTTAAGCTACATGGAGAGCTCAATTCCGTTTCAATGGTAAAAACTTGATCTGTAAATACTCGGGGAAAGATTTGTATTGTTTGCTTTGCGAGCAAAGCCTTTGATAGCATGAAGAAAAGTTTTGTAACTAATTATATTGTGTTGTACTAGTAATATTTTCTTAATATAGCAGTACAACTTAAACTTTCATTTTGTTTAAAGTTGAGCTAAATTGTTACAGTAAACCGCGCCATGGCATAAGTTAGTTAACGTACTGCCACTCTATGTAGGTATATACTGCCGTCGTATATATCCAGTAACGGAAGGCCTTTATACAAGTATGTTTTATTAAGTTATGCTTTATGTGCTTTGTGATAAATTCTTTCATCGTCGTTTGTTTTTAAATACAACTGTAATACTTAAATCAATACACATCATATTTTTTTTGCGTGAATTGGACTCTTTATGCACATGACAGTAAGCACTTGCGGCCGTGACCAGTGGCAGTGCAAGGATCAGACGTGCATCATGGATACGCTCGTGTGCGATGGCTTCCGAAACTGCCCTGATGGTTCTGACGAGGAAACCTGTGCTGCCGGTACGATGCCTTGACGGCAACCTTGGAGATTTAGTAGAGCGAGGGAACACAGCTACATTTCACCGTACTGGCCAGTGGGTGCTCCCATCCTGCCAATTACAGGCTCTCAGCCATCCCTTCCCACCAATCACAAGCTCCTAGCCTTACGTCTAGTCAGTCAATCGGCGAACTTGCCAGGTTCCAGCCTCGGGAGGAATTTTAGCTTCCGATCTCCGTAGCCGTTGCTCCCTCCTTCTATTAAGACTCCTTAATGGCAACTGACATGATTGACTAGCCTTCATCGCAGAAAATAATTTCATTCACGAAAATTCTGTGGGGTTACGACTGCAAAATTCTGATAGTGTTATGAATCCTGAAAATTGAACGTTAAAGCTCTGAAAAGTACAAAGTAAAATGGTAGTATACTGTGCCTGCAAATCGTCGCGATTACAAACTTTTTGATTGTTATAAAACCTAATATATTAGTTTCCTTCAGATTCATAATCTTCCGCATTGTAAAGTGTTCTGCCTCATGCACCGTACTTTTTCAATCATGTGAAGTAGGAAATTTGCGCCTAACTTTACTATCTGTTCTCATTTCGAGAATAGAGCTTTTTCATTACTTGACGAGAAAGGAAGCACAGTGAAATGTGGCGGAAAATGTGAGTTTTGCAAATAGAAATTCTAATTATTTAGAAAAAATTAAAATAGGTGGAGATAATCAGTTGCATTACTCATTTGGCAGTGGGCTTGGCCACGAGCTTTCAAGCGTGCTAATAGGAATGGTGTTTGTAAATAAAATTAAAGTAATTTGTGACGGATGAAGACGCTTAAATAGATATGTTACGCGTATCACAGTGGACTGCGCCCAGGGCTTCTGGCTATGCAACGACGGCGTGACATGCATCCCCCTGACCGCCGTGTGCGACACCGTCAACAACTGTCCCGACATGTCGGACGAGCACGCGTGTGGACCTCT
>LQNS02276883.1:16753383-16879196 GCA_001587735.2 Parhyale hawaiensis | reverse complement strand
ATGTTACGCGTATCACAGTGGACTGCGCCCAGGGCTTCTGGCTATGCAACGACGGCGTGACATGCATCCCCCTGACCGCCGTGTGCGACACCGTCAACAACTGTCCCGACATGTCGGACGAGCACGCGTGTGGACCTCTTATTGGTATTTATTTTTATATTTCCTCCTGTTCGGCTGATTGACAGGCAGAAATCCCTAATGGACTAGCAAGGACTATCCGCTCCATCCGGAGTGGGCCCCTGTAAACTGTAGAGCGAGTATCCTGCACTGCGATAAGCATATCAAGACCGCTATTTCCAGTCGGTGCTCAGGAAGTCGGCTTGTTCAAGACTTTGAGCGGGGTACCTTCCCAACCAACAATTTGGGTCACCGCAGAAACTAAAATAGCAATTTAGCTTTTTGGCGGCGCCGCGGCCACCCCAAATGTTGCTAGGGTTGGTACTGCGAGCGTCTTGAAAGATGTGACCCTGCAGGCGAGTTGCAGTGCCCCGAGCTCTGAATGCACTTCGGTGAATTCGGGTGAAGGAACCTGTCAGATTAGACTGCCGTCTTGTTGGACAGAATAAACAGAGTTTCACATCACAGTCGATCACAACGTGGTTACTGGTTTTTACATTGTGTAGTCGATACGTCCCCGACCTGTGAAACTTTGGTACTAGCTAGTCCATTACGGATTCTTGTCCTCACTTAGCCTTCGCGCCTTCCGTGGGAAAGAGCATTCCGTCACATTGATTCTGATGTCTTCCGTAATTCGTTGATGTATTTCGTAATTCGCGTGATCTCTGAATTGTCTATGCTGGCTTGGTCCATGTGATTGAGTTATAATTGAAAGTACGTCATCCTTTTTTTATGTATTACAGGTTTAAAATGTTTGGCTGTACTGTGTAAGGAGGTATTGGGAAATGCGAAACTCGTTATGATATACTGTAGTTTGAAATTGATTGTTTATTTTCGTGATTACGTGGGATGATGACGCGTATTGTCCTGCTCCGTATATTGTGACTTTTTCCTTTTCTCATTTTTGTCTGATTTGTCTGTAGCTTTTAAGGCAGTTGTATGTTTGTTGTTATCTGTAAACTTAAAATTAAGTAGTTTCTTTTGGTACTGCAACCGTGGTTGTACAGCGTCAGCGTTTTTATATCAACATTTACGTACATTATGGTACGCGTGGAAGCTGGCCGGTCTTCTCGCCTGTAATTCTTCTAATATCACACGAATGCATCGTTGTTCGTCCATTGCTATAATCAATACAATTGTTTAGAAGCTTCCCTTGTTCGTTCAAGCTATTTTCTATACCGGGAACTACTTGTTTATTGATGAAGACCTACTCTCAGCAGTTCGTTACAGTGAAATATTTTAAATATTTCTAGTCGTTTTAACGAAAGCGTATCCTATATCGATAAGATTGAGAGTGCAAGAAAATTTTTGAGTTTTCCTAGATAGTCCAAGTATTTATTCTTTCAGTGCAATTGAAATTAGCTACACAAACTGAAAGTACGCATTAAAGCGTAACACATAACACATCTTACTTCAGGCATGAAAAATAAAACATGTTATAAATTGCAACGTGTATGCTTAATATATTTTGCTTTCGACTTGAAATCTAAAAATCGGTCATAATGAAGTGTAACATTTAAGAAAAGCATATAAGAACAGTGCTATGAGAAACGGCCATCACAGTTCTTCAGAGTCAGTTTCAAACAGCTGTAATACCATCTTCCCTAGACTGTATTTATTCTATGTTTTGTCAATACACGTCTCTGTAAGGTAATAGTTTTGACGAAAGCTTCTTCGCTAGTGGGGCGACCTGTCCTCTATGCAGGAATTTGATTAAATTACATTTTAATTTGATGAAACTTGCTAGCCTTGGGAGATTATATTAGGTACTGCTTGTATTTTGATGCATTTGATAGAGTTCAATGAGATTGCTAGCACTGAATGAAATTTGGACGAGTCACACGTCGCATTATTTCACTGAGAGAATGTTTAGGATTCTTATTTAGAGATCGATCTCTGTAGTCGACTGTTGATGTTTTTCTACTTGGATCTTCATTGTGTTGCTATTATTAACTTTACAAGCTGCTGCTAAAGGCATTCTTTCAAAGCGTTCTTAGGTTTCTTAATACATAATCTACATGCTGCAGCTTGAGGCGAAGGGCAGGCTATAGTAAATTTTTCATTTTGGTAACCACTGTGGAGTGTATCGCATTCATGTCTCATTATAAATTATCGTATATTTATGTTTATTTATCGTATTTTCCCTATTTGCATTGTACATGGAGCTGCTTTTCCCGTGCTTTATCCTGTTAAATGTCACATTACAATGCACAGACGCACCGTAAGATTGCCCTCATGTCGTCAAATCTAATTCCTTTTAAGGCTTAGTGTGTCAAACTTTTTTTGCCGACCTTTTCTTTTTCGTATGTGGTTTGTATTCAGGTTAATATTGTAAGCTAGCCTATACCATCAAATTTATTACAATATGAAGTAAAATTTTAATTCTTCAGGTGTCAAAATTATTCTTGAAGCCGCTTCATGTGGCTATTTTCGTCTCCAAGAAAGTAAATTAAATCTCAAGTCGGAAACCCGTAGACTTTTGTCACTTTGCTAATGCTTGGTGTTGTGAGACGAGTTAAGCGAAGAATTTTTTTTGATTACTTATGTATGCTTTTATCATTGTGCCGTTTGTTATCGTGAACGAAGTCATTTATGTGTGTTAGATTTGGGTCCTTTTTCAGTGCTCGTTGGATTCGTGTGATGATAATAATAATACTGATTTATGTATGTAATAGCGGGGAAACCGTTTTACTCGGAACTCTATTCTTGCTCGTCTTTTTTTTTTTTATCCTATCATTTTTTGCGTTCTCCAAAAATTTATTGGAGATTGCTCAGTGTGATTTTATTAATTAATCTATTGCCATGCAATGTCGTGTTCAATAGCAAGTCACAAGTGTTCGCTAATACTGATGTGATTGCATGATTCTAATGATTCAGTATATCTATTTCATCAACCTGCATCGTTGTAGAAGCCGTTTCTTGACATTATTTATGAATTTGGAACTTCTTGAATAATTACATATTGATGTCATCAACGTACGTCAGTAGAGAAACTTGTTTCTGACTCTTATCGTCTGGTTACTACAGGAGGGAATCTTTTTCATAACTTTTGAATTTTTTGCATTTGTAATTAGCAGAAAATGCTCTAATTTGCTTCTTTATTATTGTTTTCAACTGAGTTAACTTTTTAATCATTTCCGGGGATAATAAATGTACTGTTCATTCCTGCTTCCATTTTTTTTTTCTATCCGTGATGTTTTCAGCTTCACTGAAGCGCGTTAGCTTCTGCAAATTTCTTCGCTGTGGATTGCCTCATAATTCAGTTAATAATAATAATAATAAGTTGTAGGAAGCCGAGGATGTTTCTCTTATGCTCGGACTTTTGCACCCAAATGAGCTATTAATAACTATAACTCCTTTTCTTGTATCTGTTTTACTATTTATAGGTGATTTGACGTTTTCGCTTTATAGCATGAAACAGTTTCATATCGCTATTTTATTTATTTTCAGCTTCTCGGACGAATTTATTCCACTGTCGTTAAATTAATTATCACAGTAGTTATAATGTCCTAACCCCGTACGAGTTGCTTCACCATTTAGTGTATTCTGCATGTGTCGACGAACAGTTGTACCCCTCACAGTAGTTTTCTGATAACCTTTACCTATATAGCAAATACCTATTAGCTATTATTGTATTTATAGTATTGTACATACTAGCTAATGGGGCTAGTAATCGTATGTGCTGTCCATACACCAGTAGTCTCAATTCGTAATGGTTTCTGCATTTTTCGACTAGCTATCTGCTTTCCGTAAGATTAGTGTAATAAACCTTATGCTAGAAAAGTTAGTTCTTTACGTTACGCTTTGCATTTGAATTTATGATGGATTACCGCTCAGAGTAGTTTCTGCATGCTAACTTTGTGCTAGTAGTGTTAGTTTCTTTGTTGTACGCTGTACATTTAAATGCGTACCTACTAGGTTACCGCTCTCAATAGTTTCTGTATGCTAACTTTATACTAGCAGTGTTAGTATCTTTGCGTTGCGTTTTGCATTTAAATGCGCTCTGTATTACCGCACTTAGTAGCTTCTATGTTCAAACTTTACGCTGTCGATGTTTAGTTTCTTTGCATTACGCTTTGCATTTACATGCCTACGTAGATTACCGCCCTCAGTAGTTGCTGTGTACTAACCCTACGCTTGTTGCGCATTTCTGCATTAGTATGTGGCCAAGGCGACTTTCGATGTCAGGACGGCACGTGTATTCCTGACTATCAGCGGTGTGATGGCACTCGACATTGTCCTGATGCGACGGACGAACTCAACTGCTTCTTTGGTATGCTTTTTCCGTTTTTTTATTGCTTCCGCTTCTTTTTGTACCTGATTTTCATTTGCTGTTATACTTAATGCTTCAAGCATTTCATCACTCATCTGTGTATCTGTTTTTGTTTCGTATCACTCCCTGTGTTCCTGGTCAATTGACCCCGTATTATTACATTGTATTTCATTCTAGTTTTTTGTTGACGAATTCGGTGTCCTACGTGCATATAAAAGGCGTGTGTATTTTGTGCTGGCACATCACATTATGTCGATGTTCCTTGTCGTTTACGCTCTGTGTTTCTTATTGGCGTTGACTTCCCTTCCCCCGTCTTATGTTCCTAAGTGCGTTTGATAATCACTCTCTTACTGTGTTGCTATACGGGTTTCGTGTTGAAGGATCACCTCTGTCCTTCTATATCTAGTGTATTTGTTGTACGTCTTAATGTCTCTTGCTCTTCCGTCTTACGTGTTATGTGTTTCGTGTTATATGTCTTAAGTCTTATTCATTGTCTTGCATATTATATGTCTTGATGTAATAGATCTTATCCAGTATGTACAGTGTTACCTATGTGCCGCCTGTGAAGCCATCATTACTCCTTGTTGACGTGTCACTATATCCTCTGTCTCTATGCTTCCTTTTCATCCCATGTTTTATGTATTCATTGTCCAAATATGAATTATCTGTAATAATAAGGAACTTAAGATTTCATGGTACATTATGTTCAAAACTTCTCACGAGTCTTTGTTTAATTTACTCGCATTTTGCGGTGAAAGATTTCCGTATTGTACATTGTTTACTTATAGATAATTTACCTATGTAAAGGACGTGGTCCAACGCCACCTAAACAACTACTAGGTGGTCTTGCGTGATCTCGTCGCCGAACGTCTGTAATTCATAGTACCGCAACGCTTTAATTTTTCTCCTTTAGAAAGTATATTGTGTTTCATAAAAATTTAGTGCTCTAACTAAATGAGAAATTATGTACAAGGTTATTAACACAAGACGTGCTGCTTGCAAATACTGATAATTTTTTAGCCGAGAAGCTGACCTTGCATCAATTTCAACTTCTCAGTGAGAGTCACATAGTGTCACTTCTATTGAAGTTCAGAAGCAGTTAAAATAACTTTTAAAATAATCGAGCTCGGCGATAGATTAATTTAGTTTAGAAAAAATTAAACTTTTGGCGAACTGATAGACGCTGCTCCCGACCTGTTGTATTTTTTCTCTTTTTGAGAATTTTCTGAATCGGCTTTTGTAGCAACATTTATTGTTCATTTCATTAGCTATTTCTGGATTTCAGAATAATAACACACCACGGGTAGTATGTACTGTTGGTGACGGTCAGTAGTACTTTGATTTGGGTTCAGTTACAAAAATAAGAATAACACCACTAATCTTGCTTCATAGTGCCTCAATATTTGTGCTGTGTCATTGACTTGGGCTTAGTTGTAAAAATGGATTTTGTTGATGATGACGGTGATGATGATGATGACAGGTAATGTTTAGGACAACTGAGTTGATCGATCGCGTCAGGTGGCCTAAATACAGCTGTACAAATGAAAATTTATTGGTACATTTATGCTGCCAAGTATCTTAATTTTTTGTTTGCCTCCTTTGGCAAGGGTGCAATTTTAAATTTGAAGATTTATTAATTAAACAGTGTAATAATCAACTTGTTACAGAGGATCTAAATTCTTACTTAGATCACTTTGTATGGCGTCGATGCAATGATAAAGCTAAAAATTATACTTTGTGATACGATGATTATTACATTCTATACTTAATAAAGTTCCAAATTTAATTACCGTAATGACATTAACAATAATAATACGATACAGAGTGTCAACAAGGCGAATGGATGTGCGGGGACGGCACATGTATCCCCGAGTACGCGAGATGCGATGGTACGCGCCACTGCCCCGACGCCTCTGACGAAGTGCTTTGTCGACCTGGTACTGTTTACGTTTTACACTCTCCTTGCTTATTAGTTTGAACCCTTTTCTTCTTATTTATTCTGATCTAATTCGGCGGCTATCATTGATAGTGCGTTGCTTTCGCTACAAACAATCGTAGTTTTTTTTTACCTATTTCTGTTGATATGCGCCTGCTGTCTACCATGGCCGCGATGATTTTTCTGTAAAAAAACTGGTCTTTTTCGCCGTTTCAAACGATATCTGCCCATTGTCTACTTTTTAATGCTGCATTTCAAAATTCTGTGCTTGTCTCTGTTTCTATTGACATTCGCCCGCGGCCTTCCTGGGACGCGCTGATTTTCTAAAAAAAAAAAAATCTTGATCTTTTGTCTCCATTTCCATCGATAGGCGCTCCTGTCTGTCCTTATGCGCGCTAATTTCCGAGAAATCTATCTCTTATCTTCATTTCTGTTGATCTACGCCCGCTTCCCACTTGAAATTGGCTGATTGTACTATTGCTTTGATTTCTTCCCCGATTTTTTCTTAAACACCCGTATTATTTGGAAAAAATGCATTTTGCTTGCACAGCGATGCTAGTCATTGGAATTTGAAAATGTATACACTCGTTGAACGAAATGTCATTTACTGGTGTATGTTTGGTTTTATATGGACCTTCGTACTACGAATTTAGTCATATAATTACATGGTTTTTCTTCTCACCAGGCAGTCCAGCCCATAGCGTGGCTCGCAATTCCTTTTTTTTTTGCGTTTTACAAAAAAGGTTACCTTCACTGCAATAATTGTCTATTATACTATACTTGATAATTACTAAAGGAACATATTTTTTTAGCTAGGTATTTGACCGTAGATGTCGTGAGAATAACACAGGTTAACCAACAGCATTCGGTTCTTTGTGCGTCTCACAGAACAATATGTTGACAGGATCTGTGGACTTTTTTTTAGCTCTGCAACGTACTTTTAAGTCATGATCGTTTGCATTACAGATGATGAAAAGATAACCTATGAAGAAACTATGTATATAATTTATTAGGCACTCATCCCTCTGTTTTTTGATCGTGCCGTTGTTCATTGGTAAGTACATGTACATCGTACGAGCATAAAACACAACTCACGGCATAACTGGAAGGATGGTAGCAAATTCGAAGCAGAATATCAAATGGTTTCAACTTTTTGCGAACCTTGTTATCGTACACTGTAAATTTTATCCGTATATTTTTTCATTACTGTTAATGATTATAAAATTCGTCGATACCGGCAGGTGTGAATGCCTGATGAATCTTTTTTATCTCTTCTATGGCGAGTTGCATTTTCACTAAAGAATTGGTTTCCTACCTATCGTATCGTATCCGAAACACCTCAGATAGCTGCCGTGAGGACGAATGGAAGTGTAAGGACGAGCGTGGTTGCATCCCACTATCGCTCCGTTGCGACGGTGTGACACAGTGTACGGATGGGTCTGATGAACTCACCTGTCCAGGTATAATTTGTTTTATTTCACCAGCGCCGTTCTTCAGCTTATGGGTCGATTTATGTATTGGTCAGTGTATGCCTGTAGTCCCATGTCTTATGTCTCAACGTATGCCGTCCTATGTTTTATGGGTTGATGTGTAATATTTCATCAATACCGTCTTGTTTTAGTAGTTCGACGGATAGTTTTGTTTTTGGTTTATTATCACATTCCTGCCATGTTACTTATGGGTCGATATATTTGACTATAGTCCAGTCTTCTTTTTACAGGTCGATCGACGGGTAATTGTGTTTTAGTTTACTGTTACATTCCTGCATGTTTGTTGTGGGTCGTTCTATGTATATAGAACCTATGTAGGTAAGCGTTTATATTTCTAACGTATAGTGTAGTGTATTTTTCACTTTGGAGATTCTTTTTTGTTCTTGGAAGCATACGCACTGTTTTGTCAGGGTAGTATATAAAGAGGGCTGGAATATTCGTGGCTTCATCGGTATCGGGAAAAGAGTAAAGCTGTTACCATTGCTGTGCAACCAGGGCAACTATTTCGTAGAAAATATACTGATAATTACGTCTTCATTTTCAAATATATGTTGTTTTTTTCGTAATCAAAACACATGAACGATCCTTATACTTGATTTTGTTCAAGTCTAGGAACTTTTCATCACTCTTGTTTGCGCATGCTACTGTGTAATAAACGCACATTTGTTAAGGGCCACTCTTCGTCGCCTTGGTTGTTGCTTCCTTACAGGGATTTCTTCAGAGTTCACCGTTCTCTCTTGAAGCTATTTTCGCTTACGCTGACCTATTTTTGCTTCCCCGTTCCCTTCTTCCTACATATTGTCAACAGTTCATACTGACATCGTATTTTGCGACAATGATCTGTGAGTAGTTGTAATGGTCAGCATCGTGTGCTTCATCTGCGTGTTCCCAGTGACCCTCGGTAGCAGCAGATTCAAGCTTCTGACATGGATTCTCAAGGCCACTGGTTCAAACCTCCCTACTAAGTAGGCAAGTTCTTCGCGGCGCTTGACGTGATCAGTCAGCATCCGGTCTGCGTATTGTTGTCGGTATACTGACTATTCCCAGCAATGGGGAAGGTTGGGAGGCGCAGATTGTCGTATGGAGCCTTCCGCCACTGTCACCATAGCTCTAGACGATCTTTGGTCGACTACAGCCGTATACTCCTCAAGGGCGTAGACCTATATCAGCAGCCCAAACCAGTGCGTGCGGGTTTCCCAGCTGGGGGTACGGTCAAGTTGACTTTACCTTTTTTCAGTTATACATCTCAGTTTTAGGTTAGTGACTCCCATTAAAATTTTTCCAAGGATACCAGTAATACCAGTACTTACGTGTGTTCTCTACTTTCAATGGTACGTGTTCGTGTGTTTTTCCGAATGCCAATTATACTTTATACCGTTATTTAACTTAATTATTTTCGTCGGGCGACATGGCTTGCTGTATTTTTTGTGGATATGTTCAGTGCTTTAGTCGCATCTGATTAATGCTAAGCTTCGATATTTATTATTTTTCTCGATTTACGTGCCGATGGTCCTCTTATCAATGTTACAAATTTACCGAATAGACGTGTGGTTGTCAGTACAGAGTGGTAATTGGTTAATCAAATCTCTTGTCTTTTTCAACCTTGCATGTTATGACCCTGTGTATGCATCACAAAAAACTGTGTTCAATTTCATCAGCTCTAAAAACTTGCCCATTCTTCTTTGAAATGATGTGCTCTAACCAGTAGCCTACTAGGACATTTTCAGTTTTCGTATGAAAACATTCTTGGTCAGTCGCTCATGAAACGCTATCAGTACTCCCGTTTATTTTACTTTTCCTTCCAATATCATATACACACTTCCTGGGCTTTAAGTTCAATCTGTTGTGTACCACTAGTACTGAAAAATCATCCGTGCTTCGCTTAAATTGAGTAAAGTTTATCCGAAAAACCGGAGAACGGAGGATCATTTGCACATGTTTATGCTCATTCTGTCCTTTCTAGCTGAGGTCGTAGACGCTAGACAAGTGATTGCTTCATCCATTCAGCTGTCACTACTGCTACCACCCACGATTTCTAGGCTGTGACCAGAGAAATGAAAAAATGTCAACCTATGGCAACTGCAAAAATAAATAAATTCCTTGTCGTAGATTTTAGAGTTCCTGTCAATTTCTTAAAATTCGTTGTATATATATTATAGCTTGCCTTTTTGACCTTCTTGTGGTCGTGTAGGTAACAATATGTTCGATAACATACTATTAGTTCCTCATGAAGTTCCTAGCTGCATCGAAAATATTTCACTAGTTATTCATATGTAATACTAATGCAATTTATGACCCTTCTTCCGTACTTCAAATTATCTGGTCACCCAACTAATTAATATGTGGTAGCAATTGTTTTGCTTAAGATAAAATGTGGCTGGGCACAGGAAATGCACAACAGAATTTTGTCATTTCTTGAAAATCTGCCAGAAAGAATTGTGTGTTCCTGAGCAGATATTTTGTTAAATACCGTCTAGCTACTTACTGTATCTCTTAACTGCTCTTTCTAGCGCTCCTTGCCACAAACGATAGCAAGGTTTTTTTTAAAGAAGCAAGAATTTTTTTGCACTATGTTCTCTCAGTTGATTTTTTATCTGGCAGCACATAGTTATTTTTCCGCTCGCTACATGTTTAGCGCTTAGAATTGCTGACTTTTTTAATTGTTTGTGTATATTTTATTAGCCCAAAAGCCTGCTAATTACAATTTTTGCTAGAAGCGAAGCTCATACTTTGTTTACCTGCCAATTTTTAATCACTCATTTAACATTTTCAACTTTTCAGATTGTTTTCAATGCCTGACATTTTTTATTTTTCAGCAGTGTGACACTTTATGAGCTGAAACCGCTTATTTTTATGGATTTTTTTACGCATCTATTACTTTTTCAAAGAGACGTATTAATATGAGCTTGTTTTCAACCGTGTAACCTGCAAGTGGCAAATCAAAATTATGTGAAGCAAAATTACTTTTAATTACTTTTCTTTTCAATGAAACTTAATTGACAAGCTATTAAATCTTGAAAAGGAACGATTACCGTATTGTGATGTCTGCTCAGTGCAATACGAATGGTACTTCCCCTACATTTTACATTTTTTCATCATTGCTGGCGTATCGAACTAGCTGAAATAACCTTGCATGTACGAGAGTGATAACTTGTTTAATCTTCAAAACGTCTCTTTTTCATTTACGATTAATATTACTCCACTGCAGGTTATAGGTTTGATGTTTTTAGGCTTTTATATGCTTCCGTATTTTTATTTTTGCTTTGTCGTTGGTGTGTAGAGTGCCGGCCCGACCAGTGGCAGTGTCGAGACCAGTCGTGCATTTCTGGCTCCCAAAGATGCGATGGATCTCCTAACTGTCCGGACGGTTCCGACGAGCAGGGATGTACAGGTAAGGAATTGTCCTCTTTGTTTAAGCCGCTATTTCATCTAATGGCTTCCCAAAAATACTGAAATACTGACAACTTTATAATCCTGTAGAAGGTGTTGACATCCTGTCAACAACTTTTTTTGGGCAGGTAATATATTTGCCTACCCAATAATGATCGGCATGGATATCTTCGCAACAAGAAATGAGCAGAATTTCCTACACAAAAGTTACTTTCTTAGGTATTTGCACTATAAATTATAAGTACATGTATGCATTATTCCTTAAAGCAGAAATAGTTTTCTGATGAATTTCTGGAGCGAAAATATTGCTCAGGGACAAAAAATCCTCCAGCCAGCACTCGTTGTTTTTTTTTTACCATACTGGCAGAGATTTGCAGAATACTTTGTGTGATCCCAAAGTTATTTGGCGGGCTGGCCGCTGTATTATGGAGAGAAATTCACCCTCACGTAGCAAAATTCTCGACGCATTGTAATTTTGTGGTAAACATGTTTCCCTCACTTCCTTGTACGTCGCAGCCGTGACTGTTATACGCTCTGTAACAGTTTACAACTTGTTTTTTTATCCCATCTTTCGCCTGCGAAAGTTTGTAATGTACATTACTCCTGGTCTATCGATCGTAGATGACCATTAAACTACAACTGAGTGTTCCTCTATCCTTAGTGTTGCTTACGAAAGGAACTTTATTTATTGTTCGCCATAATTACAACTTCCTTTACTTTCTGTCTGAATTCGCAGCAGGCAAACGTTGCAACTTGCAGCACGTCATTAATTGACCCCAGTCACGGGAGTTGTTTATTTTGTATGGTCGATTAAATGAATTCGTTATGGACTTTTTTGTGATTTGGAGTAGACTACGATAGAATTTGTCAGCTAAAGCGAACGATGATTACCACTTCCGGTTGATTAACTAACTTGTCTATCCATTGACTTTGTATTATCGAAAAATTTATCACAGCAAAATTGTCAGAAACTGCTGGAATTGTGCGTGATTTTCTTGATTGTTGAATTTTATCTTTACGTTCAAACTATAGTTATATGTAAAATTCGTACTCGTTAATCATATTTTGGATCAAATGCGCACGGATTATTTTATATTCTCCGCGACGAAAGTTTCCATAATTATCTTGATCCAACAACACTGACATTGATTTAGTAGATTGTTTGAATTCCGGAAAGTTTTTTATCATTTTCATTTGACAGTAAACCTTTCATTGCCATACGTAGTCTGCACACAGTAGTTTTGACATCAGTAGCCTCTGTATAAGCAAGGCAGTCACGTTCTATTCTATAGCATGTACTGTGAGTAAAACACTGCTTCGTGATCGTAAAATTAGTTTTATATAACACAGTGAGTGATTCAAATTAGATTCAGATTGAAAGTATATTCATATTATTGCACGATTAAAATGAATAATAACTACGTGATTTAACTGGACAAACGTAAATTTCAGAGCAAAAGTTTCTGCAATTGATCTTACTTCCTAAAAATGTAAAGCTGCTACATAATCCTAAATTTTTTGCCGTAGATGAAAAAAAGAACTCATGTACATGGATGGAAGTCAATAATAGCACTGACAGGCAGAAGAAGTATCAGTTACATGTTGAAATTAATCCATGGTATGATAGTAGTATGAAATGTGTTCTCCATGTTGGCTACTTGCTAACATGCCACTGCCAAAGGTATGTTTGGTGCACTATCTTATGTCTTTATTTTACATTTCGCTAGTTGTTTATGGCTAGTATGTGTTACATAGTGTGCATGACCAGCGTAGCTTGCACTGCTCACCGCACTGCATGATGTGCACAAATTTTGTGTAGATCTAACATTGGTCTTGGTACTAGCAACGCATTGGCACGATATTGACCGTAACACTGGCTCTATATCAACTGAACATTCTCAAAGTATTGACTCATTACATGGTGCGTAATGAAACTGAAACGTTGGCCTAACTCTCGCACCACACTGACACGCTGTTAACCTTAACACTGGCGTCATATTTGTAGTACATTTGTTTTGCATTTCTTCAGTAGGTATGAGTTAAATGTTTGCGTTCGTGTTGCGTTACTACCGCCGCCAAGGAGGTTACGGTTTCGTCGGGTTTGTTTTTTGGTTGTTATTCTGTATGTCTGTTATCAAGATAACTCAAAAAGTTATTGACGGATTTAGAAGAAATTTACGGGAATTGTTTGGTTTTTTAGGAGGAGCAGATGATTAACTTATGGTGAAAATCCGTCCATCCGTTTGCTTGTTTGTTTGTTTGTCTGCCTCATTTTCCTCAATGCCATAACTCAAAAAGTGATAAACGGATTTTTATGAAATGTACATGAGTTGTTAAGTATATAACGAAGAGTAAATGACCAAATTTTTGTAGTGATCCGCTTTTTCGTTCGTTCGTTTCTCACTGTTTTTTATTTTATGCTTGTTAGCACAATAACTCACAAAATAATGAATGGATCTTTATGAAATTTATAAGAGTTGTTAGTAATGATTAAAAACATAAATGATTAAATTTTTGTGCAGATCGGTTGGTTCGTTTGTATGTTTGACTTATGTTTGTCATACAGTTTTATAGCATTATAACTGAAAACGTTATGAACGGATCTTCAAGAAAAGTGCTCAAACTGTTCTTTCTATCAAAAGGAACAAATGATTAGATTTTTGAGTTGATACTAAGAAAATCATGCTTTCAAAGCCAATTTAAATTTTTCTTTACCGTTGCCTCGCTTGGCGGAGCTATGCGCTCTCAGAGTGCTCTAGTTTTCAGAATGTTTTAGAAAAGGACAAAAGCTGTTCTCACGTTTCCTGAAACGAAAATTAAGATGCGCACCAATTTGATTCGAAGATGTGAATATGTGCGGTATTCTTTGATATACCTTAGTGCATGAACTTTGTCAATGAATTTTACCACTATATATGTATCGACAACAAATCAACTAAACTGGGCTTTTACATCAATGTTATTCCTTAGAAATAATTCTTAGGTGTTTATGGAACAAGGAAATGCATTTCTCTATGCGTGTGAACTCTTTCGTGTTGGGAGGCATTTATGAAAACTTTCGTTTATCTACTCTGGGAAATAGCTTCAAATAAAGTAAGATCGCGAGAAATCTACTTACAGAGAAATGATAGTGTTTGTCGCGTGTATAGATTCCTCAACAAAATCTGATAATACCGATCAAGAAAACGTTAAGTTGGCATAGCTATAGTTGGCAATCTGATGTTTGATTATAGGTAAAGTATGCAGCATATTCACTCGTATGCTGCTCCGTCTCCTGGGTTTAGACGGAACATAGCGTCTTCTTGGGTGTATAAGAGGTGTTTTTTGCTCAGATATTGCTGTTTTTAGTTTATATCAATTAATGGGTGACTAATGAGAGCAATAAAAAGCATGTATGGTACGTTTCTGGGTATCCTAACGTGCAAACATTTGTGTGTTTTACTTACAGACAATAGTGTGTTTCTACTTACTTGAGATCGGGTAACTTTTAACTCCGTTTAATAGATGTCAGGCTCTTGTAAAAGTGAGGAAGAACATCTGGTTCCATTTATACGCTGACAGCTTTAGATTGGGAAAAGTGCTGCACTATTAATGAGAACATTGGTTCCATTCATACGGTAGCAGATGTACATAGATTGGGAAAAGTATTACTTATTAATGTTTCAAACCACTAAGAATGCTACTGCCAACCAAAACGATTCACTGCTTCACGTGTGACTACACGTAACTGACATCCATAATTCTTTCTTGATTTTCCTGACTGCGGGCTTGGTAGTATGTTCAGTCTTGACTCTTCCATCAGGACTTTTTGTCTACCCCCGGAAGAATCAGCAGCTTTGATTCATGAGTGAGTGCAGTAAATATTGGGAAAAATAAATGCAATGTGAATACGACATTTCCCATTTCGTCGTCCAGAAAATATTTGTGCTTACATTTAGATTGCGCATAGACCCAGTTTTAACATCGTATTTTTCATGTTGGCAGCATGGGACTATTACACAAATTACAATTGGCTTAGTCACCAAGCTATCAAGTTCATTTTGTAATTTTATGTATGCCTATAATCCCTGTAGCTCTTCGTTAGTGTGTGGTTATGAATTGAGAGACCGTGATTTCAGTTCGGGGGTTTGTTTATGTATCCAGCACATATCGCAGTTCTTCTACCTGGGCACTACCATGATGCACAATTTCGACTTGAAACATCATAAGTTCGCGCATAAACTAACTGGCGCTTGTTCTCTGTTAGAACACTTTTGGCAGAGTCGTGATGACTCCTACCTCAGTTCCCATAAAAGATATAGCAAACTACAATCGGATGAATCGTAAATATACTGTCTCGTTAGCGTACTGGGAGGAATGTCGCGATGGCTCCGACATCAGTGACCATAAATGATGTAACGGTACGTTAGACTACAAACGGATACATCGTAAACATACTGTCCCGTATTGTTTCTCGTTAGCGTACTGGTGGCAATGTCGTGACGGCTGTTACATCAATTACCACAAGCGGTGTAACGGTAGGATAGACTGCATTGACGGATCAGATGAGCAAGGCTGCCCAAATTCGGGTTAGTTTTCCATTTGTGTCATCGGTTTCTGTTGCTTGGAGCTTTGCCTCGCCGGGTACAAGTTATTGGAGAACATTGGACAGCTTCCAACACTGAGCCAGCTTCGAGATGTTCCTATTATACCCTCACACATATCCTGATTGCTTATACAGGGGTTGTATGATTTTGTGTTGCAGTGACAAAGAGTGCTACATCTATTTGCAACTTGTGTTTGGGAATTGGGAAATTTTGGGAATAATTTTTACTCCTTAATACTGAGAGGAGGCGCACGACCAAATCGTGTCTTATGGCTTTTATCCTTTTATGTATTAGAAACATGTGTCTGTTTTGTGGGGTTTGTACTCTATCGGAAATATTTATTCTAAACATTTTGCAAGGCCTTGGCTTGTGAAATTTTCTGTTGATTGATTTATTTAAAATGGGTTTGTTAGGTCTTACTGGGTGTGATTGCTGGCATTTTTGGACTTTGCTTCGTGTGCGTTATTTTATAATCAGGAATTACTCAGACTCATTGTAATCTTTATCGGGGTGCTATTATGTATTATTGTTTCTTTGTTCTTTTCTGTTAGCTATCTCACTTTCCTTTATTTTCTTAAAGTTCGGGAAAGCATCCTGCTCTTCGGATTTCTCATGAAATGCCTATCGCCATTCCTGTAACTGCCATTGAAACAAACTGGTAGAGGAGTAGGCCTAGTTGCAGAAACCTGTAACCTGTGGCAAATGGCAGGAGAGACAACGTTACAGCAACACTTCCAAGATGATTTCCGACTGTACACTTTCAACAGTAACAATATTCGGGGCCTGCACCTTTCATCCTTTTATTTACGCAGCGCAACGAGAGTAAAGTACGGTTGTACGCAATAATTTTTTTAGGTCTTCAGCGACATGAAGCTGCCGACATTCGTAGTTAGGTCGTTCTATCCAGGCTACAAATATGGAAAAGGTTATTTTGTTCAAGAATTTTACTTGACTGTAATACCCCTGTGTCCGTGATACAGATATGAACCACCCTATTTTGTTGAGAAGGGTAACTTCGCTATTAAATCATTTTGTCCGAAGTACGGATATATCTACATCAACGTATACTTATCGAACAAATACACACCGCGGTTAAGCTGGTCCACCTGAGGTATAAATATGAAATAGCTTACTTCCTTGAAAATATATATATTCCGTTGTGCTATCAGTTTTCCTAAGAACAAATTTCACCGTCTCACTTTTCAGTCGGTTGAAAAAGTACCTTTACTGTGTATATTCCATGGCGTTGGAAGAAAATGTGAAGACATTGTTATGAAGATGACTAACTAATTATTATACACATACACTAAACTGGCGGCGTGGGAGAGGAGAAAACTCCATAAGGTTAACAAGCCCCCACACAACCAGCCCAGCGAGCGAAAAAAAAACGAAGAAAGAAAGAGAAGATTAGAGATCACACAATAGCTCTGTGTACAGATCGTTTTAAGCTGCCAATACCCGCACCAGCAAAGACAGAGCCATCAAGCCCATTTCAAACATCTAGTGAGGTGTTATTAGTTTATCCTTTGTATGTACAATAGCTAAATATAATTGTGCTTCAACTCGTAAGAGGAATGATGCTATACATAATTTCCCAAGTGGAAATGACAGGTGTTATTAAATTCCCACTGTTACGCGGGATATCCTGCTATGCCAGTACTCTTTAGCTATTTAGTGCTCATGTATACTTGTATCCTATATTGTAGGTTATGCCCTGCCTATTTGTGTTGTAGTCACACTGTATAGGCACTTTCGAGTACTCTGCACCGCACTATGAGGGGCGTCTTTCGGTTTTATCCCGGAAAGTTGGCTGGCGTTATTTTCTGAATTATGTCTTCATAATATTGTGTCAATGCCGTTGTCATTTTGTGTGTATCGAGCTCTTCAATTTTTACTGTTCTCGTATGAACTCGTCCAAAGAGGTTATATTTTTGTTGGAGTTTGTCTGTTTCTCTGTCTGTCGTCAACAAGATAACTCAGACAATTATGGAGAGATGTTTATGAAATTTACAAGAATTAGTAGGTATGTCAGGAGGAACAGATAATTAACTTTCCTTGAGGATCCGTTCAATCATTTGTTTCTTTATCTCCCTGTGCTTTTATTTGTGGTAGGGTAACCCAAAAAAAAAACAGTTCTGAACGGAACTTCATGCAGTCGCAGAAATTCTTGGGAATGTTGTGGAGGGCAAGTGGCCAAAATTTTGTATGTGACCTGTCTGCCTGTTTGTGTACGTGTTTGTTTTTATCTCAGTCAGAAAAATAACTAAAAACGCTATAAATGAATCTTCATCAAATTTGCTCGAATTTTTAGGAATGTTACAAGTCACAAATGACCATATTTAGGTGATGATCGGTTTCCTCGATTGTGTGTTTGATTATATGTTTGTCACATCATTACTCAAACATTTATGAACGGATGTCCATAAATTTATCGTTAACTTTGCCGTACTTGACGGAGGTATGCGCTCTCGGAGCTCTTCTTTAGTTTTTTTTTTAAGATTTGTCTTGAAAAGTTGGGTACACTGCGTCGTTTCGTGACCGCGTCTTTTGTAATTTTGTCACTACTATTGTCGTTATTTTTGCACATTGAGATATTTCTGAAAATTTCTATGTATTTACTGTTCTCTGGAGACTGTAAGGAATACCCACGAACGTTCTGTCTTGCTCTGTTTCATGATTGTCTCGTTTTCTTCGTTGCTACTGTGAACATTGCGCAATGTACTTAATATACATCTCGGTTCATTGTTCCTGTCGGTGTTAGTCTATGCTATGTGACACTGTCATTGTACAGTCCCAACGGTATTACTGTTTACCTATACCTATAGGGAAGTTGGCAGTAATCTATTTCAATAGCATATCTGGGTATATCTAGCTCTTTTTTATGTTTCCTAATTATTTTTTGTAGCACTGGTTATGTCTCACTTTCTTTGGTCTTGGGTCTTGGTGTATTGTGTGTTGATTTACCGTAGAATAGTCCTTTTTTCCGTTGTTTTATGATATTACATTTTGTTATATAGTGTATGCCCTGTCCCGTTAAAATAATAGTATGTATTATCATAGTTGTTTGAAAATAGCTCATAATTGCATACGCATACATACATATGTTCTGTTGTTCATACAGATACTGTTAACATGCTGAGAACAAGAAAAGGCACCACAATATGTGGTTTGCCTCTTTTTAGTGAACGCCAGAATTACCTGATCTAGAATATAACTGCAGCTTTGCTAATGACATCTTTTACTACCTGCCGCCAGGTGAAGCTTTGCCACATCAATTCAACCGCATGCGTGCAATGCAAATTGACAAGTTTTCAATTGGTATTATCGGTTGCTGGAGCTTATGAAAATTGTTTTTGATCGATTGATAAGCGCGCAAGAATCTCACTGAGAGAATAACATTGTAGTATGAACACTTAGATCGCGCTGTCTCCGATTTTCAGACCTCTGAGAATTTTCTTTTCTCTTATTTCTTAATTCATTGTCATATAATTCACGGGCGCTATATTTAATGCGCATGCTTATAAAGTTAGTAACTGGTAATTACCTGGTGGTTCTGTCAGTAAAATATGGGGAGACCCTGAAATTGAACATTGTTTTCGAAAGTATATGTTGTTAATCACAGTATATTCAGGAACTTATTCGACATGAGTGTGTCGGCTTACATTATAACAATACCCTGATGCAGTACCAAGTAGCTAGATTATATAATTATCTAATGTAAAGTTATTGGGATAGTTAACGAAGGCTGCTGTCATATTGACTTATCTACGTAGGGAATCGTTTTTTATATGCTGATAATTCTCCTAACTTTAAGAAATGGTGGGCGAGTTTTACTGTCGGGCGGTCTGGGTGTACGCAATCAACAAACAGGTTAACATTGCAAGAGCTATTTTAGACGTTAACAGCATCTCTAACACCGCCACCACTCTAGGTTTACCTCTTTACCTTACCCACGAGTACCTACTGAACTGATTTGAGTTGATGTTTGCAGCGAATAATCCTCGCTGCTCTCTTGTGACGAGTTCGTGGTATTTATATTTGTGCTTACAGGCAACCCTCCAGCAAGGTCAATTCCTTGGAGGTCATATTCTTCCTAGGTCAAATTATTTCTGATACCTTAATTCCAATTATGAATCGTGTTGCAGGTGTAAGTCGCCTGTCGCTAACGCTTGTTACAGCCGAAAATTTCACTTTGCGGAGCAGGATAGTTTTCGGTGGTCACACGAGTATTTGATTTGCGTTTAACACCTGAAACTCGATCCGAAAACTGCAAAACTAACGAATGTCGCTGTAGTTCCAGAGAAGGCAAACCTGATGGCCTTAGCATCACTCACCATCGCCGTGCCAATCAAAGTATCTCAATACTTGCGCATTTGAAAAAAATGTCTACTTTTATGACAACTCTTTGACATGGTGCAATCGTGGGTTAGGTAAAAGTGTTGTTATGTACAAAATGTGTTTGCTATAGATCGACACAGTCACTGCACACTCATTAACCCATATTTTAAACTGTGTAGTTGCCAAGATCTAGACACCATTTGCAGTATAATTATCGCTTGCTGACGCTATTATTTGCTCATAAGTTAACAACAAATTGCTTTGACTCATTCATCGGCAATAGTTATTTACTAAATGCTGAATTCATGAGGCAATATTGATGGTAATAATAATGGTTTACGGTTATTGTAATATAAATTCTTATTTTGTATCTATAGTCATTGTACGTAATTTATGCAAACTAATCGCCTAAATTTTCGGATTTATTTGAGATATATTTATTTGGTTATTGAGCCTGACATGTCTAAGAAACCCAAAATATCTTTGCATTTTTCATTTAATAGTTTTATTCATTTTCAAAGTTCAATTCTTGTTAAGCAAGTGGTGGTGGGTCTTGTCTATGTACTCTTAGTAGAACTGTTTTTCACACTGCTGGTGGATGTCACGGTATAGACATGACGCTTGTGTGCCTGTGTTGCTCTGCTCCAAAATTATTTTTGTACTTCACTTGACGATGCTCCTGGTGCAAAATTATATTGGGTCTTACACCTTTTCTCCTTCATCTACGTAGTTACATATACAGTTTTTAATTCTCATAAATCGGTTAATGCTGCTGTAGAATTTCAATGCATTACTTCTAAGTGTCGATCACGTAGCACATTGTGAGTACGAAAACTCTCATGCAGCAAGGCGTATTCAACAGACTCGTAATGCTGTGTAATGGTAAAATCATCATTCTTTAGTATGGTTCGGTAACAAGAGATAACGCATCTGTGACATCTACGGATATCTGAACAAAAATTTAAGCAGTCTGACGCTGTTGCATGTCTGTTTTTCATTCATAGATCTGTCAGTTCACATATGTTGCCTGCATATGCCAAACAGAGTATATTCCAGAATTGGAATCAAATTTTACGCACGTTCCTCTGCAACAGTCTGATTAAAGTCCAAGAATTTCAGTAACAGTTAATTTCTACTTTCGTTTGAAAGCGCCAAAAATTTTCTACATACCCAGCACAGAGTTTGACTGTTTCATGCTACTACGTAAGATGAGGAGTTAAGGATTGATCTAACGCATCTTGCAATAATTAATTTAACTTTGCACCCAGTGCACATACTCCACCAGCAACTTCCTGTATGATAGCTAGTCATGCATATTTGTACATTTTAGCACAACATGTACAGTAGTTACATGTGTTGTTGTTGTTGTTGTTCCGAACGTTACAAGGTGTGCACACTAATGACAATTTGGTATATATATGCAACATTAAATTCTCAGCATGCGGTGTTGGAGAGTTCCAATGCAAGGATGGCAATTGTGT
The DNA here is from genome assembly GCA_001587735.2 of Parhyale hawaiensis. NCBI lineage: Eukaryota > Metazoa > Arthropoda > Malacostraca > Amphipoda > Hyalidae > Parhyale > Parhyale hawaiensis. Next base: position 16,857,585 of record LQNS02276883.1, on the reverse strand, counting down.
CCCCGAAACCGTCCGTTGCGACGGGCAGGATTATTGCTTCGATGGTTCGGACGAGCATGACTGTGATGTTCCACCTCCAGGTGAGGATCCCACACTGATTTATCCGTTTGAGAATCGACCGCTAATTGACAACCTTACCCGACGTTGAGCATGATTATTATTAAATATAGTAATAAATTACTGAAAAACCCTCTCGTTATTGTGCCATCATCAGGTGAGAATCCGACGCTTGTATTACCCGTTAAAGAAATAGACAGCTAATATGTATAATGACAGCGACCCCATCCGACGTTCAGCTTGCGTATTAAATATATTTATTACTAAAGTTTTAACATACCTAGCTTGTTGTAATTGTGATAGTCCAGTATGTTAGATGCCAAAAGTAATTCATTTATTAAAGGTTATAATAGACCACCTCATCCAAGATTCCTGATAGATACCCAAAAAGTAAATACCGATGAATTATTACAAATACGGTACCTTCCATAGCCATACACTCAAGAGAACTGGTTGGTGGAAATAGTCAACGGTTTCGTTTCTTATTTCTTTGATGAAGTAATGCGCATAATAATTGTGAGATTTTTCTACTGACCTGCACTCTGTGTGTATGTATGTATGATGGTTCTTCCGACGTGTATTATTCTGACGTTCTACCTCACATCCGTTCTCAAGAGTTACGCAAAACCTTTTGTAGAAACGTATGATCATTAAGTGTATTTAATGAAGTGATAATTTATCAGTGGATTAACGCTCTGTATAGTGAAAGTCTCGAAAGTCCCGTTGTTTTGGTTGATCCGAATTTTAGGACATTTCTACAGATTTCTACGAACCTTTTCTAAGACGTTGTTGAGCGCACTTAAATGAAACACACTGCCAAATTGCCGCAGTTGAAAACTTGCTAAGAATGATTAACAGTTATTCTGAAGCATGTATTCGCTATAAACATGCTTGACCCCCCCCCCCTTAAAGGCCAAAAAGTACGTATGAGGTAGTGTAATAAAGAATGAATTACAGTGTTTGCAAACTAATTTAGGGTACGACACTTGATAATGCAGCGCTTGCTAAATTGGGTTCGGTGTAAGATTACGAAGCATGAATCATAAATTCATTAATCTGCTTTAGTGTCTTGTATAATACACTACTTTGAAAATAGTGTATATATATTGCTGTGTATTATTCTCAAATATATGGGAAGAAAGTGTTGTTCTTCTTTGTCTTTTAATTTCTGTTTAATTCGATTATTTTGGTGAAAAAAATTATATTTTTTATCTATGTCGATATAATTTTGTGGATGCGATCATCTTGTCCATCGTTTTCGTCACTGTTTTTCGTCATGTAAGATTGTTTGAATGTCTGTGAAATATTTGTATGTTACATAGGCATTGCTAAGACAATTTACTTTTGTAGCCGTGTTTGTAAGGGACTTTAGGAAGTTATCATTTTGGCTGACATCTTTTGTGGGTACGATAAAAAAATTTTTTTTCTCACCACCGCTACAGTTCATACTGACATAGTCGATATTTACTCCCCTTCAACCACCATCCTTCAACCACCATCCCCTTCAACCATGAAGTGGGCATTGTTTTTGTTTGTTGGAAACAAATTTGGAAACAATTTAATGAGATTTTTGTTTGTGTGTTTATTTCTTCAAGTTCTAAAGTGGCAAAATGCTATGACAATTGAACATTGCAGAACTGTTCTAATGTGATGGTGTTCAGTGCCCCGTACTGCACTTGCGTATATCTCGTATTTCTGTGTACAAGACGACAAAAGCTGGTTGCTCTTTCGTTAAACTAACTGTCCAATGACGTTACCGCCTATTTATATGACATCCACTTACATATTTTTCCCCATCCCCATGCTGAAAATTCTCTGACGTGTAAGGCGTTACTTGAAACTTTCGGTTTTTCACAAGTTGCAACTAGGAAGTTCCAGATTTTGCCTCAGTTTTTAGCATTACAGGCGCAGTCGTTCGATACTCCTGTGACTTCGTCAGAAAAAGTTAATCATCCACTGTATTTTTCTTTTGTAGACAACGGAAAAATACACAGTTTTTATACACAAAACTTCCCTAGTGACAGTTATTAAAAGCCTGCTCACGTGACTCTTATCACTCCAAAAACTCTTACGGAAGATGCACGCCTGTTTTTTAAGAAGGCTCCTGATGGCGTCAAATGAAAACCCTCATTTGAACCAGGCTGGAAATGCCTCATTGTAGGACTAAGAAAAATTGACACTTTGTGATATTGGGTTGAGCTCACACCTGAATTGTCCACACTAAGCACCAATTTTCTTAGGCACGACTGTTTTGAAACCCAGGGTTGGAGAGTCTGAGTCGGGAGTCGGAAGAAGCTAAACATTGTTGAGGCATTGAATTGGAGTCAGACTTTCCCTTGTCCGAGGATTCGTAATCCTATTAAGATTGGTCTAGTTTGCTTAAAAGTTGGAGTCATAGGGGATAGTACAATTTTGAAGTCTCAGAAGTCGGAGACTGACTGGACTCAGGAGTGGGAGTTGAACTTGATCCACCCGGCCGCTCAACTCAGTGTAAAACTACACCCTTTCGGGATCCAAATTCAATTTTGCGGTCCTCGGTTAAGCTGGCTAAAGCCTGCATTGTTGCTAAATGTATAGGCTTACGCTTACTTTATACTCAATCATGTGAAGTTAAAATTACCTAAAGCAAGAGTTTAGCAGTTGCGCAACTTTTGTTGTGCCTGTGCATTAGTTAAACATAGGAAACATTGTTTATGTAACAGCCAAATATCTGTCTTGTCCTGCGACGTACCCTGCTGTCAGAATTTCTCCTATCTCCAAAAGCTGATGGACGACTTTAGTATTTGGAACGGCCGTCAATTCTCTTAGCTTGTGTTGTGCATTAAGGCGTTATTTGTGCATGTTCCAAGTCAACCTGCACTTACTGGTGTGACATGTTGACGACGTCGAATTGAAATTTTTTATCATCCAGATACATTAGTGCGATCACCGCAGTTGAACTTCTCTCTAATTCGTAGAAAAAATGGCAGTTTGAAATGTCATTATTTATAATTAAATACTGAGCCAAACATATTCATGCTTCTGGGCAGGTAGGAACTATCCAGACATCATACCGTTTTTATTTCTCTGCTGGCACTTTAATTATCGGGGCACAATTGTGCTATAACTTCCACTGAATATAACACTGCATTCACTTACCTCTACGCGCCTAAGTTATGGGGGTCAGCGACCCCAAGGGGATTGTAAAAGTTACCTTAGCCATCAGCTTGGCCTTCGGGACGTGTCTTTCGTGCCGACTTTGCTTCCTTCCATCTTCATACTCTTACTGATGATGCTTTGTTCTGTTCTTCTGCTTCTTTCCGACTTGTTTTTCCCATGGGCGATGACTCTTTCATGAGTTCCACGTTTCTTTTGACATTCTTTATGTCTCTTCTTCCTTCCTCTCTTTAGATTATAGTGTACAGTACCGGCAAAAAAATCTTTACACTTCTATGGCGAGACACGAGAAATGTGAGTTAGTATTTCGTTTGCCCTACCTGACATAATAAAGCGAGGTGTCAGTGATGATGCGTTCCCTTCGCCCACTCATAGCAAACGTCCATCACCCAACCAACCCTCGCTGAGGGTTGGCTGGGTGATGGACGTTTGCTGTGACTGGGCTTAGGAAATGCATCACTAACATCTTCTCGCATTATTATGTCGGGTAGGGCAAACGAAATACTAACTCACATTTCTCGTATCTCGCCATTGAAGTGTAAAGATTTTTTTTCCGGCATTGTACTCTGTGGGGGAGTCCTAAACTAGGAAAATACTTCTACTACTTTTACCTCTACGCGCAAAGAAATATCTCTAACTGTATATTTATGTTTAGTAGGGTTATTCTATATAGGGGTCAGTTAATAATAATAATAATAATATACCGCTGAAGAAGATTCTTTGTTGAAACGCAAACCAAACCGCAGTTATTTGCAGTTCTTAATAGTTTGTAATTATAACTAATTTCTTAATTGTACCTACATCCTTCCCTTCACATATATTTGATAAAATTCATTCGATCTTTGGAATTTTTTCTCTTTGGGCTCTGTTCGTGAACTCAGCAAATATCATTTGAATATTAAGCCCAAAGAGTACCAATTTCGTGTTCTGTAACCCCTTGTTTCTATTTAACACGAACTTTTTTAATTTTTGACGCTTTTTCTCTGGGTTCTTTTAACGAGCTCGAAAGCATTTGCCACTGCCACTAAAAGGTCTTAAGCCTTAAGATTAATTATGTCTTTTTTTAAATACTATCTGTGACACTGTTTGTTTTTCTCTGGGTTCGTTAAGTCGCTTGTGCCGAAGGAGAACTCAGCTGCAAGGACAATGGTATCTGTTACGATGCCCGCCTTAGGTGCGACGGCCATAGGTACTGTTATGATGGGTCAGATGAACAAGATTGCCCCGGTGAGTCAATACGTGTTCCCACAGTGATAATTGTTCGAGTTCTGGGACCGATTGCGCAAAGTATCTCGCAAATTACAAACTCTTTATGTATTAAATTGCCCTTTTCTTGCTAAAAGATATCTTTGAATGTATTCACAACTTACCTATTGCATAGCTAAACTATCTTTTTTCCACTTATTTGGAAAAACGCCTTTCAGCTTGCTCAGTTGAACAGCTTTACTGACGTACTTGATAAGATTGTAAATTGCAAGATGCGTGGTGAACAAGGTCCCAAATTCTGTCCTGTAGTCGTTGTGTTCTCCCTCTTCGCTCCATGAACGTCTCCGTCGTACCACTGTATTTTCGGTCTACTTTGGGCCGTCTGCTGTGCACCGTTGACTCTACTTCGATTGCGCCTCATCTGTGATTTGCATCTCTCCTGAAATTTTCGCCTGTGCCGGAAATTTTTTGCTGCTTCGTGTTCTCTTCGCTGATGTACACCCGGATTTCTGTATATTCTCCGGTGGACTCTCTCTTTTCCAGCCGTTGATTTTTGTACGTAAACTACAATTTGCACCACTTCTGCTAAAAGTTCTCAAGCGTCGCTACTTTTCTCGCTGCCTCCTGTACTACCCTTTCAGTGATTGGCGCCTAGATGGCATAAGTTCACATTTTCTCCTGATGACTAATTGTTTTGCAGCCATTGATTATTGTGCAATTTTGTGTTTCTTGTGATTTGCATCGCACCGAAATTTTTCTAATTTTGCGTTATTTGTGATTTGCATCTTCGTGAAATTTCTACATTTTTTATTACCTGTGATTTGCTTCTCATTGATATTTCTACAAGTTGCATCTCCCTGAAATTTCTACTATTTTGTGTTACATGTGATTTATATCTCACTTAGATTTCTTCAATTTGGTGCTACTTATGATTTGCAGCTCGCTGAAATTTTCGCTTACTGCAGTAGCATTTTTTCATCACTTAATGTTCTCTCCACTTATTTTCACTTGGCGAGGATATGCCTACGTGTTCTCCAGGAACCTATTTCTCTTTTTCAACCAAATAGTTCTTGTATGATTTCATGTTAGAAGTTAAGTGCATGCACAACGAATCGAATTTTCGTCTTCAACACACGATTTTCATCGCTTCTGTTTCATGATATGATTTTCTAGTAAGTTTTAACCTACGAATACATTTGTCCTCAGTTTCATGATTTTTTCCCCATGTGTTCTCTGCCTTGAGCAGCAACTTCTAACCCTGAAAAGTTTTCTTCCATGCATCTTGTTTTCTTCCGCTAAGCAATTTTATTACTTGAAAAATTTTTCTATGTAATTTACTACACTTATTTCCTGCGCATTCTCTATAATAATTCGTTTCTGCCGTAACATCTTTAATTTTTCTCTATGTATTATCCATCTACAATTCTTTTCACCTGTAATTTGCTCGAAGGCTTTTTACATTTCGTTTTCAGAAATTTTCCAGATTTTTTCTGTTATTAGATTTGGCTGAACGGGTTTTAAAATATATTTTATATCATCTTAGCTTTTCTGTACATCGTTAGTTCATTTCTCTTCGTTGCTTTCGACCGTCACTTTTGCAATTTCCACAACACTAATAATTTTCATGTTTTTGTTCTCCAGCCCGTAATATAATTACCTCCGCCAAGGAGGTTATGTTTTCGTCGTGTTTGTCTGTCTCTCTGTCTGTCTGTCAACAAGATAACTCAAAAAGTTATGAACCGATTTGGATGAAATGTACAGAGATTGTTAGGTATGTTAGGAGGAACGGATGATTAACTTTTGGTGAAGATATGTTCAATAGTTTGTTTGTCTGCCTCATTTTTCTGAATGCTATGTTATGAATGGATTTTGATGAAATCAACATGAGTTGTTAGGTATATAACAAAGAGTAAATGACCAAACTTTGGTAATGATTCTTTTGTTCGTTCGTTCGTTTGTCACTGTTTTTAATTTTATGCTTGTTAGCATAATAACTCAAAAAATATTGAATGGATCTTTATGAAATTTATGGGAGTTGTCAGTAATGTTAAAAGACAATGATGATCAAATTTTGGTGCAGATCTGTTTGTTCGTTTGTATGTTTGACTCATGTTTGTCATTACGTTTGTTAACAGTATAACTCAAAAAGTTACAAAAGGATCTTCAAGAAAATTGCACAAGCTATTATTACTATCAAAAGGCACAAATTATTAGATTTTGGAGTTTATATAAAGAAAATTATGGTTTCAGCGTCAACTTGAATTTTTTGCTACCGTTGCCTCACTTGGCGGAGGTATGCGCTCTCAGAGTGCTCTAGTTAACATTGCTGTTCAACTATTAATTCCCTTATTTCGGTCCATTGATTCTGGGATAGAAGTACTGGTAGTTTCTCATACAAGCGTTCTGATCGCACTTCATATTTTCTGAAAACAAAGTTTCCCAAAACATCTCAATTTAGACCCTGATTTTCGATAATGATCCATGAACTTATTAGAGTATATGAATTTTTCATGTGATTGTTTGAAATTCTCATAATATTTCAGAAGTATTGCGCCATTTTGTATATATAATGCAATGATTTTTTGACAATTGAACATCGTCTTTCATTTCAGCGCTCTATGATTTGCTGGGATATTTTCATGTTACTGCAAACATGTTCATTTCTTGTACCTGTTTTGATTGAGTCTTCACCAGTGTGTGCATGTGCAATGTGTACATGTGGGCTCTGCAATGTTTCCAAGTACACAATATGCATTCTGTAATGAAAAACTGAGTTTCACCTACTGCAAACTTAATCCTGCATTATAATATCTCTCCTTTACGTATCTTTGCAAATCATTTGAGGGCTTTCAATCTTACCGGTATAGATCGTTTTCTTTCAGTACTATATCGGTCAAATGCAAAATATAAGCTAGTGCATAGTTTCCAACAAAACTAGTGGATCGTTCCCCTGCGTTGTTGTAAACAGCACATCATTATCACGGCATTCTGAATCACGTCGAGATGCTTATATAGACAATGAGTATATCATATTCATTACAAAGTTTGCCGTGTCCTCACACGCATATCTAATCATTATATTGTTTACTTCAAGATTGCTTGTCGGTATGTCCCTATACGTACGTACAGCTAATCAATGTATTGCTCCCCAAAACGGTGTATCACTGGCCGCCTCAAAAACCGTTTTACGTTATAACTTCTAGAGTGTTCAAGAATTCTTTTAAGGATATGCCTGTCAAGATCACTGCCATCCCCGGAGATTTTTTTCACATCTGCTCTTTTGCGTTATTCTGATCTATTTCTGCTGGAATTGTCCGGAGTTCTTTCTGTTTCCTACCCTGTGTCCTGATAACTATACTCTGTCCATTTTATCAAGGTAGTTTGGGCATGGTCAATTTCCTCTACAGCGTTGCCAATTCCATGGAGATTTCTGAGATTTTGTTCGGCCCATATTTTAGCCCTACCCACAACTGCATGTAAAGAAATCTCAAAAATGCCCATAGAATTAGCAATGCTGTAGAGGAATTTGGCCATGCCCAAACTGCCTTGATAAAATGGACAGAATATAGTTTCTGTTTTCACTAAATGTTCAATTTCTACGCTTAATTCTTTCCCGCTTCCGTTAATTATCTTGGCCGAGCTATCTGATTAAAAAAATGCATTTGTTCTCTTGAGGTATTTCTGTTCAGCGAGCAGTTGCATGACTGATCACGGTTATTATGGACAGATTAAACATACATAATTACTGTAGCCTAAATTTTTTCGATTTTTTTTTTTAGTTCTATTATGCTGTTTAATTTTCATATTCATGTGTGCTGACTAGGGCTACAGCCACAATTTTTTTTCAGTAGCATTTACAACAAATTATTAATTGCAGTAAACCTTTGAAACAAGCTTAAAATATGTTTCTTTCTAAAGTTGTTATGATTGGAGAATTTGAAACTCCTACCTTATGTTATTATAATACATGTACTATTCATCTCGTGATGCACGGAAACATGAGAAGTGACCTTTACTGGACTAACGCGCTTCTTCAGTGTGTCAGAAAAACCTAGTTAGCCAATGTCTTTCGTAGAGCCACAAAGTTTTAGCTTAACGAACTCACCATCGCATAATGTAGACTTACCAGCTGATGTCTGATGTTTTGTCCTAAGGACATCGAGTGCTTGCCTGAAATTTTTCGATCCGATAGGGTAGAAGGAATGAGGTTTGATAAAGACACATTGTGGAATTTTATAGCTATATTTGAAATTCAACTAATACCAACTATTGGTTGGTAATTTATTGTTATTATATTATGTAGGCCGTATCGATATTATGTCAAGAAAATAGGCCGTGAATAATGACAGTTTCATCTAACTTTTCAGAGATGTTCTCAAGTGGTAAGAAAATTTGAAATCCATACAAATCCAAAAATATGAGAACATATGTAAATTAGAAGTACTTCGCTCACGAATGACTGTATGAGGCATCGTAGAAAAAGATTTAAAGCTTGCGTTTTTTTTTTTAAACTTCCAGGTGGGTTGAACCGTTTTGCCTATTTAAAACTCCCTTTTCATCTAAGCATCGCATCTCCTTTATAGACACAAAAGTTACTGCTCATCTTACCTCTGTTGCGATATTCAATGTTATCTTTTACCGAAGTTTTCCGAGATAGGTAGAGACATCCATACGTCTCGTGTATACGTCTTTTCTGACGACACTCGAAGATAGTGTTGTTCTTCGCAAGGTAAAAACTCTAACCTATGAAAGTAATGATTTTGCTAACCAAATTTAATGCAATAATACTCAACGGCTCTAAAATAATAATAAGTAACTTTTGGCTACCTTATTCAATTATGAATGATTTCACTAGTGATACTCAGTAGTAAAAATTTATACAAATAAGTAAATGCCAAGTTGAGCAAGTAGCTACTTTTCAGTAGCTTCAAACGATATTTTAATTTGGTGAATCAAGGTTCTGAAGTTGTGATGCATTGTGTTTTTGTAGGGCAGTACAATAAAAGTGATGCATGGATGTACAACTTATCATACCAGGACTTCTATAAACCTCTTCTGAACGCTACCGCAATGTTGCAGATATTTGATACCATTGAATGTCAACTGAACCTAAACTGTACTGGTTTTCAAATTTTTCAAAACTATCTTAATTCTTTGAAAAACCAAAATTTATAACCGGTGGCACAGGATTGAAAAATTCCTAAACCGATTATTTTGAGGGTGTTACTGCGAGAACTTAATGTTAAAGTGGGTGTTACAGGGTGAAAAAATTTTGTAACCGAAGCTTTAGAAAGTTTAGAATGAATGATGAAAGTTAAAGTCATTGATCCAAACGTTCAAGCAGTGCTATTTCTACGAAAAGAAAAACAGAGAGTGTACTCTCAGAGAATCTAAATAGAACCAGATTCGTTTGTCGAAAACTACTGTGGATTGAAGAGTAAAAACTTGTTTAATCTCACTAAATAGGGTAGATGAGACCCATTTTCAACCTTCTTGACCAAATAATATCAAAATATCTCTGGCGATAGTTTTTTTTATTCCGTTAACGAACGTATTCTGAGAATATTTGTGGTGAAAGCATTTAATTTTTTTAACTAAAGTAGCTAGTTTCTGTGTGTTTAGAGATTAAGTTTTAGAAAAATACCAATCTTTCTCCGAAATTTTATTCCATTGTTTTTTTTTTTTCGAATATATATGCTTAGTTCCATAGTGAAACGAGATTACGTATTTTAATATCTCTTATATTTATGCAAAATATGTACATAATGTTTCGACTTTAGGCTTTGAAAATATGTTGCACAGGCCTCGGAGATTTACTGCATCTATTGTTACTTTTTCCCGTTGTGGGACAAATCAAACGCCTGGGTTGGACCTGCCCATAAATGTGTTCGAGTCGCACACTTCAATAAAGACTTCTGTTTCGGACTTGAGACCGCATCATCAGATTCACCACTTCGGGTTGAGTTTCCAGCTCAATCTGGATCCGACCTGGCGAAGGGAACGTTTGGGGCTGAAGTTCCGGTCAAGTTAATGCAAATTGTATTGCATTATCTCGTTCGAAGTGGGGGAATCGCACATTCCCTATGTGAACAATGCTTCCAGCCTTTGTACTTACCACAATCTATGGTCCCTTCATAGGAGTTCAGTGCCCTCCAGGCGACTGGAGATGCCAAGACGGAACTTGCTTGCCCGGTACACTGAGATGCGACGGGAGACCTCAGTGTCCTGACGGCTCTGACGAATACGACTGCACACCTGTCCCTCCTCCACCCGGTACGAATTGGCTCTAGTCGTTCCAAACATGGTTCGAATTTTAAATTTTCCTATTAAGAGGTCATATCGAGTCCTAAAACTGTTGTCATTGATGAAAAGATTTGATCACTCTCGCCTGTCTTCCATGAATTGGCTATAGTACTCAAACACGGTTCAAGTGCTATTTTTTTTATGTATAAAACCATATCGCGCCGTGCAGCCTTCTGACTCTGGACCCGCCACCCCTAAGTACGAAATTACGCTATTGATTTCAAACACCAATCGAAGGCTTAGTTTTCCTAGTGGAAAACTAAATCAGAATGCGTAATGTAAGTTTGTATGTATAGCTGCAGAATATGGATCCCTTCTATCCCTGCACCTTTTGATAAGACTTGGTTATATGATTTAACGGATTCTGTAGAAATCCGTGTTGTGCATGCTGCGTGTAGTATGTAATGGCTTCATTATTGTAGTATTTTACTCGCTGGGGAAACCGTATCAACACGTGGGCCTTTAACTAATACTGACGGAATTGAACCTTGGACTTAGCTCAAGTCCAAATTTTACGACGACAATACCGATCGCTTATAACGTTGAGCGAATTGGGTGTCCATGGTATAATTAATGACAAAGCTAAAAATTTCACAGTATGAAAAATCGTACATGAACGTGTAGCTCAATTCATAAAGAGAAGAAAGCGTCATAATTACTAAAATAGGTTTGTAAATATTTTATAGTAATTTTTATTGTATGATAACTAGGAGCAGAAGTGGAGGATACTATAATTCCCTTTTTCCATGAAATAAAGTTTATTTTGTGCCCGTGTCCAATGTGATCTGTTCTCTCCATATGGTACGTAATATGAAGATAAGCCAGTATACCCTGATACTATATTTCTCCGTTGGTTTTTGATTTATGTGTTTCATTGTTTGTCTGTATTTTGTACCCAGTTACTTGCCGATTGGACGAGTTTCAGTGTAGCGACGGCTCCTGCATACCAGGCTACCTGCAGTGTGACAACAGCCCCGATTGTTTCGACCAATCAGACGAAGCGAATTGCCCATCCGGTATGAACACGCAACTCGATTGGCTTACTTGATTGGCTGATTGCTTTCCAGAGTGCTAAATTTACCCCTGATTCGCTGACTGATTTCCAGTATTAAATTGATTCAAAATTAACTTACCAGGTGCTTCCACAGTGTAAATTTATCCTTGTAATTGGCTTTCCTGCTGCTTTCCCCGAGTGCAAAATTTGTCTCTAAATTGGTTTACTTGATACTATCCATAGTGCAAAATTTGTCTCTAAATTAGCTTCTCTGCCGCTTTTTAGAGAGGAAATTTTCTCCTCAATTGGCTTGTTTTTGCTGGCTGATCGCTTTCCAGTTTACAAAATTCACCCCAATGGCTTGCGTAATTAGAAAATGTTCTGAATGCTTCCCAGTGTGCAAAATTCATTGCTGTATGGGCTTGCTTCCATGACTGATTGGTTTCTAATGTTTCTTAAGTCTTACTTAATTTGCTTCGCGGCTGCCGGTGTGAAGATTTTATCTGAAGAAGGTACAATTTCTGCGCTGCGATGCGGCTTCTAGAGGACTTCAGTAAATTTTCTTTACTAGGATTTTGAAACTTTGTTTCGGCGCGTTGACTTGGAAAGCTATAGTTAACTTTGGAGTCCCAGTTTTTGCAAAGTGACGAAACTGGAATTGCAATATTTACGGGACTTTATACTGTGACTATGTTTGGGTTCCGGATACTTGTTTCAGTACAGCAGTAACCAAACCTTTTAGCCCCCGAGACTGTCGCTGGCTTTTGCATTGCGCTGCTGCTGTATAAACTCATCGCGCACCAGAACTGTACCCAACCACATAAAAAGAAGACCCTCATCGCTTTTATTTTTACCACCAGTCTACAGTTACACTGATATTTTTGCTAAGTTCTCCATGTTGGAAGCAATAGTCATTGACTGCTGTCATAACGAAATTCATACTCTGCCATCTAGGTTCACCTTGGTATTCATGCTGAAGTAATGACGATATGAATCGTACTAACTCTGCCATAGTCGTGGAAGTTTTGGGGATGATCTGCCCCTATAATCACCTTAATATTCATACCCAGCTTTCCTACGTCACGCCTGATTCATATTAACTCGGCCATAATCATGTCAATTTTCTTCATAACCGGTCATGATCGCTTCAATTTTCATATTAAATAAATCTTTTTTTTTTCAATACTAGAGGTTTGGTCCAGCCTGTTGCAGGATACGATGGTATGTGCGTCTCATTAAGTATTTGTAAAATAATGAGTACTGCCATCATATCACTTTCAGATATGCGCCTTATCGAGAAAGAACTGCATCCTATCAAGTACAACGGGGGTAGCAGTTCCTCCTATAATCGCTTGCATTTTTTTTTTTTATCGAGTATCTTCTCCCATACTTCACTAAAGTTAACGCTTGCTAATTTGCAGTTATTGATAACTCGTTTTTACGTGAAGTCTTGTTTCGTCTCCAAATGGAGCTGCAAAGTCAGTTTTGATAAGTTATCGGCTCTTTGTTTCTTTCCTTTATTTCCTCCGTAACCAGCTTCTAATTTTTTCATGCTTGGATTTTTCCTTCTTCGTTTATTGCTTATTTGCCTTTGGTTTTATACCTTACGAACGCTTTGCATGATTCAGCTTCCGTACGAATGTTTCTTTTAAACTCATTACAAACTAAAAAAAATGTGTTGAGCTCTCATGTAACATTTCTGTTTTGTTTCTTTTATGTAGACCTCTTTGGTTGGAAAGAATGTTATACTGACAACCATTCTGTTATTATGTTATTTTTTGTTTCAATCTACATTTACTACAATCATTTGCAGTAGCAATGGGATATAATTTAAATATCCTACTTTCTGACCCTGATATAAAAATGGATATGCACGATCGGTAACCTTTAATTTTTAATTACGCCGGATCAATTTCGTGCGTTTTTATTTTACTGTGCTAAAGTGGTATTTTACAATAATTTTTTTTGCAATGTTTGTTCCTAAAAGTGAATTCCAGACAACATTTATAAAAGTTTTCTCGAAATCGAGAAACAGAAGTGGCGTAACATACTTTTTAACGAATCCTGTCTTATACGATTGGAAATTTTAACCCAGCGTCAACGGCAAGTACATAAATAAGTTATCCCCGTTAACACAGGACTTTCTTTCTAACCTTATATCCATCGTATCAAAATCTTTCGTATGCAGTGGCACTTCATTTCTCCAATTTATTTCATTCCTCGATATGGCCCTGGTAAAGGGGGCCTTTCTGTACAGTTTTTTTTTTTTTACTGTTATACATGTTATAAATTTCCGAATATTACGTTGTTTCCATGTATGCGCAGCGGTCTAATACCAAAGTATTTTTACTATTTAATAAACTGTTAGCCGTCACATTGACTGGCTTAGCAGGCGGAGAGCAGTGAACCTCAGAAAGCTATGCATTTTTTGCTGTTTAAAGAGACACAGATGCATATTCGGCCGCCGCAGCAAAGTATGCATGAGTCTGCCATAACGAAATACTCGAATACCGGCAGAACAGCTCGGGTAAACGCCCATGTGTAACACAGTGTTTCCTAACACCTTTTCGAGGTGATTACCCCAAACTTCAATTATCAATGACCCCATTGAACATAATATTTTTTTTCTCCTATTCACATGATGAACTTCACAGATCATTATAGTCCACTGCAAGCTTTATATACCCATTACGCTTGTACAAATACTTAAGTGTGCCGAGTTAATGGGCAGATCCTCTATGAAACACGTATTATTAAAAATTCGACCGTATTTTGCACTTACAGTTTTTATTTCTCTCTATAGCCCTCAATAACAGTTTTTATTTCTCTCTATAGCCCTCAATAAATTTATACGCTCTTAAGTATAAAGATTGTATGATTCGCTGGGTCTACTGTACGTTTATTACCTTTAAACTTACAGTAAAGTACACCATAGCGCTTCTTTTTGTACTCGCGTTATACGGTTATCCACATAATTACGCGATCTAAAACTATTTTTTATAGTCATCCCTTAAATTCATAGAAAACTTAATTTAAGGGTAAATAAATATTCTACAAAGTCTGCTTTGACTTCTTGCTTCCAATAGTAATTCATGCAAAGTTTAAGGACTTTCTCGAGTACAAGCATTATATAATTTTAAAAATATATTGTTAAATTGTAAATGTATTACAGTGTGGGCAAAATTAATATTATGGGCTCTTCGTATATACTTTGGGTGCAAAACCGGATCTTCAATAAGTGCCAGATTATATTAGTTCCGCATAAAGGACATTTTCTTAAAATCAACATCGCAGAAAATATCATGGATGGGCTATCAATTTTACTGAAGAATTCGCGCTATACGGATCGCTTTGTGTGAATTCCTCAAACTTAATTTTCTGTCGCGTAGTGAGACTATCGCGTTATGTGAAACTTTACTGTAGTATGTAGAAATTTATTTAGGAAAACAGCGAGCAATAACGAAGAAATTCTAAACGCAGAACCGGTTGAATATTTAATCGTCCAAATTTATATAATATAAAGTATAAATACATCCATTACCTCAAAATATGGGTCCATTTCCCCACTGGAGTCATATACCTCAGGACTGAGAACCACACAATTACTGGTTTGTTGACTAGTTTCCATTTCATATATGATTAAGTTTTCGTTTAAAGTAACGATATTCTTGGAGAAACATGGTGCCTTTGTGTACGTAAAGCTTCATTTTCAATACTGTAGTGTTCTACGTTTTACCTTTTTCCTAATTGTTTTCAATCTATTTATATTTTTCAGTACTATGTGTACAGTAACCATCTTCATATTTGTGTGTTTTGTACATAATTTCTCTCATTTCAGCATTTTGTTATTCTTTGGGTTTCAATTCATGAAAATCCTTCTGTCTTGAAAATTAGAATTTAAAAATAATTTGTACCGAAAAAATTAGGATACACAAATATTTTTACATCACACACGTACTCAAACGGAACGTTTCTGCTGCAGGAAAATAGGCGTTTGCAAACATGACATTCGGTTTGACACATGTCTATTTGAAGATTAGTTTATAAAATGTTTCTTAACTGATGAATTTTTTAAAACTATTATGCACTTTTTTATATACTGCTAGCTACTTCACACGAATTGTAGCTGCAAAATCTTTCTCTCCATTTCCACAATAGTCTTTTTTTATCTTCAGTACATGATAAAACATAGAGGTGTTTTTCGTGGCTTTTATCAAAGTAAAATAACTCAGTCAAATTATACAATAAACCTGTAAAATAGGAACGATATATTCTATTACCAAGATACTCTTGGCAAGTCTTTCCGCAATTTAATAATGAGCGAAAACCCTGAATGAACTTTTCGCGATTTAGAATTAATCAAATTCTTACTGGACCAGATACTGTAGCCTTCACTAGCTGGGCATCTGGACTTTAGCTTTCATATATGATATTGCGTATCACTTGTCCAATCCGTCACATTAAGGCAGTGAACTCTGCTCTTCTGTGACGCAGTGTCTAAGAACGGATTATCTCTTGGTACAGTCCAGTAAGGATTTCTGTCCTCTAGACATCGTTCATCTGGAAAAATAACTGATATGGCAACGAGTCATTAAAATTTTCCATGCGTTATTTACTACATGTTTCTCCAGATCAACATTCTCTTCTGGCACTAGTGTTTATTTTGTTGGTGTCTTGTATTCTCTTTACATATCTGATCATATCTACCTAGTCGCTGGAGTAAACATTGCATTGGGAAGGCCATTTGCTACACCTATCCTCACATGTTTTATTCTGTCACTTTACCTTTACAAAACGTTCTAATTTTCTATTGATATATCTTACTAACACATTTGCTTCACGTATTTGTTTCAAAAATAAAATTCATGACATTATTTCATTTTATAGTATCCTCTCGCTGTCTCACCACATTTGTTACGACAAGCGCACTTTATTATTACTGTGTTGTTACACAGCCTATGGTATGCTATTCAAGGTTCGCCTTTTTTCTAATATGATCCATATAACCAATGAAGCGCATCTCATCATATAGCTACTTTGATTTTTCCGCTACATTGGAGTACTGTTCTTTGGATCAATTCATTTCTTTCATAATTTAATCTGCATCACATATCAAGTGCATATCATTTTACCATTTTTTTTATCTCTTTGCAGTACATTGACGCATAATTCCGTGGGTCACTTCATATGGATTTTTGGTCCTATTCTATCAGCATTACACTTTTTAATCGCATCTCACTTTACCATTTTCTTTTTCTGTTGGCGCCACATTGACGCGCAGCACCAGCATGCAGCACAGACGAGTGGATGTGCGCCGACGGCTTGTGTATACCTTCGTACCTCCGGTGCGACGGCCACGTTTACTGTCGCGATGGCTCCGACGAAAATGGCTGTCCAAGCGGTATGGTCTAAATTAATTGGCTTCTGTAATTAATTAATTGGCTGTTAGTTTTTAATTGGCTCCTAAGCAATAATCTACATTAAATTGGCACAAAGCGTTTCTTGATGAGATACAGAAAGCCCTCGCTATAGGTAAGTCGTTTTATGTATGTTTGTTTATATTGGTTCCGAAGCTATAGTTAAAATTTTCAATAGAATTGCTCTTGATACACTAGTACTTGCCATATATTGGACGAGAACTGATAATTTTGAACCATAATAAATATAACTACATAAAACGAGATGACCTGTAACGACGACTTCGTGTATGTCACATTGTAGCAAATTGGCTTTTAACTTAATTGGTTTATTCTATGTCCGGTTAGAGCTCATCAAATTACCGTGATTCTCTTTTTAGACTAATTGGCTAAGAATATTTTCCAAAATTACTTAAATTTATTCTGTTCTATTTATTTCACATTACAAAAAAAATCTTAAGTTGTATATACTACACACACGCCGCAAAATTCTAAATCAATCCCTAGTTTTCGTTGGAGCTGGACAAGCTATACTTTTTATGCGCTCAACGTTTGCAGTTCGTCTAATTTCCCCAACGGCTCGTCTAAAACAGTCTCTCACCCTCCGATCATGGCGGTATTTGAGGGACGAAAACCCACTTGAACTTCAGTAAATATGAATATTCGCCCTGAGCAGAATCTGAGGTTTGGCAACGTGGAGTTCTTATCAAAGCGAAAGTCAGAGTTTTGCTCTGAAATGTCATTGTAGTTTTTCAAAAAATAACAAATTTCCTGTAAGGTTATCTCCAAATCCAGAGCATGTTTATTACAAATTTCACCTTAGTTGCGACTCATTCCATTATGTCTATGACAAATCATGCCATTGTTACAATAAATTTCACATGGGTTAAGGTTACGACAAACAAATTTTTTCACAAATCATCACCACAAACTGCACGTTGATCACAATAGACTCCACCATAACGACCGATTCCTTGTTGGTTGCAAATACCACCTTCGTTACGACTCGTACGGCGCATTGTTTTTCCTTGTGCCCAAAGTTGAAGATGATCCAAGAGCAATTAAGCGTGCTGAATCGAAAAGTTTCTATCCCCTCCTCGGGTGTTTCCACGATTAACGTTTCTCCACCTAAAATATGATCCGCGGCTGCAGTTTTCTGCGTGTTGCTCGCTTTTGCAAGCACAGTTAATTAATTTAGTATTTGTTGTGAAGAGAATTTCAACGTGCTCTTGTAGCTCCTGGATGTTCATCCAACGAGTTCACGTGCGGTGGAGGTCGCTGTATTCCACTCTACCTACAGTGTGATGGAAACCCAGACTGTTACGACTCCAGCGATGAACACAATTGCCCTGGTACGAAGTAATTTACTGTACCTCATATTTAACTAAGACTACACATCTGTAAGTCTGGCGATTCTTCTATGTCTATGTTCTTTCACGAATTATAATAATGAGCTGTTTATTGTTATGCGATTACAATAAGCTACGGTACCTACCCAATATGAGAGGTTGCGGATCTTCCAGGTCTATCCATTCTCTACAGATATTATGAAAATTCCCGTGATTTGCAGCTGCATCCAATATGAGCGTCTCACAACTCTTCCTTGGCTCTGTTTTTCATGAATTACTACACTCAATTTTCTTTTTAATTTATTAATTTCTCTAATTTGAGAATCTTACAAGTCATCTAAATCTCTTTTGTGGAATAACTATATTATTTGTCTCATCATTAACAACCCACATGAGAATATTGCAACTCTTCCGAATCTGTACTTTTCCGCAGCATATTTGAATTTTTTCTTAATTTATTAGTACCTATAAGTTAAAATTCTTGCGACTCTTTTTTTTTTTAATTCGTTACGAAATATTCGCTTATTGTCTTTTTTTCCAGATTTATATTTTGCAGTCACATTTTTACGTTTATTACCCGCATAATGTTTCTTTTTTCTAGTTCGCATTGCTTATAAAACATTGTTCTAAAGAAAAAAAATTCGGAATGAGTTCATTGCTCAAAACTTTTTTGATTCTTTGACTTAGTTTACTCATCGCCGTTCTCTACCTCACTCCTTCCCGTAAGATAAACTTGCCGGTTATGTTGTTAATTTCTTTAAATAAATTAAACTACATATTATCACTCGTTCAAAACCAATGCGGGATGAAGGCAACTACCATTGGTGGGGTATTACTTCTTTTTTTCCAGCTAGCAAAGGTAGCATTTGCGTGAGGTCACAGCTAATATCTTGATGCGCTGTCAGTTATCGAATTGCTTCTTCTAGTTAGCCATCTGGTGTGCTTACACATTCGGTTATAGGATCTACTACGCACCTGCTTTGTAAACGTACTTAATCAATTGATATCGGCTGTCGATGTTACTTCCGTATTCGACGTAACGCAATGTTCATCTTACGCACCAATTGGAATTAGCTCCGTCGTGCGGTGCGGACGAGTTCCTGTGTTGGGACGGTCGTTGCATCCCGTCGTACCTCAAGTGTGATGGCACCCCGCACTGCAGTGATGGCTCTGATGAACAAGACTGTCCTATTGGTACGATTTGTTGATTCAAGCGTTTCCTTTCTCATCTTGATTTTTGCTCAGAAGTTGCTTCTCGTGTTTTTTAACTTCATCTAAAGAAACCGGATACGCGTGCAGAGAAACATCTTTTACCAGTCCTACTCTTTATCTGCGTATGCGGTGTCCTGTCATCGCCGTCTTAGTTTCAGTACATCTGTACTGGAAATATAAACTAGTTTTTTTAAATAATACCTTACCATATTACATTGATTCGTTTATGAATTTGCTGATTACAAAGAATATTATTAAGTCATTCCTATGATCTTTCGAAGATTGTAATTAAGAACTAGCGAAACTTTTTCATTTTACACCGAAAGACTTTTGCATAACACAAATTAATTCCCTCTGTCTACTTACTGCTCATATAACTGGTTGTAAACGTCTGTTACAAATGTAGTGAGCAGTCGTACGGGCATGTTCGACTGGGCGCCACAACTAAACCTTCGAGTCTTGACTTGGGCGAAACTTCAGGCAGGTGCGCTAGTTTCGACCTGTTAAATGAAATTTCAGGCGCCGACCCTTAATCAGTTACCCTTGAGACTTCCAGAAATTCAATTTTGATCACTGAAATGAAGTTTTTGTGACCCTTAATCAGTTACCCTTGAAACTTCCAGAAATTCAATTTTGATCAGTGAAATGAAATTTTTGAGCAGGCTCAACTTGATCGCGTTGCTTTTAACACTTGCAACAAGATTCAGAGTGGCTAAGCCAAACCTTCTGTCTGCAGTTTCGGACAAGCTAAGCTGATTTCGGCGCCCAATCTAACATACTCTTAGTCTCCTCTGCCGTGATACCCTTTGGATCACAGGTAGTATGCTGTGGGTAGGCTGCCTCGAATTATCGGAGTATAATCCTACTGATGATAATAATAATAATAATAATAATAACCTGGCACAGTTATGCACGAGAATTCGCTAACCCGGTCCATCCTCTACGGAGTATTATACCGATACTGATATAATTTATTGAGTCAGGTGTTATATATCACTTTGTTAAAGTTTTCTATTCAGACTCTGCCCCATTTGTCGTTTTCTAAAATTTCAAAGACTTCTGATAGTTTTAGGTGCGATGCTTCAGTCACGAAACAAGTTATACGGGTGTCGCCTACAGGAAGTGAGACTGATTTCTTTCGATTATAGACGAATCTGTAGGCAACTGATTGAAACATTCATGTACTCGAATAGCTTCAGCAACGTGTTTACAGTAGGACATTTTGACGGAGACGTTAATGTCGGATGCGAAACAATGGCCAAAAACTCAAAACATAAAGATCGAAGAACTGCTCTCAGCCAGCAGGTTTTTTCCCGTTTTTTCTAGTGCGAACATTTGGAATAGACTCTCCTCCGAAGTTGTTGGTGCTGACAGTGAATACATTGACAGAAAATCATATGAGCAAACATTGGGAGCAATGCCCTCCGCAGCTGCAAAATTTTCCTCCAGGAGTCACCAACTCTTATCGGCCGATGCATCGAAGGCCACCATAATCCATTATCTTTCTTGCCCCAATTAACTTTACGTGTCTCAGCTTCGCGGAACTGCAGTAATTAATCGTCCTTGCACGATTAACTCCTTGGCTGAGTTTGTACTCTTCTTCATATTTTTTTCTCTTCCTTTAGTATTTAAATGATTTTGACATAAGGCAATAGCTCGTAGGGGCCTGAAGCGGGAATCCCAGCTACTCTCTGGGAATGGGCTGCTTGATCCCTCTATTGGTATCTATCTAATGTTTTCGATTCAAATGTGACCTTGCACCTTTCGAGTAGCTCCTTGTGTTACGTTCGTTATTAAGTACCGAATTTTAATGATTAAATCACGTCAGTATTCTAAAATGCAGTATTTCTCTTGCACTACTTTTCGGATATAGCTCCGTCGTGCGGTGCGGATGAGTTCCTGTGCTGGGACGGTCGTTGTATCCCGTCGTACCTCAAGTGTGATGGCACCCCGCACTGCAGTGATGCTTCTGACGAACAAGACTGTCCTATTGGTACGATTTATTGATTGAAACGAATTCCTTTGATTGTCTCTCTTTGCTCAGAAATTGCTTCTTGCGTTGTTTTTAACTGTTTTTTCTTTTTAAACGGCTGAACGCGCAGAAGAATCTTTGAACAATCCTACTCTTCATGTACGTGCCGTATGCGGTGGCCCTTTATCGCGGTCATAATTATATTGCATTATGTTGTGAATTTACATGTGTACTAAGTTAATTTAAAAAAAAATACTAAAATTATCTTATTACGCTTACGTGTTGATGAATCGCCGATTACAAAGAGCTATTATTAAATCATTTCTGTCATCTTTTGTGAATGACCCTTTGATGATTGAATGAAGAACAAACAATTTTTTTCATTTTAAGCCCTATACTTATGCATAGCACAAATCAATTTCCTTGTAAATTGCCTATTGGCTAGGTAATTGTATGTGAGCTTCTGTTACTAATACAATCAGTAATATTATATCACTCGGTGTTATTGAAACAAATGCTATTGGGCTTATGAAGCAAATAGTGAAAGAGATGATATTGCGAGCGTCGTTACCGGCTATAGATTTGTATTATATGCATTTGTTGTCACACTTCGCGCTATCATTATTATTGTAAGCTGCCACCGTCCCGTACAGCAGTTAATAGGATAGTTGGGTTCGTTCATCCCATACATACTCTCGGGATTCGCTGCCATAGGCTGCATAGAGCATACGTCATTGGGAGCCTTCAGGGAGCCCCTCCTTTCCTTTGTGCTCAATTTGTTTTTTTTTTTTACTCTGTACAGCTACTGATGAACTTTCTTTGCTGCTCTTCCTCTCCTGTACCCTGTTTGGTGCTCCCGTGCAAGGGTTTCTCGTTTCACGTGAACGTTCTATATAAGCCCCTTCTATCTTCCTCTTTTTTGGATCACAGCTAGATAGTGCTATGGGTGGGGAGGCTTGAGTGTTCGAAGTATAATCATGTGATATTAGCAACAATGATAACATGTCACTGTTATAACTGGTAATTTACTAATTGTACCGATGCTGATACTGTTTATTGCGTCAGACGGTTTACGACCGGGTGTATCAAATGGTTACAACTTTCTATACGGACTCTGCCCCAGTTATAATTTTCGAAAATTTTAAAGAGTTCGGATAGTTTATTGAGTTGATGCCTTTACTATTCAAATGTGATTTTTGTACTTTGCGAGAACCTGCTTATGTTACGTTCGTCCTTTATGTAATATTGAATTTTAATGATTAAATCATGTCAATATTCTAAAAATGCAATATTTCTCTTGCGCTACTTTTTGGACTTAGCTCCGTCGTGCGGTGCGGACGAGTTCCTGTGTTGGGACGGGCGTTGCATCCCGTCATACCTCAAGTGTGATGGCACCCCGCACTGCAGTGATGCTTCTGATGAACGAGACTGTCCTATTGGTACGAATAATTGACGCAAGATCGACCCTTTCTCTTCTTCTTCTGTTCAGAAGCTAATTTTTTAACTCCTTTTGTCCAACTCATTCACAAAACAATTATGGCATTCGGAAAGCTTTCTTTTCTTGTGCTTACACTCTCGATGGTGAGTGCTACTACGAATGTATTGCTTATGAATACCTGGAGCCGAGAATACATTATACGTAATGGCCCGTTCAAATTAACAATGTTTCCACGTTAATGTAGCGACCTCAAAAAAAAAAAACTGTTCGTGGTGATAATTGGAAAGTGCTAATCAGCGATGAATACAAATTCGCAGCTGCAGGTCGACAGTGGGCGACAGTCGTTGAATTTAGGGCACCCATACAGCCTAACTTCGTCCGAATTCATTTCTTATCAATGACCAATGCCCTTGTATTTTTCTTGTCAATAAATGCACCCCAGTGCGTCATCAAAAAGATTCCTCTTTGTTTGAGGTCACTATGTTGAGAAGAATTGTATCAAAGTTTCATCAATTAGCCATGGACCTATTTAGAAGAAGTCGGCCTTCTATTACGTATAGCGTGGTGGTCTATGGCTAGATGTTTCAAAATCGATGAAACGGATTTGAAGAAATGAACTCGTCACCGACCGATATCGTGGATACTCAATATACTGATTGTTGACATCTTATTAATTATGCTTGGTGAAGAGATCAAGTAACATAGATGACACCCTCTAACAATTAACAGGAAATTTGCTTTTTTACTTCTACCGTTTTTCTATAAAATTTTATTATCAAATAGTTGATATATATCAAAATTATGATTCGCCAGTGCACCCTTTGCACTGAGCTCCGTTCCGATGATTATTCTATAGTTAATTTGATTCATGATATTCAAAGCAATGTCATGCTTAGCTCACACACCATTTGGTCATAGCTCCGTCGTGCGGTGTGGATGAATTCCTGTGTCGGGACGGTCGTTGCATCCCGTCATACCTCAGGTGTGATGGCTCACCCCACTGCAGTGATGCCTCTGACGAACAGGACTGTCCTACGGGTATGATTTATTCATACAAACTTATCCTATCCTCTAATGTCAGCTGTTTATTTATTTCATAGTCAGTTTCAAGTGAGCTACAGTCGGTGAACACTTGATTTCCTCAAGTGTAATGGTGGTGAAAAGCTATTTTGAAGAATTATAGTTCTCACCAATGTAATGTTGGGCTGTACGCGCTGTATCAATCAGATGAATATGCAGCCGTGATTCTGTGAATTTACATGATTCATCCCTATTGCGCCCTAATATGAATAATAATGGTTCATAAAATAATTGATTAGCCTTGCAATCCATCGTTTTGCTAGTAATCCCAACACAAACTGTTTAATAATGTGTGCCTAATGCGAATAAATCTACAATTTCCGCAAAAACCATAGAACGCTCCATATTGAAACCAATGCCGAAAAGCACTGTGATCTTATTGTCTTTCCCTCTGCTCTGAGGCATCCCATCATTAGTATTGGACATCTAGCACTTCGGCTAACTATCAAGCAGCTCCGTCAGCTTACGTTTTCCCGGCCCCGGCTTGTAGCTCTTCGAGCTCTTGTGAAGACTGGCTCTGTTACCTTTCCTCCAGCCTCCTACCCCCTGTTCTCGTTATTTCCCTGCAATTTTGGAAAACATTTGATTTGATCACACCTACCTTGTTGGTAAGGAAGAAGGCTCATATGATCTGGCAGACCGAAAATGTGCCGACGAAAGAGATTTCGAAACGTACAGGTCGAAGTGAGTGCCCCATTCGACGTCTGGTCGCTACAGCTCATGGCCTCCCACTCAACGTCGTACCACCTCGAAACTCTGTCTCTGGAAGGCCTAGAAATACCTCTTACCGTCTTCTTGAGAGATTCACGTTGTAGGATGTTATCAGTAGACTTACAGATGTCAGTAGACTTACAGATGTCAGTCTACCGAAGTCTGCAGATGTGAAACACTAATGATCAGATGCCGTAGTCCAGGGGGAAACATAAAAAGATCACAGCGCTTTTTAGCATCGATTTCAATGGGGAGCGCTCTAGACTTCTTGCGATACTGTATAGCAATAGTCCTTACCAGCCTGTTAGTGCTCCCAGTGCTGAGAAATCTTTGCATATTTGTGCTGTAGGGAAAGTAACCAGCTTCTTACGGTACTCCTGCCGCCGTAAAATTTAATATTTCCTTGAACAAGCATATATATATATATATATGCATTAGTTATATTCCTACCGCAAAGAATTCTGATAGTAGTCGTACTAAAGTAAGATTTTCCTATCCTGGTAGATATAAATTCACCGTGTTTCTCTTGCAAAAAATACTTAAATTCTTACTGCACAAAAAATTTAATTGTACTCCTACTGCATGCACATATTACCTTTTTCTATTGCAATGAGGTCTGATAGCAGTACTGTTGCAATAAACTTTAATTTTGCTTCTATTGGAAATAAATCTAATAGTATTCGTACGCTGACCGTTCAAGGTTGCCGACCACAAGAGTTTCAATGTTCGGATGGTTACTGCCTTCCTGACTACCTGCGATGCGACGGCGCCTCGCACTGCGCTGACGGTTCCGACGAAGCAGGGTGTCCTTCCGGTACGATGACCGCTTTTGTGCTACCGTAAATGATTCGTGCTAAACGCTTCAATTACCGGGAGAATAATTTGCATGATTATAATTATCGAGGCCGAGTGTTCCTCCGGTACGATTACCGCTTTTGTACTACCGTTAGCTAATATTTGAATCGTGCTAAACGCTTCCGATACCGTGACCATAATTTGCATGATTATAATTAACGTGACAGCGTGTTCTTTTAATGAAATTGCCGCTTCTGTTGTACTGCTAACTGATTCGTACTAAAAGTTTCCGTTACAGAGAAAACAATTTCATAAATATAGTTTATAAGTTTGATTACTTCTTTGTTCTTCGTCCGGGCGCCGGTATGATGACATCTTTTGTCTACCATTGGATACCTACCAGGATACAAAATTGCATGATTTTTAAAGAGATTTTTTGCTCTGCCGTTATTTCCAATGACATTTCTTCTCCTGTGATGTAGTTGTACGATTCCGCTAAACTCTGCCATTACTTAGATAATTGCATAGTCATCATGAGTCAGAGAGTTTCATCTTATCGATGATTTTCTACTCGATATCAGAAATATCTAGCTTTACGGAATCAAATTGGGACGTTGAAACTTTTCGATTTTGAAAATCAAACTTACTGGGTGCACTAGAGCAATTTGTGCTAAATATTTCATCGGCATTAAGGTTTCAAACGTTTAGTAGCCCTTCATATTTGCAACCCTTGAATCTTCTGTATTGAAAATAACAGAAAAAAATGAGACGTAGTGTAAAATGGCCAACGGAAAGCAGATAATACGGAAGTTCTTCCGATGCGCAAGGAAATGAACACGTTAGGGCAAAATGTACGCGTATCTGATAGTTATCATGTTATAACAGCTACTTATAATAATTTGAAGGTCTCCTTTTACCATGATGTGAGCATTTGTTCGAATTTATTTGCGTATCATATCGGTCTTTCTGCTCTCTATCTACCGTTAAATTTCGCCTTATATCTTCATTGTTTCTCCATTTTTCAATAAGGAGCCTTTATGGGTGCCAAATCTATATCAGTATAGAACTTTTAGTTCAATATAGTGCGGTTGAATTCTATAACAAAGTGAATCGTACAGTGTTTGGTGTGTGTAAGTACAGCATTTTTGTGTGTATAGTATTTGCTGATTGCTGCTAAATGCTTCCGTTAGGGGGGGGCTGGTGTCTGTTACGCCCAGTCATCCATCCTCTTCGCAATGACGCTGCTACAGTAGTACTATTTGGCTCCAATATTATTCTTCGCCTGTCAGTGCTCTGTTATATCTGTCACCTGCTCTCTTTACCCTTCCACTTCACCGTTCCAATTTTATTCCATTATATTTTTTTTAATATTTGTGATACTGTATATTCATGGGTCATTTTAACTTGTCAAGTGAGCCTCGGAAAACAAGTGCTCGCTCATGCACTATTTTTTTCTACAATGTGGCATAGCACCTTCCTTTACCAATTTTATAACTGTTGTGCGTTAGAAGTCCCGGTGTGATTATTTTTTTACGAGAAGCTTACCAGATTTTGCTGTGAACTACGGAGTTGCCGGATCTTTTTACTCAAAAGTTTACTATTATGAAACGTTTTTGGGACTGCTATCAAATTGTGTTCTTGGAAATGACCCTTATGTTGAAGTCTGCTTCTATATGCATAGCTTTTCATCAACATGCTCTTCACTCACTGGCATTACGCATTTCATTTCATCTCCTAATGTTTCAAATTTTCAAGCTGTGATTGAGTTGTTTCACCTCCTATTCTCTTGTTGACTATTGCAAATATTAAATCAGTTTTTTTACTTCGCATGATGCCATTGAAAGCGTATAGTTATTTGTAACTACATTCAATATAAATACAAAATGAGATCTAAACTTAATTCACACTCACTATGCAGTTATTTATATGTGCTAAGTGTGATTTTCTTCTGCTGCTTGATGATTTGTTGACCCTAGTTATGATTTTCACTCACTACGCGGTTATTTGTAGAGGGCAAACCTAACTTGCAGGTGATACGCAGTTATTTATACGCGCCAAATGTAATTTGCACGCACTACGCGATTAACTGCTAGCTAGCTGACCCTGATTTGCACGCACTACGCGGTTATTTATAAGCGGTAAACTTGATTTGCACGAACTACGCGGTTATTGATAAGCGGTAAACTTGATTTGCACGAACTACGCGGTTATTGATAAGCGGTAAATTTGATTTGCACGCACTACGCGGTTATTTATAAGCGGTAAACTTGATTTGCACGCACTGCGCGGTTATTTATAAGCGGTAAGCTAAACTTGCAGGCACTATACAGTTATTTGTAAGCGGTAAACCAGATTTGCACGCACTTCGGTGGTATTGATAAAAAACGCCGCTGTTCAACTTTTTCTCGCTTTAGGCTAAGATGTCTACTCCACATTCATTTATTGTATTGTAGCTCTTATCTTGCGGCAATTTCATGTTTTCTTCAGGTTTTACAGGTTTCATTAATTTTAAGATTTAATCTTGTGAGAACTAAACAAATCTTCAGCTTCGTGTAGGAACAACTTATGAAACGTTTATATTGCAGGTGCTTGTTCTCATAGGGTTTCACTCTGTTTCAAGCTGTATTATTTTCTAACAAAAATTCTTTCTCATATTATAGTCCTATTAGAAAAAAAAAGACTTTATAGTGGGAAGCACAGTCTTATTAGAATAAAGTGAAGGTTTATTTACCCTCACTGCCTACAATGTCGGTACCGGAAAGTCCTGTTCCGTTTTTTATTCGGAATAATATTTGAAAGAAATGTTACTGACAAATCATTGGTGCTCAACAAAACAGTAACCATCGTTAAATATAAACTTTGTCCATCTGCTTGGGAGCTTTTTACTCCCCTTAAAAAAAATACCATTTCTGGAAGAAATAAAGGAACTGAACTCAGCTTCAACCTCGTGAATATTTCTGAATCTCTTTTCAGTAATTAAATGCTCTAAAAATGGAATCAATCGCATTTCTTGTACCGTAGGTGTGCGCAGTGACCACCTACTTCAAAGGGTTTCTTCTTTATTTCATTGTTTCTTTTCACTGACGTATTTTCTACGAGTTATAATGAAAGGTTCACAACGTTGATTAACCCAGTATCGGAGAGGTGAAGTCGTTGGAAACGAGAAAAAAAAAACAGAAAAAGATAATTGTGATGTCACTCCTTCATGCTTTTGTTTTTCTCATCCCTGTACTAAATGGTGTATCCTATAATTCCAGTGAGCTGACAACAACTGTTAATAAGAGTACATTCTCACTACACCATCAGTACTTTCCAGTACTCCTCATGTTATTATCAATAGTAACGTATAGCTAATACTATCAGCTGCATCCCTCTGAGTCTCTCATCGTCGTGTGTTACTAGCCAAGTTGTTTGCCTTTCCTAGGATCTTGGCCACTTCTATATCGTGTATTGTAACCATGCAACTCTGCTAACATTCAGCAATATCCAGTTACCAGTTATTTTTTCAATTGTTGCTAACCACCTATGTTCTTCCTAATAAATTATATTTTTGTTTTCTATATCTACCTTGTACCTATGCTGTTATTATGTCGTTAAAACTCTACAACAGCACCCGCTGGGAATTAGTACCATTTCCACGTGTAACTGACCGAACAAACTTGTCTTATCTTTCCTCACATATTTCTCATGTCTATTTCAGCGCATTTATTCTACTAACATCGTTACTTCTCTTGAGCACCCGGTATAGTGAATCTGTGTCTTTTCACCGTGTTGCTAACCAAATTGGTTGCTCTTTCTTCCCTGTCTTCTAATTATACCCTTCTATTTCCTACTCACCTACATACTTCTATATACTAACGTGCTAACACTCAGCAGCTTCCTTATTGAGAATCTTCACCTCTGTCGCACGTAACTAATCAGCTTGGGTGCTCTTTCCTCCATGTTTGACTTACTTCACGCTGGTCTTGGCTGTCGATGACTTGGTCCTCCACTAACCCACTGCCCCACTGTAGCGTGCGACGCGTCCATTCACTGGCAGTGTGACTATGGGACGTGCATAGATATTCGCTATCGCTGCAACGGCATGCGGGACTGTCCGAACGACGAGTCCGACGAGAGAGACTGCCGTGAGTTAACGTCTTTTTTCTTGTTAACTGAAGATAAATACGACATCGAGTACCATAGTGAATGATATAATTTAGTTTTGATTGTTTATCTATGCCATCTTTCTACGAGCATGCATCGCTGCATGATGAATCCGACGAGAGAGAATGCCGTAAGTTAACACCCTCTTTTTTTTTGTCCGGTCTAACTGATTTCTATCACTTGCTGGTGATATTTTTCTCGCGAACCACAAAATTGTAGTTTGTTGCCGCTTTCGCGGCAACGGCTTATAAGTCTATACGTACGAAGAGACTACTAGAGAGACCGCAGTAAGTTTGTATCTTTTTTTATCTTAAGTGTGTGTTGTTTTATTTCCCAATGGGGCTGGCGGATTAGAATGATCGCCGTATGTTCAACACAGCCCGATGTAGCGAGGCGAAAGTGGTGCTGTATGGGTGATAGTGTTGTGTGTCTGCCCTCTGCTCCCCGGGGGCAATGTCTGTTCGGGGCTGGAGGCCCCGTTCTTGTTGCCGTCTGATGTTTTACTATACTGAAGGCTGTGTGTTTTATTGACAACTGTGACTGTTGATGAGTCATCTGTAGTCCATAGGCGTAAAGACGCAGGGAGGGGCAACCGCCCCTCTCCCCTTCGCTGGGTTCCTGGATTGAAATTCTCGCAAATGACATGGGATATATATATATCTTTTCCCCCGAATATCCTATGCCATTTGCCTAAATTCCTACAGTCTCCAGAACCCGGGGGGGGGGGGAGGCAGTAAAATCTAACATTTGGAAGATTGCGAAGATCACTGAAAAATTCTAGAATGCTAAATATATGTATATTGAGATCTGCGATTATTCATCCATGGAGAACCATTTCAAACACTAGGTTTTTTTTTTTCTTATAAGAATTAGTTCTTTGGCGTTATTTTATTGACTGATGCTGTTACTGTCAGTAATCGTTTTAATTAAATATTACTTATAGACAACAATCAAACAAAGTCACGCTTACATCTGGTTTGTATTATGCGTTGGTATACATATTTTACTAAATCATTGCAAGGTGTCATATCAGAATTGCAATCTTCACAAACAAAATGATTCCTCAGAGATAAGAAAATCTGTGTTTTACTCTCTTCTCGGTCGCAGTTCCCATCAAGTATGCGAGAAGAGAGCTGCGTGTCGAAATTAAAAGCATAGTGCTTTAATTTTAGGGGTGGAATGAGTGTTGCGCGTGCATTTGTCTTGAAGTTATGGCTTTGAACTAATGCCAACGAATATATTTATTTCATGCAATTTACTCATGTGTGTTCAACCGGTTTTCAATATTTTTCATGTGGTGCGTGTTTTGTATTAATTTTAATAACTACGATTTTATTTATCGCTTTCCTCACATAACTTTCGGTGCCTTTATATTACGCGTATGTTACAGTTAAGGCATGCTTGGTGTGCATGATTCCATAGTTTGTGCATTTCATTCGTTGCCTTTGAGTGACAAATAAATTTATAACGTTAGTTCCTACAACGCGTGGTTTTCGCGGTTAAAAGACTTCACAAGCATTTTGCGTTTTAAGGTGCATGTGGATGCATTGATTTGCAATGTAGCTATACTGTATTTTTAAGTATGCGCGCCATCACTTCTCTCATATGAGTTTGTTTGCAGTTGTGGCTCTCTATTGCACTGCACTTATGTTTATATGTTCAAATCTAATTCGAACCAAAGACATAGTGTGTATTTAATAAAGATAGCTGATGATGCCCTTAAATTTGTCCTTCAGTTGTGATGACTCCATAGCACATTTCCGATAATTTTGTTCCATAGAGTAGGCGGCTGTTATCCTATTGTTGAAAATGAACCCTGGATATATGTTTGAGTGTAACACAGATGCGACTGTGTTTGTAATATCTCAGAGCAAATTTTTATTAGAATCTTTTTTAAAATGTGACTTTTGCTCTTCATGAGCATGTTGCGAAGCATCCTTCACGGTTTAGTTGTCTGGCCTGTCCGATAGGAGGGGCATATAATTCTACGCTATTGATGCCTGCCCACTGCGACGTCACAACTTGTAGTAGATATGACTCACACGCATATAAACTTTCTTTTTGGAAAGAAAGAAGGAAATTATTGATTTTACCCATAATGGGTAGATTAAGTAAAGTGCATTGATTATGTGACTGGCTTGTACAGTATATCAGACATAGTATAGCGTCGCAGCCTGTCGCGATTCTCGATATAGCGAAGACCGCAGCGAGATTCTTTGTGACATATATCACATTGTGTTCTATTTACTTACGGTGTTGTCACGTATAATGGTAGACCGTATCAAGTTTACAACTTTGGATATTACGATGTTGTCAAATGTCGCCGGCCGGCCACAGACTATCTTTTCTCAAACTGATGACTGTCGTGTGTAGAAAATTGAGCGAGGCGCTGGATGTAGAACAAGCAAAACGTACCTCCTATGGCCAAACCAGGTTTGTCGTACAAAACTGTACTTCTCTTTTGGAACTGGTAAAAGATAAGCTGAAGTGCAATTGTAGGCGATAATTCGGGTATGGTATTGGCGCGTTTTCCCGTTATACACGTAGCATCTTTCTCCTTGAATTGAAATGGTAAGCGTTCTACGTGCTGGTAACAAGTTAACCGCATATCCCATATATCTTACCTTTGTTATGATGCCTCTTGAGGGATGACTGAAATTAATATACATCGCTGCATTTGTGATTAGTTAAGTACTGTATCTTGATTTCAAACATGAACGCATATCCCTGGGGCTTACAAATTATAAAACCTCGCCCATTGAAGTTTGGACATTTAAACTTTTGTGGGTGAGCAAATAATCCCAGGATGCTTGCATGATTCCACGTGACGTTGGTTGGTTTTATCTTTTTAATTTGCCAGTATAAATTACTGTGGTTTCACCTGCCTCTTCTTTGCCCACACTGAAGCTGTGAGAACATATTGTATTTTGTATGCAAATATTTACGACTTTGCAGGCTTCTGTAATTCAACGATTGCTCCTTGTGCATGAAGTGAAAGCTTACAAATCACAAAGGTTCTCGTTTTTCGTTCATTGATGACATACCAGGTTTTTGTCACACTTTTATGAAACGTCGCCGAACCTGGTAGTTCTCCGCTCACTAGCTTAATAGCCCCTTGTTACCAAACGATAACAGTTAAAGTGATAACTCTAAATGCTCAATAAAGCAGATTCTTTCCCTTCAGTCTCGGCAAAGAGGCAAGGTATAACTGGCATGAATGGGTAGATACATGCAACTACAGATAAAATATTCTTGTGCTGAACGTTTGTACCGACTAGTTTTCGTCAGCGATACGAGTAAAAAAATTCTGTGAAAGTTATAAAAAAAAACACAAAAATTACAGTCAGTAAAAGGTGGTATGGGGAACAGTGAAAACTACTCAGTCCCGTTCTTTTCATTTCACTTAATAAATATGTTTATGGCGACTTTTTTCGCTGTATCTGCAATGTTATAAAAACTATTTATTACGTTTTTTTTTGTACGCAAACATACATATTTTACTCTTTACATATTTCCTAACTCAATATACTCCATATTTAAAACATTCTCCAACTTTCTAACGTTTCTACGATAGTTACTGGTAAAGTAGTTTTCGTAACAAGCTATTCGGCAACAAAGTTTTGCACTTGGGCAACGTTTCGGCCAAAAACATTCGACATCATAGACGTTTCAAAAAGATAAAGGTCATTTGCAAGGATGAACTGACTGTTTGAATTTTTTAAGTCATACTACTAACAGAAACGTTGTCCAGAATCTTGTGTACTAATCAGTGCAGCTGCTTAATTGCATATCGGAAAAATTTAAAGAACACTTCTTGAAATAGTCATGAAAATTTTTGGAAGACGAATGAAGTTTCAACACTGAACATTGTAAAACGTTGCACCATGATCAACTAAAATTTTTACTGTTCCTTTTGTCACAGTTTCAGCTCTTTTTTTATTAAAAATTATTTTACGAACTGTTCTTATGCCACGGTTCACTGCTATTTTCTATCACTGAAGATGACCATGTAATGAAACCATACAGTATCAGACTTTATGCTATTTGCTATTGCATTTATCTACCCAGATTATTCCAAAGCAAGATTGACCCCCTAGTTGTCACTGTGATTGGCTGTGCATCTTTCGTACCCTATGCCTGCTGTTGCCCCCTAACAGAGTCATCCTTTGGGACTGAACCACCGCCCCCTACGTCGTCTGGGGCCGGTGGTTTCCCATCTGATTGCCCACCGCCCGAGTTCTTCCTGTGTGGTACTGGCCTTTGCATTGCTGCACGAAAGAAGTGCGACGGCACCACCGACTGCCAAGATTCTTCTGATGAAACCAATTGTAGCTGTAAGCCAATCTGTGCTGTGTCTCTTTTTTGTTCTTGTTTGTAGCTTACCATATCTCGTAGATCATTCTCGCAGACACCATCGGTAATTGGTTTTATTGGAGCATAAAATCACTCATTCACTTCTCTTGCATCGGCTATTTTCTAAAAAATTTTGGACATTTTTACATACACATGTGGAACTTGGTGCTATTATAGGGTCATCGCATTCATTTCTTCTACATCTGTTGCTATTCCCCATTAATTGTATCATAAGGACGGGCTGGAAACCACGACTCCGTTGACACATGTTTCCTGGTTCTATGGTATTTGAGTACTGTCATTTGCTTCCCTTTTCCACAATGACTGTTTTAGCTAATCTCGGTAAACTTGTGATGTCTTCCATGATCATTGTAGCCTAATTGGGTTTACTTTATTTACGTCGGGTTGCACATCCTTCTTCTCTGTGTCTTTGGGTTTTCTTAACTTGTCTCGAGCCTGATATTCTACGTCTTTCAATTCACAAAGATGTTAATGCAATTTGTTTTATCATTGTCACATATTCTCTTCGTTTTCATTTGCTGGTTTTCTCAATTTGGCAATAATTTGATATGGTATAGCATTCTTCTACGAAAAAGTTGTATGGGTTCTTTGTTTAGTACTTTCTTACATTCCACTATTTTCACAACAAACTGTAACTCAGAGCATGTACCTCATCGCTGCATACACCAAGCGTGACAATCGGTTCTGGGCTTGATCATCGTCACACAGTATATAAAAACATTGGTTTTTCATTGTCCATCTTGTTCTACTTGAGTGTGTTTCGGGGAGGTTAAACATATATTATACTGGATTTCTATTATTTCTGGTCCATCTTTTGCTCGAGTAAGCCTCTTGGAAATGAAGAATATTTTTACTGGTAATCTTTATTCTTGATTCCATCTCTAATTCCTATTTTCTTTGGTCTATTTTCTCTCCATTTGTATGATTCTTGAAACTCAGACATATTGTATTGGTTATCTTTTTTTTTTGTCCATCTTCCGCTTGATTAAACCTTGAGAAGGTCAAGCATATTATACTTATTACGGTACGTCAAACATGTTATTCTAATTATTTCTTTTTTATTTGTCTATTTCTTTCTAATTATGCCTCGGGGAGGTCAAACATATTGCACCTACTAGATCAAACTCGTTATTCTTATAACCTTTTTCGTTAGTCCATCTTTCGTTCTATTTTGCTACGGGAATGTCAAATAGATCACTCAACTTTTTTTCACTGGATTATGATGAACTTCAGCAAGTCTAGACACTGACGGTCAAAGAGTGTTTCGCTACAGGTTTTTTACCTTTTTGGACGGTTTATATGGTTCTCATATTTCGTATGTTGTTAGTCATGGTTTTTATTGCTTTATTCATTCGTTCGTTCATTCACTCCTCCACTTACTTTCTATTGAGTCACTGAGTCATTCTCCGTCTACTGTATTTCATAATTTTTTTACAATTTGAGCATATTGTTATCGCACAGAATTGAAATTTTTATCATTTTTAGTTGCTGTGTGTAAGCGTCATTTGAAAGATCTGTCTCTTTGCGAACCCGGTATTGTTGAAAAAACACATCTTTTTTCCTTCTTATCAAAGTTTGAAATATACAATTTTTAGTGTTGATAATAAATGCTACCAGTCAACTGTGAGAAATAAAACTCTATGAGTGAATAATATTAATGGATGATATTATTCTTGCATTATTTTTGAGAGCTAGTGCTTGTTCCCTAAACCTGAGTCCTGCTTTCAATAACAAAAAATATTTTTTAGCTATCTTAATTTACTAAAATCAGTAACATTTCTAAATTTTAATTTATTTTCTTTGGGAAATTCCCGCCCATCATACTGTTTTAGTGTAAGATACAGTTTAATTTCGGGTGTTTAATCAGCCGTTTGAGTTTTCCAATGTTCATAACCGCAAGCATTTGTCATTTTTCACTCAAAATATATTATTTTTTCCCAAAACATTTTTTTTGATTTCTATAAAGATAATTATTCTACCACAAAATTGACTATTTACTACAAAATCGATCCTTTTTCAGTTGAACACCGAATTGGTACAGTTCATATTCTCGGTTCCATTATAGCAATTTATTTCAACATTGTGCATTAGCACCTCTAAAAATTTTGGTTTTTGCAATAGCTTGTCAATACTTTTGCATCTCCTTCATCTAAATTTTCCTTCCTTACAGCTTATTTCAATACTAGTCTATAATTTTTATTTTTTTCATCCGTATATCATTTCATTTTGTTTCACTTGTTGCGCCAACTATCTGATATTTTATGCATTTTATTTTACGCTTTTTCAACTTATATTTTGGTTATTGCTTCTACTTCATTTACACTTATTTATGGTTTGAGTAGTTGTTGCATTGTTCAGTTTTATGCTTCGTAATATGTAGTTTTTGCTGCATTTGCCTAATCGTTATATCAGTGCATATCTTTTGGACGTTATGTTTTTGTAGTTTTTTGCTTTTATTTTTGGTTCAGAGCTGTAGTTTACCCTGCATAATGTAAGAATAATAATTATAAAAGTGTCACTGCAGTTCGTGGTTCAGTGAACGCTGTAGACAAGGCATTCTCAACCGGGATTTTTTATCCAAAATTACGTTATTTCTTCCTGATACTTTGCGTTTATGCTTCGCTTCTCCAGAATTAAAGAGCTGCAAGCGTACAACATAAGTTGTCCAGGCGTGAGACTGTGCGTTCGATTACACTTTCAACGGCCGAGCTTAAGTTTATCTGACTAACCCTGTTGCTGCATCACTGTAAGAGTTCTTTCTCCTGTTTCATTCCTTAAGGGTAAGGAACCCCTTGTAACGATATACCTCAGCCTGAGTAAGATTATAGTTTACGTGCATTTTCTAAAAATTCTTCTCTGTTGTTTATATCGCTTTCAAGTTCATGAAATGTTGGACAAACAGCTTCTGCAAACAACTTTTGTGCTGTCGAAGCAGGTTTTCGGGAAGCTGTTGATGATGGAAAACTATCAGCAAAAGAAGCACCATATTTGCCCCGCGGCGTATTTGAATTTGAATGCTATTTTTAATCAATTCATGTGCCGCGAGTGGGCGAAATTGTTTAATATTTACAATTTTTCATTCATGAGCTCATTTTACAGGAATTTTGGAGCGTTTTCGATGCGAGAATTATAGATCCGTAAATCCAGGTTTCATTCTAAACTAACCCTAATTTGTGTAAGCAGTCATCGAACTGTTACCTGAGTTCTAGCTTCCAGAAAATGCTTAATTGTTGCTGCCCATGAACTGAAACCCGTAACGAATCATGGAGCATTACACTACTGACCTTTCTGCTGCTTCCACGACCTTTCATTCGACTAAACAAAGTGGTGCCATGTTGTTCCATTTTTTTTTAATTTTCTGCTGGCCTAAAACAATAAAAAATAATTACTGTTTTTTGCTCTTTGACGAATGATATTTTACTGAACAGTCTTTCATGAGTTTCTAGATGAAATCTCATTTTCAAAAAATTTCTTTGGTTATTGTTCGTATTTATTATCATTAATAATGAAAGCGAGCGAGAAAACACAGAGAAAAAGTGCCTCAGAAACGCCTGGTCTACACATCAATACACTCCCGTCGAACACTCTCGTCCCTTGAAAAAAGTCCAGATTTCCGCACGGGAAACTACTAACGTAACGCGTCACGTATTGCCACTCATGTGACAGTTCATAACAATCGGGTCGTTGTCGGAGTATCGGAAGCTATTCATTAGCTCTAGAAGAAATCTCGGCTTTGTTTTGGACCTAATCCCGGTTGAGAAAAGGGCCGTTGTAGACTAACCCTGTTGCTGCTCGTCCCAAACGCTAACCCTGCGGCTTGTCATGCTTATTTCAGTCTCTTGCAAGGCTAGCGAATTTACCTGCGTTGAGGAAAAGAAATGCATCCCATATCAAGACGTTTGTAACGGCCGAACCGACTGTCTGGGAGGAGCGGATGAACTCAACTGTAGTATGTACAACTGCCAACGTGTTTTGTTGTACGCTCTTGTGCTTCGCATTAGCTCTTTCTCTCACGCATCGTATGAGGTATTTTGGTTAGGTGACAACGCAAGAGGCTGCCCATTTTCGGAGGGGCCCCAAGCTCAGTTTCGGTCCCGTCTGGGCAAACTGATAAGAAAACAGTTGCGGTGAGGAATGGGACTTCGTTTGATATTATGCAAGTCAAGCTTCAAGCTTGAGGAGGTTTTGATTTTCAATGATAGAATCCTTCCCAAGGTTTGTATTGGAGTAGCTTTCGAAACCTGCCGTTTCATCAAAAGACGCTGTGAGAATTCCATGACGAGCCGTTCGAAATTTTATCCTGCAGGCGTGATTAGCCTTGAAAAATAAAAAAATATTGGATCGTTATCCAATGAAGTATCTTCGACTCATAAATAGTTAATTAAATCCGCAGCATAATGAAATATTGTTGGTATTTGGTGCTCAGGGAACGTTATACATTTAATGGAACGCAATTTCCAAAATGACATGCAGCATTTTGTTTTGAGGTCCAAAAAAAGTATTGTTCTGCGTATTGTACGGTATTCAGTACAGAGAGCTAGCAAAGTTTAGCATTCAGGACCTTAATGGATTTGGTAAAAGCGTTTTGGTTCTATTCACGACTGCTGCCTATTCCTGAAATTATAGGTCCTTATAATAATGTGATTCTCTGTATGCTTGTGCCTATCAAGTAACTTCAAATTTGTAAGTGAACCTGGCTTGAATATGTCATTAAAAAGTCGTGAGAGAAAGAGTTAATTGTTGTCTCTAACAAATGGTTTTGGGTGGTCGCTGTCGCTAACACTGGTGGCTGGGCATCTTCTGCGGCTCTTCCAACGTATGCAGTATTGGATATACGCTCAAATGCGTATGTTCTAACGTGAATAGTGTCGTGTTTAACTCAATTCTTCTACTCTCTTACTAACACAAAGCCGTGGGCTCAACTTTTTTTTAGAATTTAATGTTATTTTCCGCCATCTGGCACGTCCTGCCACTGTGAATTATATTGAACGTGTTCTATTTTTGAGCCGGGTTTTACTTATATACATTTCGCTTCCTGAATATTAAACTTGTCAAATATTGTGATACCTTAATTTTACCTTATACAATTGAGGGTATTCAGCACCTGCCTCGGCATTAGATGATGCATTGAAAGGTCATGATATATCTACGTGCATGACTTCCTTGTAAATGGGTCTACTGTTGGGCCTTGCGGCGGTAGTGACTAACTTTACTAATTTAATATGCATTTAAGAGTCTCAAGTGTAGGTTGTTTGCATGTTTGTGTATTTTATTGG
Source organism: Parhyale hawaiensis (assembly GCA_001587735.2). Lineage (NCBI taxonomy): Eukaryota > Metazoa > Arthropoda > Malacostraca > Amphipoda > Hyalidae > Parhyale > Parhyale hawaiensis. The sequence continues at coordinate 16,818,099 of LQNS02276883.1, read as the reverse complement.
GTGTACTTGTGCATTCATAGGTTATTTGAACGACCTGTTCGCTTGAAGCATGATCGTGTACATGTTTGTGTCTTCTTTCTCTTTTTTTTTTCTTAGTTTTCCAGAAACGAAAACTAGTTGCAAGTTCATCGTCCTGAACATTGATACCAATTATGTGTTGGTTATTTTTTGAAAAAATTGTGTTTTTTTGCTTTTTTTAACGCCTGATAAAATATAATATTCAACCGAATTGTAAATTATAAGGTTGGCAATACGCATCAGTTACAAATTAATTGTATGTTTCGTACCCACACACCTAATCCCTGCTCTGAATTACAAGGTTCCGTTTCTGCCTACAAAACCTAAGTGGTATTTGAGCTAACGTTGTAAAATTTGCTTTTTTTTTTAATTATGTTTACGTATGTGTCTCTCTTTTGTGCTTAATCATTGTCCGTGTTATGTTTTTGTTTTTGTAAATAAATGTACGGTGTTTTCTTATGGAGTGTTGTTTGTCCAACTATGAGCTTCACTAACTGTCTATGTTTTAATTTTGTAAAAATAAAAGTAGTGAATCTGACAGGGAGTGTCGTATAGGCGCTGATATCTGTGTGTGAAAGTTTCTACCCCTATAAAAAATCATAATTTTTACAAGCAATGTCGGTTAGCCTAATAGTATGCAAGTGATCGTTCATTGTTTACTTTTTTATGTGTAACTGTTGTATGGTTTTTGCAATAAAATGTGCATCTTCGTCGTAAAAACTCTATCTATCTTCGTGTGTGGGTTCTCTATATGTCAAGAATCATTTCACGTTTTTACTATCTTCGTAGTGGAATTCTGTGTGGGTCTACGAACAATTCGAAACGAATGTAAATTGTTGCGATCGGGTATTCATTGAATGTTGGCTGCCTGCAGTAAGCTTTGTATGTTTTGCAGGAGTACGTGTGTGTCTGACAGCATTTCCCTGTACTTATATATTCAAGAAGTTGTAAATTCTGTATGTATAGCATCAGAGCTCACACAACGCGCTGCTGTAAATCGAGGAATATTGGTTTAATATATTGATTGAAATATAGAATGATTTATTAATAGCGCTTGTACATATTACATTCTTATGGGAAGCTGTTGGAATATGTGTCACTAGATTTAGTACATTTTTAACTCTTGGTCCCGTTTTGCTTATAATTGATTTCGCATACAATATTGGTAGTTTGTTCTTCCACTACTGGTCAGTCTATGCTGGCTGGCTAGATCCATGGTTAAAACAACAACGGAAATTCAGACTACGGTACGTGCTTTTACCAATTTTTTTACTTCGTAGTTTTTGATTAAGTAATAAAAGTGGCTCGTTTTCTTTGTCGCTCTGCTAGTGACGTTACTCTGACTTTTTATAATTTGTACGTACGCTTTCCCTATCGTACTGTTACGGACACCTATGTGGTAATGTAATTGCGTTTTCTAGCATTTGCTGAGGTGTTCTTTCTATTTTCCTGGAGGCTATCAGAAGATAATATTAAAATACCTTTACGGGAGAGCTAATGTGACGCGTGATGCAACCACTGCCATATCCTCAGAGTCCTAAGTGTGTTTCTCAGGACTGCGCTCGAGCAAGAGCTCTATCTTCTCTTTAGTTCTGTGATGGTTTCCAGCCCTAGGTATGCCCGTTAACGTTATGTACTTTGCAATATCTAGATCGCGACGATTGCAGTTTTTAAACAATTCTTAAATTTATTCTTTGGGATGGTTGGGTTGCTTCTTTGCTGCGTACTTCTTCTAAAGCTGCACTTCTCGAATAGACGAGCTAGAGTTGTAAATACCATCTATGTCCATTTGTCACCTAAATTACTTGTATTGTATATGTGCAGGTGAAGCTAACTACGTCGGAGTTCGAAGACCTAGATTATTGATCTCGTTCTAGTATTTCAGTTAAATTGACATGATGCCGATAATGATCAAATCCATATCCATTATGAAAAATATACTGCAAGTATCATGCTGCAAATCTGATCTATTCACTATTTAGAATATGCATGCGTTAGTGGTGGACTAGATATTATTTTATTATGCGAGCGTAATTATTACTAGAATATATTATTTCCATAAATAAATTATCCAATATGGGCGATTAAATATCAATTGTTTTTCCTGTGGAGGCGTGGTGTGGTGATTTAAAAAAAATCTTGAGAGTAGTCAAATATTGATAACAAATGTATAAGTATAAAGATAATAAAACAGATCAGGTGCTATGTAGAACATGTTTCCTCTTGGTGCGAGATCTGCAAGAGATTTTCGAACCCATTATCGCTCATTTAGATAATATCTCACGCTACGGTCAGTGATAAAGAGAAAATTTTCAGTTATTTGTACTCAAAGAATACTGGGCAAGATTGCTACTGCAACTCAAGTAAGTTAAGTCGGACAAGTAATTGTTAGGCACCGTAGCCGCAGGAATTTCCTGTTCTACCTGTAAACATACTTTGTGCTCTGCCACAAGTAAAATAAGTTTCTATCTACCCACAGCCGTCAGATGTCGCTCCGACCAGTTCCGTTGCAATGACGGCGGGTGTCTGGAGCTGAATCAGCGCTGCAACGGCTACTCTGAATGTCGCGACGGGGAGGATGAACGTGGGTGTCCTCAGCAGCCTCCGGTCACCCCATGTAAGTCCTCTTCCTGCTTCAGCCTTATGTCGTTTTGCCTTTCTTACCAAATTGTACGAATAATATCCACTCGAAGGATTTTGCTCGGACTGATTGACTCATTTGAGAATGGAACTATAGCAAGCCGTTCCAAAAAGGTTATAGAAGTTTAAGAAAGTCTTAGCGGTCGCCAGTGAGCCTTTATTTCGCTTAGTTTACCAAGTGTAATAGTTTTCTTTGAGAATTTGTGTACCGACTTGAGCGTAGTTTCGAATGAGTTTCAGATAAGTAAGAGTTTACTACTTCTCTGCGCTTGTGTGTTCGCACCGCAGCCACCGAAGTTTAGAAGTATCTCTGCGTTTGCTGTAAGAGAAATGAGTAATAAACTTCCTGCGTTCGACTGAAATGACACGAGCTTAAGAACTTCTTATAAATGAAAGTAATGTGTAGCTTTTATTTAAACAGAAGAGAAAAAAGGAAACAATTAGTCTGTATCTTTCCAGAAAATATCTCTTATGATTGTAGCTCGGTGTTCGCTGCCTGCTATACTTGATACTCCGTAGAGTCTTGGGAGAGTTCAAGTTGTATATTTGAACATATCTATTTATTATAGCCAAAAGTATCACTCACCACAAGCCGTCCTTCTCTCCCAGGCACTTTATTAAAAAAATTATCCTATTCGTTGTTCTTCTCACAGTCTTAGCTTAAAAAAAATACGGGATCGGAGTGTAGGTGGATATCATTCGTACTCCAGCAGTGACAAACAGTGGACTTGGATTTCCTCGTTTAATTTACCTCATGGCGTTTGCTTCGCTCCAGAAATCTGTTGCATAGTTTTACGCGTGCAACTCTTATGAATTTTGTGTGGCTTGCCTTGCTGCCAAAACATGCAGCAAATTTTCAATTATAACATTTTATTGGTTTTTATTTGTCGATATTTTCAACGTGAAGTTTACTTCGGCCTGAATCGTTTTTGCAAAGTAATGGCAGTTTTTGTTCAACTGATTTTATTGAAGTGTTTGTTCTGTCGCTAAAACAAGTTGGTATTTGCATTTGACTTGCGTAAAAATCTTGATCACCATCTAGGACTGAATTTTTACTGTTTTCCCGATGTGTTACGTATAGTAAGTATATTTTCCTCCAAACTCTGAGGAAAACTGAGCCTGTGTGCGAGTTTTCCCATTGTTTTCAAATTTTGCTATGCGTTTTATTGTAGCTGCATCGGAACATCTGGCTCCTGAATTTTTGCTGTATCTGGAGTGGTAGTGTCTGAAAGATAAAGCTAGTTATGCTAGTAGTATGGCGCTAGGTTGTTGATAACACTGATAACTTTTTCTAAATTCCTTGCTGTGAATATCATGACTCCATGGTAATGGTATTTCCATTTGTCAAGGGTGACTGTTCTATGTTTATCTCTTTTAATTTTCAACTGAGCTTACTTACTTGAATTCATATTTATACTTTAATTTATTTGTATTTACATTGGAAGCATCATGTTCCATCATGTACCATTTACTTTTTACATCATGGTCGTAAATCGTTTCACATAACAAACGCGTTAGCCTTTTATAAATTGTATTTTCAATTTCAAGACTTTGTTTCACTTAATAATTATTGCAATTCAGAAAAGTGAATAATATCTTGGTAATATTTGGTTTTCCGTCGTTTTCAACACTTGTGCTCCAACTGGACATCGCTTCGCAATGTTTTTCTTTCTCTTTGGTGTATGTACGTAATTTGAAAATTAAGCTATTAAATGCGAAATCGCCTCGTGCGCATTGATATCTTTTGGTGTTGTTCTTGTACAAGTTTCTTCTAAGTAAAGAAACTTTTCGGGGTGCAGGTTATTTTCGCAGAATACTTTTTAAAACTACTTCGTTTGGCCTTTTTTTAGCTTCGCTCACTCTATTTTTCTGCTGGAAGATTCCTTCGACTGAACCGTTGGTTAATTAGCTCTATATTTTATCCCTTTAGTAGGTACATGCATCCTATAGTTTTGCTGTAAGCTCAATTCCATATTTTTGCTGCGGGCTCAATCCCATATTTTTGTTGTAAGCTCAATCCCATATTTTTGCTGCGGGCTCAATCCCATATTTTTGTTGTAAGCTCAATCCCATATTTTTGCTGCAGGCTCAATCCCATATTTTTGCTCTAAGCTCAATCCCATATTTTTGCTGCGGGCTCAATCCCATATTTTTGCTGTAAGCTCAATCCCATATTTTTGCTGCGAGCCTAATCTCATATTTTTTGCTGTAAGCTCAATCCCATATTTTTGCTGTAAGCTCAGTCCCATATTTTTCTGCAAGCTCAATCCCATATTTTTGCTGCAAGCTCAATCCTAAATTTTTGCTGTCAGCTCAGTTCCATATTTTTGCTGCGAGCTCAATCCCGTATTTTTGCTGTAAGCTCAATCCTATATTTTTACTGTAAGCTCAATCCCATATTTTTACTGTAAGCTCAATCCCATATTTTTGCTGCAAGCTCAACCCCATATTTTTGCTGCGGGCTCAATCCCATATTTTTGCTGTAAGCTCAATCCCATATTTCTACTGTTAGCTCAGCAACATATTTTTGCTGCAAGCTCAATCCTAAATTTTTGCTGTAAGCTTAGTTCTATATTTTTGCTGCAAGCTCATTCCCGTATTCTTGCTGTAAGCTCAATCCCATATTTCTACTGTTAGCTCAGTACCATATTTTTGTTGCAAGCTCAATCCTAAATTTTTGCTGTAAGCTTAGTTCCATATTTTTGCTGCAAGCTCAATCCCGCATTCTTGCTGTAAGCTCAATCCCATATTTTTGCTGCAAGCTCAATCCCATATTTTTGCTGTAAGCTCAATCCCATATTTTTTTGCTGTAAGCTCGATCCCATATTTTTGATGCAAGCTCAATCCCAAATAAATCTCCATTTCCCCATGCAATCTGAACAATTCAAAACGGCTGCTGTACAATACGATTTAGTGTGAGTGAATAATTTCTTCATAAATATATTATCTGGTAACCACTATAACTAACACACTGTTTGCAGTACCTTTAAAAAATTCCCACCTTGCTTTTTCTCGCTGTATCTCTAATGCTGATGCCACGCGCTAGTCAAAAGAACGAGTATCGTCATCTTTTTGTCCGAATGCGTTGATGTACCCAGTTAAGTAGTACCCATACACTTGCAAAGTATTTTTAGTTTTAAATCTCACCACATATAACGATATATCCGAAAGTTTACTAACGACACTTGCGGAGCGAACTTAACTGACGGTAAACATTTTTACACCATTTCTTAGCAATCTCAAAGCTGTGTTTACAAGAGTTCAACATAACTTTTGGACGAAAAGATGACAATTCTCGTTCATTTGACTAGCGTGTGTCATCGCCATTACAATCCTTTCTTACAGCTGTTTTTTTTTTTTTTGTTTTCAAGCCCATTTGGTGTCTGAATTATCTGCAGTATAGAACAGAAAACAGCTGTTGTTCATGCCTACTGCCTATGTAGTTGTGAGTCGTACACCGTATAGAAGAGACATGTCTCTCACTCCACACAATATTTAGTCCCAATTTAATGAACTAACACCACATAGTTATTCGTATTTTCCTATTACTTACAGTGATTACAACTTTAACCGATTATATTATCACCTTACATTGTTTACTAATATTAGAGAGCTCTGTCAAACGCTGTGCTAGTTTTTTATGGACTTAGTAGAAGGTAAAGTAAAGGTAAAGTCAACTTATACCACACCCCCACCTTGGAAACCCACATGCACTGGTTTGTGCTGCGGGTATAGGCCTACTGGCCACAGATGAGAAAGTGTAGTTGCAGTCGACCTCGGGTCACCACGAACTATGGCGCCAATTTGACGGAAGAAACAAATTACCCGAGTCCCCCCCCCACCCCCCTCATCTCTGAGGAAGGCAGTTCCGCCACGGCGCCTTGCATGCACACACAACTGTCGAGTCAGCACACCAAGATCTGCAAAGAGCTCGCTGCTTGGCTGAGCATCGAACGTGCGAGCGATACATGGTGTTAGAGCTGAGAACGGAAGCATTCTGCTACCGTGGTGGCAAGAAAAGTAGAAGAAAGAAAGATTTTTATTGACCTGCCTTTCTGTACTTTTGTATCTGGAGACCAGACATGCTAACTCATAAAAACGGCTTGTAAAACGTGTGATATCATTTATCATTAGGTGTGTATTCGTTAAGGGGTTTCTCGCGTCAGTGCTATTTTTAACATGTACAATCCTCGGCCTGTTACGAGTCTTCCGCGACGGTATGAGCGTATCTATATATAAATTATTGAATAACGTTAATATAAAGAATGACATCATTACATTGACAATTAATAAAATGCATGAGAAATAATTATAATAATATATGACATGCATATTATCTTATCTGGTATTTGGAGAATCAAATGATTGACTGACATGACATTTTAAAGCATAAATCAGAATGACAAAGTACACTGTATGACTCATACAAGCACAGAAGCTCGACATCTGGAGGTGGGTGGAGCTCCGATTATTAGAAACGCAATGGAGATGCTATTGGCAAAGGAAAGAAAACACAAAATAAATCAATACCTTTTTACTGGGTTTTTAAAGCAAAGCAATTATTTGGGACCGTGAATGATGATTTCAAAGAGTGCGGACATGGTCCCGTTTCGATTGAACATGAAACATGATTTAACGAAACATATTGTGCCAGCAGAATACTACTCTCAACTTGGTCTAAATATTCACGTCACGCAGTTTCATGAAGTAATAGACAGTGGCTGTATCTCAGTTCATTACACACAGATTGACTTTTAAAATTCTATGATCATTTCGGTTAAATTTTAAACTATGCAATCGAGGGAAAAATCGAAAACATCCCGAAAGCAGAACCATTAGAAACGTGTAATTCACAAATTTAATGCCCCGAGATCGGAATTTCGTTCCCGATGAAAAACCTCGAGCTTCCTTGGTAAGTTATTCTAGTTAAGCTGACATCTATTATCGTTTTCTTCCACCCAGTTCGTTTTCTCCGGGGTGCCCAGGGCTCGTGCAGCGGCGCACATGAAGTGCGTGCACCTTACACACGCATACACGTACACAAGTGGGCAACAATCCACATTATCTACATATTGTGTACTCTACTGTTTTTGATTTCACACCTCACTAAATGAGATACAATACTGTATACAGAATATCATTATTCTTAATACTATAGTATGATAATTTTACCCTTTTTTTGTAGCAGGCACATCAAGGGCCGGCCAAATTTTCTTTCACTTATATTACACTTGTACATTGTCTTGACAATTTCTGCGCCTCAGGCGTCCAATCCTACGATTAGGCTACACACGGGAGATCACACAGTTCTTGCACTACTGGTGTCCGTGAAATCAACGTGAATTGACGTCAGACCTAAAATTGGGCAATGGTCTATTTCCTACAGGTCACTGAAGTTGGCCTCTTCTTCTTAAGTCGGGATAAAATTTATTTGAAGGATGTACACTCGTCGTTCCATCTTCTTCGGGCATCTGAAACTGCGTCATCAGCTGCAGCATGGGGAGCTTCTAACACGTAGTTTTTCATTTGAAACGTAGTCGGAGGTAGTTGTTCATCAGCTCTCTTCTTGTCTCACAAGAAATTCTGGACGTGTGATGTTTCTCAAAGAAACGACATTATAATCCGAGGGCATGGACCATTCGTGTATATATTACTGCAGATCAATGAGGGAATTGTAGATCGCGCCAACACCAACATGGCGCCCACGCGTAAGGCCCCCACCATTGGGGTAAGGGGGAAAGCAGGGAAAATGCCTCACGTACGGGAACGGGTAGAGGCAGCCGCACATCTTCCCATGACATTCGTCGACAAATCTGATATGGATAAACTATCACAGGTGTAACGCGGCGGATGAGTGTTCGCCTTCCCACGGAACAACGATCACTGAACAAGACGATCTGATTTAAGTCGGGGAAATTTCAGCTGATTTGCACTGCACTTGGGAATTTACATAAAAGATTGTCATACTCCGGTTTCCAGCAATATTTGCACTGCGGCATCTGTCAATTAGACAAGCGTCGTCATAATGGCTTACACAGCGATTATGCAAAAGATTGTCCATGTTTTATTAGATAAAATTGAACACGTTTCTATTGGTCCGCGCAATACTAAATAACTGCACCACTCACGCTAGGCCGGCCAGACCAAGCGGGGTCCCGCAGACGCTCTTGGTTGTGAGCACTGTCCTAGACTGACTCTCTTGAGGCCGAGGGCAAGCTCGCTTCAGCATCCAGGCGTTATGCGCGCATATGTGTTACAGCTTTTCAAACCTAATCTCATTTAGAACCGATTTTCGTGTGGAAATCTACGGCAAATCTAAACCTAAACAATGCTATATTCTCATGGTAAAGAATTAACAGCTAGCTGTATCCTTAAAGTATTTCTTAACATGGAAGAATGGTTTAATTGTTTCTTGCCAGTTTGTTACCCGTAAGTGTTGGTTCGTACGTACATTAATACAAGGTGGTGCCGCCCTCAAGCTTGTTCGCTGCCCAGCTCTAACTCACTCGAATGCGCGGCTCTGTTTTGTCGTTAAGCTATGTCATTTCATACATGGGACTTGGATCACCTAACGGTTTCAAGACTCTACTGCTATTAACGTACATATATACGTACGTGTCACATTAATTATATTGCAATCTGAACATAAGTAATCATAAAGTATTAATTTTAAGTTTGCTGCCATTTATATGATTTATTTTATCTATTTTTTTTGTTCGTTTATATTTATTTTATATATATATATATATTGTGCCCGGATGACATTTGCTACAAAATATCATAACACTCTAATGTTCAGTTAATATATTTGTGGGTTTTATCAGGACACAAAGACCAACAGAAAGACGTCAGGAACTAGAATTTTTTAAGATTTTTTCAATTTATGTGCCCTTTGTGGACTAAAGTTTTGACAGAGATTTGTCAATGTTATGCCAGCTGGTGTGTCTTGCACATCGTCCATTTGAGCGAGCATTCCACGTTTTGAATAAAGCTTCATGATTAAAGAATGGCACTGTTTAGAAACCTGTAGATGCAACGAGGATGTTTCGTTTCTTCTACATATACAGCGTTGTATTTCGTATTATTTTTTAGTATTAGTGGCCTCCATTTAAATGTTCCTGGACTATATCAAATTAAACTAAAGCGTGACCAATTCCTCAAAACCAGTCATAATTTCAGTCGTTAACGTAGCACTTTTTGCATTATTGTCACCGTTTTAAATCTCATTTCCTTTCACCCTTGGTTGTCTAAGTTTATGCGTATTGTTAAAAAATCGTAATATGACACAAGTTTTGTCGGTGCTATCCCAAGTTGACCACCCAATACGCTGTAGTACTATTCGGTACATGGACATTTCGTTGTAAGACAATTAAGTATAAAACATCAAAAAAGATAACCTTCCCTCTAGCATCAGTTCCTTCTATAATTGTACAATTTTCCGTCCATATATCAAATGTTTGGCTACACCAATAAATGTGCAGCTTTAAAAATTTAATTGACTTGAAAACATGTGAAAGTTATAGGCGGATTTTTATGAAATTCATGCGAGTTGTTTGGTATATTACAAAGAGTAAATGACCAAATTTTTGTGATGATCCGTTTGTTAGTTCGTTTGTTTGTCACTGTTTTTTATTTTATGCTTGTTAGGACAATAATTCAAAAATAATGAATGGATCTTTATAGGGGTTGATAGCAATACTAAAAGACATAAATGACTAATTTTGGTGCAAATCGGCTTGTTCGTGTGCATGTTTGACTCATGTTTGTCATAACGTTTGTTAGCAGCATAACTCAGAAAGTTATGAACGCATCTTAAAGAAAATTGCACAAGCTGTTATTACTATCGAAAGGCAATGATTAGATTTTGAAGTTGATACAAAGAAAATTATGGTTTCAGAGCCGGTTTGAATTTTTTGCTACCGTTGCCTCTCTTGGCGGAGGTATGCGCGCTCGGAGTGCTCTAGTTTAGATTGAGTTAGACTACGTTGCTTTAGTTTACTTAATAAATGCGATGGGTAATTCGGTTAGGTTGAGAAATTTTTTAAGCTATTTATCCACTTTTGCCCTGAAAACGGCCTTGGGGTGAATTGTCTTACGGCGAGATATCTGATGGTGAAGTGTGTTAGCTTCCTGTCCAATTTGCACCACACCGTAGAGCATAACATGGTAGTTGTTATACTTTCAGATATCTTATCTCTGTTTATGAATTTTGCAGTTATACCCAGTTGGATAAATGTTGACTCGCTTTTGGTCAAAATATTGTTTTTTTTACCATTTTCTCATGTTTTTATAAAATTTCATTTTCTTTTAAACAAAATTCTCTGATGGAGTTCTTACACCTATAACATTCTATCATACTTTATAGATTTCTCATGTGCTGTTTGAATTTATTTCCTAATTACTCAAGCAAAGTACGACAATTCTTGAGTAAATAACGGAAATTACTGCATAATGCCAGAACCAAACTTTTTGCGTGAACTCGATCGCTTCTGTTTTTTTCTGTTTTATATCCCATAACATCTTTCTTGTCAACGAAAAGTATGTTTTTACGAAGTTATCGGTTACTTTTTTTTTAAACACTTCTTAAATATCTATATTATTTGCTGAAATCTTCTATTCGTAGGAATAACATTCTTTCCTTTTTTTCTGAAGGCACGTGGCTTAATCTTGCACATTACAATGCGCGCTCCACTTCTTATAAACAGTCGTAGACAATGTTTAAAAATGAAAAGCACATCTTATTATTTTAATAGCGATTGCACCGATCTTGTCGAAACTTATAGTGAACAAAGTTTTATATGTCTTAAAAGCTACTCTTTCATTTTATTATTTATTTGAAAGTTCTTTTTCATCTGAAACATTAAGCCCACTTATAAAAAACCATGACCTGTTTCATTTTTTATAAATGATAGAGTTGTTCTCTATTTTTCTCACCACTGCAATGAAACTAAGCCAACAGTGGCGAGAAAAATAGAGAACGAAAAATAATTTTTGCTATTTCCAATGAACTAGATTAGATAGGCGGCAGTAGACGAACCAAGAGGCCCATTCTTTGGGAATGGGCCTCTTGGTTCGTCTACTGCCGCCTATCTAATCTTTCTAATCTAATCTAGTTCGTTGGAAATAGCAAAAATTATTTTTCGTTGTCTATATTTCTCACCAATGTTACCTTAGTTTGATTGCAGAGTTTCTCCTATAGCTACAAAATATGTACTGGCTCATTTATTGTCCAAGAGATAATTTTTTTTTTTTGCATTTTTGACCATTTTCTTTCTTCTCCCTAATGAATTAGTTTCGTTTGCATGCAGGCTGGTGTTCGGTAGATATTTCTGTGTCTTATATTAGAAAATATATCATTCTCTCGGAAAATGTTCAAGCTTTCTTAAGTATGTTCAAATTACCTATGGAAGTACACAGCGTTTTGTTCAAAATAATTGCCCATAATAATTTTATAAAGTAACTGCTGACCGTGAACTGGGGGTCGCACTAAGTATCTACTCGAGTAACTACCTTCAATGATACCTGGATGGTCATGATGTACCGTGGCATTTACTGACCTTGATGCCGCGTTCAATTTTTACTAGATTCTATAGTCTATAGTCCTGGTTAAATTAAACTATGAGCATTGCAAGGTATGTATATATGTATGTAATTTATGAGCACGGTGGCTGATCTTTCACTAATATGCCGTTTTGGAAATACGCAAGAAATTCGCGATCGCACAGCCAACCAGATCCATTTTTCTAACAACTGTTGAAATCATTCTTAAGAGCATCATATATGTTGCGACTGTTCAGTAGGTACTACATACATTCCGTTTTGTATTGCCTTTTCCACTTTCCATATCTGTCTACCCGGTACCATTTATCGTTTGCTGAATGAAGAGTACCTTGTAATACTGTACTTGACTTCAGGTACCAACCACGAAATGCAGTGCAGTAGTGGACAATGCCTAGACGTTGTATTCCGCTGTAACGGGTATATAGACTGTCCCTTCGATGACTCAGACGAGATAGGCTGCGACGCTTGTAAGTGCGGTATCTTGTAATTTTTCTAATTTATTTCCAGTTGGTAATTGCGCCTTTTCCTCCTGATTACGTACCGTAGTTCACCTCTCTATCGTAGTTAGCTCTCTGATTACTGGGTAAAATGCCTCTATTTTAGAGTAATTTTCTCCGTACCATCGTTCATTAAAATAAACTAGGCTTTAAGGGAATCAATAATCTGCCAATACAAACGCTTTGGCTCTGAGGTCACCATGTGCATTTCCAGCGATATTTTCAGCGGAGGAGCTAACTTTTTCCCTCAATAAAGAATTTTTGAATATGTTAAAATTACTACGTTTTCGTTTCAATAACTATAACTACAAAGTGGGTTCTTCGTGTACCTGTGCATTTTCCAACATCATTCTATATTCCACAAGTAACCTACTAACACGTTAACTTCTATAACTCTCAGTGTGCCGTAGTTTCAATATTATGAGTGGTCCACCTGTGGGTCACGTTGCGCTGAGCGTTTATTTAAAAACGTAGCTAGTGTTAATAGTGACCATTACGACCAAACGTCGCCGGTAGTAATACTTGCTGTTTTCGTAGAATTCATGACCTCACTTACGAAGTCAGCTGCTTACGCTTGGCCAACTTTCTATTAATTCCAAAACGAAAGTACATATGCTGTATATTTTGGTAGCTGCAATTCGAGCCAAAGCTATCTTTCTAAGGCAGAAATAGCATTGCTCGTGGATGATATATCACTTTACCACCTAACAGTGTTGATTTGTAAAAAAGAAAAATGATTGTATTCATTTGTAAAAACTTACTGATGTTTCTCACTTCACGCTGTCCTCACCTACTATCACTATAGAGTATAATAATTTATAATGATTGTCCTATTTTAATGCTGTAAAATTTTCTACATTTTTTATATTGATTTGGGGGTTCTGTTTTTACCCATAAATTTATTTCTTTTACTACCCACAAGGGTATCATTATACGAACAATATTTTTTTACTTTCAAAACTTGTCATTTACTGCCTTTAAAAAAGCTACTTTTTTGGGAAAATATTCAAATGAAAGTGCGCAAAATTTCTGACAACAGACTTAATATATTTGCATATTGTTCTTGATTTGGGCTGAAGTCAAAATCGGTTAGATGTTAATTCTTCTGATTGTACATGTTTTTGAGAACAAATAAAGGTATAATGGTATCCAGTATTTATTCCTAATGAAGATGCTATAGTAAAACATTTGTCAACAAATTTGTATTCAGAGTTTTCTCACTTCAGTGAGACATTCAGGTTTTATGCTATTATCTCTCTTGGAATGCCTGTTTGTACTGAATACTGAATGAAGATATTGTAATGGGTGACGGGTTGGTAAGATTATCGCATTAAAACATATTTAAGCAATGCGAAAAATGTGCATAAAGTCGAATCCATTTTACAGACAACATTGGTTGTTAAAAAATTTTCCAATGATTACCACACTTTGCTCACTGTTCCATGTTTAGTGGGTACCACGTATCACTACTTTTTAGGAACTAGCTCAACGTACATACCGTCAATCTGTAAGGGTATCAATTATTTCTGAATGATAGGTACCACGTACAGTTACTGCCTAGAATGTACTACACTGCGTTACTTCTATGATGATGGGAATCTGATCTTTCCCGAAACGTCAAGATTTTTATCAAATTTGTCGACTATCGTATATTTCTATAGAGAGTATCAATTATTTTTTTCTGAATGATGGGTACCACGTACCGTATTGCTCGACTACAGGTACCACCAACGAAATGCGGTGCAGTAGCGGACAATGCATAGACGTTGTGTTCCGCTGTAACGGGTATATAGACTGTCCCTTCGATGACTCAGATGAGAGAGGCTGCTGTGAGTGCGGCGTATTACTTTTTTCTGCTTTTTTTCCCTTAATTATTTGCGCTAATTCCTCCCTCACGCTTATATCGTTTCCCTGTCTTACGTGGCTGTTTTGATTACTGGACAAAGTCCGTTTAATTTTAGATCTAATCTCCTCACTTAATTATTGTCCCTATCTTACATGGCTGTATCAAATACTGGACGAAGACCGTTTAATATTAGATCTAATTCCACCTTCTTGCTTAAATCGTGTCCCTGTCTTACAAAGATTGTTTAGTTTTAGCTTTAATTCCTACCTGTTGCTTAATTCGTCTTACATTTTTTGTGCGGCTATTCTTATTACTGAACAATATTCATTTACTTCATTATGAAATTCCTACTTGTTGCTTACATCGTGTCACTATCTTACGTGGTTTTGTCTGCTGTACAGTCAGTTTTTCTAGAGCTAATTACGTGTTATTTGTTGACTTCCTGTCTCACATCTGACAAAGGTCTTAATTTTAGAACTACTTTCACTATCTTTTTTTTATTACTGGCAATGTAACGTTTTTTAATGTAATTTCTTTTTGTTTTTATATATTTAACCCCATCATTTGTGATTTTAATTACGGAATGAAGTCCGATTGAACAAATTTCTGATTCTCCTTGTCTTCGCTTAATTAGTCCCCTGTCTCATGTAGCTAACTGAATAGAGTTCATGTGCTTGCGTCGCTTGATTCCGTTTCATAGTGTTATCCATTCCAAGCGCCAAAGGCCCCCTCGGAGTCTCTCTGTAGTGATAGTACTATTGCTACCAAAGCGTTTTTTGCGTGTTTAACCGCTACGGGTCCATTATAGTATTGGATACTGTATTGCGTTTTTCCATCTTTTTATGTGATTAAAGCTAATATTTCCTTTTCAATCGCCTTCTTGTTTGATACTTATTTTACAGAAATGTTTCAAGTCGATTGTACAAACAGAAACATTGTTTTTGTTTTGCTTTCCATTGATTCATGAACCCCTATAGGTTGTTGTAGAATTTATTTGCTATAGTTGCTCTGCCCATGCCTGGAAATCCTCCGTGGGAACAATTCCGCCCGGGTTCCTCATTTTTTTACCATTGCTTTTTCATCTTTTGAACTGGAAATATGTGCACGGAGGGTCTAGTGCAGACAGAATTAAGTTACTTTATGACGATAATTGCAAAATCTCGGTACAATAACATGTTGACTTAATAGTTCTGGTTTACATATAAGTTATACCTGGTAGGAATTTTCCAATTTTAAACTCTTCTTGCACAGTGTAGCGGATGTATGATCCTGCAGAGTGAATGAAATACAATGCTAGTACATAATATACATATATGCCTGTAATAATAAAGTACCTTTGTAAATCGTAGTTAGGCGTTCGTTCGCAAGTCGAGATGGACGTCAATCTTACACATGTTATTGAGGAAATACATCTACTTTCGATAAATAAAGACTTATGAGTTCAATAACGCGGTTAAAATAAAGTATAGGCTCATTATTTCAGTGATAAAATACCAAGGTATGAAATGAGATTGAGATGTGTGGATTTCTTCGTTTTTTTGTAGTTTCATTTAATCGTACATTTTGCCTTTAGCTGTTCTTCCTACTGCCGCAGTAATGAGTTCACCGCATGAAGTGCGAACGGGGTTATTCTTTATTGATTAATTATACTGATTTACTTGCTTGACTGCCGGTGCTTTTTTTTTACCAAAATATTCGATAGCTTTATATTTTCAGCAGCCACCTTTGATTGAAAATATTTAATGCTTAATTAACTGGTGCAAGGGGTAAGGTTGTTACAATGGTGCGGTACGCTGAATGTGTTGCAAAAATAACGTTCCTTATTACTAGATGAACATTGGGACACATGCCAATTCTCGGTATTTCATTTGTAATGGTATTGTTTGATGAATTATTCTCATATTCTTTGATGAATGAGCATGCACAACAGACTTTGGCACTAACTGCAGTTCTAGATTTATTCATGATTCTATGATGACAGTTAATATCATTATTCAAGCAAGTCCAATATACCAATAGTAAGTTAAATTTCGAGTTTGAGTTCTCTATCTTGCCAACGTGCTCAACTAACCATGGGAGTAGGAGCCAAGCAAATGTTTAACTATTTGGAAATAGGTTGCGTGCTCGATCGTGTATACCAATTAGGTGCTCTCTGGGTTACTCTAGCTTTCCGTTTTTCATTGCACAGAAAACTTGCTAGTTTAGCGCGATATGTTTTCTTGCAGCAGTGAGATTTTTTATAACTTGACTTTAACGTCTACGTAACTCTTCATTTTATCAACAATTGCGCACGTGCTGCTATTACGACCTACAATTATTGTTTCTATCGCTCCGTGAATAATAGTGGTTATTTAATTGCGACTTTTCGTCATTGTTTGCGCTTGCCGTTATTTCTCTGTCCCTGCTTATGACTGTTTTTGTCCGCCAGTGTTTGTGATTGTGAACATGCATCAGTCATGGTTTATGATTCTCTTTTTTTCTGTCACTATTTGTAATTGCGAAGCGTCTGCGTTCCTGCCTATAATTATTTTTTTCCTGTAACAGGGATTTGTTTTGTTATTTCTTGTGATTGGAATTATTTATTTATTTTTTTATTCGTCTATTGCTCATGATTCTGAGTGTTATTCCTTAATAGTTAGGAGTGTGAGGATTTACTGCTTTTGGAATATTTTTAGCTTTTTACGGGTGCAGTACTTCGGGCCCCCAGATATTCGTTTCTTTAGAAAAGAAAACATAAAGAAATGCATTTAAAGGGTATCGTGCTCGCACCAATTAGAAATTTACGTACATGCGTAGGCGACAGTTTCACATTTGTCTACCGATTTAATATACGCACCTGTGTTAGCTGTTCCTTTAGAGGCCTGTCTACATACCTTCATAATTTAGTTAGAAATGCCTTTAGGAAGTGTCATTATTGAATTTTTTGCATACAGTAAAATGGGGATAGCTGAAATACCTGGCATTTACTCTTGCACCGACGTAAACATACCTTGTTGCTGCGAGCCAGTGACCCAGTATCGCTCTGCTCTCTGTTGTATAAACTTTATATATTCTTAACCTACTTCACTTTATAGATTTTTTAATCTTTTAAGCTAGACAATATATTTTCTCATTACCAACTGTACAAGATCAACTAATACGTAACCGCATAATTTTCAAGTCTATCTGTATCATTTTAAACCCTCATATATTATCTTTTAGAAAAACAATAATCTTGCATCGTGGTTTTATTTTTCTAAGAAACAACGTAGCTCAATAATATTTAGAATTTTCAAGTTTCTCATAGTTTGCGTGAAAATAATGGGTACTCCTGTTGGGACGAACTTTAATGAAATACTGTGCAAACATTTTCGTATCTCGTATTAGTTTCCTTGTAATTTTTTCATGATATCATTTTTCTGTAAAAATCTGTCTTTTAATTGTTTTTCAACGTTTCCGTGATACTGATTTTGACATTTCTAATTATGAACTTTCTTTCTGTAGTCCTGTCATAGTGTTATAGGCACTTATTGCGTTGTTGTATTCTGCATATGATTTGTGTATTTTAAGAAGCACTCAATTTCTCAAAAGGTAGTTTCATTTATTGCTACTTCAGTATAATTCACAAAGCTAACTTTTAATTATTTCATGAAGATATTGGAGAGAACTCACTGCGGTGAAAGAATTGATTACTTTTCCATTGTCTTTTGATGTTTTAGTTCCACACTGCAGTTTTAAGCATAGCAGTTGTTGTTGAATTTTAATTTTATTATTATAATGAAAATAAAAATATGAGCATATGAGTTCATTCTATGCTTCCTCTGAATATGCCCATTTATAAATCATGTTTAAAGCTTTGTTACCTGAAATTTTATTAAGGTGTTTTCATATTTTTGCTGACATTTAGTTCACTGATGATCACTGACTGCTGTCTTGTGCTGTCCTTATTTGAGTTGATGAGAGAGTCCTTACTGTTAATGATTGCTTTTACCGTCACTGATTATTTTTGCTGATACTGATTTTTTTGCTTATATTTCTTACCATTAATGATTATTTTTCCCAATTTTGGGGCCGTCGCTGATTATGTTGGTGATATTTGCCATTGTCATTGATTACTGTGTTACAATTTATTACCGTCGCTGATTATCCAAACTACAGTGACTACCCTCGGTAATTTGTGTTGCTTGACGTTACCGCCCCTGATTATCATAATGAAAACAGTTGCCATTGCTAATATCTGCAGCTGGTATTCATTACCGTCAATGATAATGTTGCTGATACTTCTTTCCTTCACTGATTATATTGCTCAAAACTCATAATGTATACATTGCTGATGCTGATAGTTGTCATTACCGCTTATCATATTGCTGATATTTGTTGCTGTTTTCTTGTGCCATCGTCGAACATTATAATGATGATATTTGTTGTGCCATCGTCGAACATCATAATGATGATATTTGTTGTTGCTGCTGCTGGTGTTTTGTGCCATTGTCACGCATCATTGCGTTGATATTTGTTACTGTTACTCGTATGTTATACCATTGTCGAAGATTGTATTGTTGATATTTGTTGCTGTTGCTGGTATTTTATATCAATGTCACAAAGTATAGTGCTGGTATTTGTTGCTCTTGCGGATTATATTGTTATCCTGCCTTAGACATAATTTGTTGCTCTCACCTGTTTTAGTTCAGGCAAATGAATGTTGTCACCGCTAGTAACATGGATATCTTAGCAGGCTCAGGACTTTAATGCTAGTGTTTTCCATTTTGCTTTACCTATTGTTGTTATTGTTCGATTGGTAACTCTTGACCATTCCAGGAAAGTTCTGCGGTCTGCTGTTGATTTTGTGTCGCTTTTGCCGGTGCACGTATTAGACAATTAACAGTTGGTGGAAACGGTTTGGAAAAGTGCCATTACTTGTATGGTTTTCCATTGCTGCTATTTGTAGCCGTCATGAATCGATGGTTTCTTTTCATATATATATATATATATATATATATATATATATATATATATATATATATATATATATATATATATTGGATAAAAAATTTACCACTGCATGCAGTTTTCTGTTGTCAATATTTGTCGCTGTTATAATTCGACAGTTCTCACTTCAATATTGCAACAGACATCCAGTGCTGTAGTACCATTGGCCATTCTTCAATCTTGGATTGCTTCCTTGTTAAAGATTTTCCGCTGATTGTGGCTTTACATTGCTGAGAGCTGTTCCTGTTATCGATCGATGTTTTACTCATGGGTCGCTGCTACGGAGAAGTTCTTCACTAATGATTTTTGGCTATTGTCCTACATTATTATTATTCCTTACCAATTACTGACACTGCCCTTCCCTTGTAGCCGAGTGCCAGCCCGGCGAATTCCAGTGCGGCGACCGTAGCTGTGTGCCGGACAACCGACGATGCGATGGGGTTGACGACTGCCTTGATGGATCCGACGAAACTTCCTGCTGTAAGTCATCGTATTAAAATACCTCTCCAACAGATTAAATTCCTGTAAGTACTGGTTGTGTTAACTCAGATGAATTTCATACTGCGTGACAACAAATTTTACTCTAAAATACCTCTGCTAAGCGGTTAAATATTTGCTAGCACTGTTTCTCTGACGTGGCGCTATTGCGTGTTGTGTGTTACCAAATTTGCTCTAACATGCCTATCATAACAGTTAAGTTTCTTTTAGTACCAGCTCG
This sequence comes from Parhyale hawaiensis, assembly GCA_001587735.2. Classification (NCBI taxonomy): domain Eukaryota; kingdom Metazoa; phylum Arthropoda; class Malacostraca; order Amphipoda; family Hyalidae; genus Parhyale; species Parhyale hawaiensis. Next base: position 16,797,851 of record LQNS02276883.1, on the reverse strand, counting down.
ACGGATTTGGTTAAGTAATCAAGTCAGATAACCTAGAGTTCGGCTATTGCTTTCAATGATGCTTCCTCTTGCAAAAACTTTATAATCAAACGTAAGCTAGTGCTACTGCCTATTTTCTAGGCGAATACTGTATACAGCTTGATAGATCCGACTATGTCATGTAAGTGATGCTTGACCACGCAAGACCCTGACAAGCAATCATGTATCTTGGCGCTTTGTTGACGAAGCCTAGAAAACTACTACATTCTGTGAGTCAATAGATTTGATACAAATGGCATTGACCAGCTGTATTTTTTTAGTAGCTACTTGCTTTATAAATATACCTCAATTTCATGAAGTAAATTGTCAGATTTGACTAACATAATCTTGGCCCGTTGTTAAATCGTTAGAAATACTGACTCGGCAGATCTGGAAAGAACGTCTTACAAAAATTTATCAAATACAATGTAAAATACACTGACTAGTTATTATATTTTTAGCTATACTATCTTTAATGATCTGTCAAAACTTCATGAAGCGAGTTATCAAATTTTACACAAAATACGGTGTCTCATATTTACATTTCTAGCATTAGCGGCAGGAATGATCCGTTCACACGAACACACGGCTGGAGACTAGATTTGTATCCTTTTTTGCAGCCTTAACGCACTTTATTTAACGGTGTTGGATTTTGGCGCGACGTTTTCGAAAAGGTTTGAGTTTTTTGAAAAATGCTGTAATTTGATCGCTAAGCGACCTCTTTCGGCTTACTGTTCCCATGTGCGGTGAACCTCTGCTTATTAGTTCCGCGATTTCTTAATGCTGTATATGTATCTCCTACCCTTCCTTGAATACGCCGTGTGGCGCCTTCAACGAGTCAGATTAATATTGTATGAATAATCGAATCGAAGTCATTTGTTGTTCTGTTGTTTGACAATCTATTGCCTACTTAAATTACTGCAGATCCGTATATTGACTGTGAGATTTGGAGTTCTACGCTAACTCTACTGCAGACACCTTTGTACATATTTGAGAACTGGGAATCATTTCTGCAAAAAAGGATTATTTTTCAAGTTTTGTAATATTTTTATTAGCACTTTTTAGATTTATTTGTACAGTTTTATAGGGTTTGGGATAATTTGTGAACTATTTTCCAGACCACTACTAATGCTAATTACCGCATGCGTTGGATATAGGCTGCCATTTTATTTTTTATGTATTTTTGCTTTGAGTATTTCTTGCATCGCAAATACATTCGTTACGGTCTAGGTGTTATGAGTTCTGCTTAAGCTGTGCATCAATTTCAGGTTTCCAGCGTGCTGTACAGTACTTTGTTGCAGCAAAAGTAGTGAGCTTCATTTTTTATAGAACTGAATGTAATGCAACCCCACGGTATACTGCCATTGCTGTAAATAATGTTACCTACTTCAGAATGAAAGAACAATCCTGCTATATGAGTCACTAAAAGATCAAGGTTTCGGAACATCATAATTTTATCTTTATTGCTAAGGATTCAAGTTTGGTGCTGTGAAACATTGTTTTTATTTTAACAGCGTGACTTTTATAGTTTGGGTTCTGTCTTTGATTCTTAGCTATGACTTTCCCTCGTAGTTTAAAAATCAATTACGGGAAATTATACAGTGAAATTACAGTGAAAATTGCTATTCTCATCTCCATTTTCGTTGCATATCAATTTTTTCAACAATTTTTTTGTTAGTAGCACATAAAAAGTGTCGATGAGCCTCACGGTTAAGAGTTAACAGGAATATCAACGGGCAAAACGATGCTCATATCTCCATGAACTCTTTGTCTGGCGGCTGTAAAACGCTTTTGCGGGAATGGGATTATGTAAGTAACCCTTTATGGTTACTCGTTACCAGTTACCCGTCCAGACTCCTGGGAATAATGTCATTTGAAACGAGGACGTCCACGTCCAAAAGTTAATCATTCTTATTATTCTTACCAATCATTTTTCGCATCAACTTGTTCCTTTGTAATTTATTATGCACGTAACGTGCTGCAGACCTATCAACTTCATATCACCTGGCATTCTAAATCCTTTTTCGTTTGTTTAAACTTCCCACAATCGTTGTGAATTCGCTTTTTTTGCTAATTCATACTTTTTTTAATATCCATTTGTAATTTCTTGGTCACCTTCACTCACTCTCAAATTTTATGAAATGTATTTGTAATTTCTCGCTCATGTTCGCTCACTCTAAGATTTTTTTTTTTTTTTTGTGCATCTGTAATTTCGTAATCACATTTGCTCACTTTCAGGTTTTATTATGCATTTATAATTCGCACTCATCGTCGCCTGCTCACAGATTTTTTATTATGCATCTGTAATTTTTTCAGCTCATGTTGGTTCATTCACAGATAGTTTATAATTAATGCATCTGTTACCGCCTCTCGCTTTCAGAGGTTTTCATTGTGCATCTATAATTCTCACTCACATTCTTTCACTCTAGAATTTTTTATTGTCCATCTGTAATTTCTCACTCACGTTCATTCTCTCACAGATTTTCAATTGTGCATCTGTTATTGCTACCTAAGTTTGTTCACTCACCGATTTTTTTATCGTGCATCTGAAATTTCTCATTCACGTTCATTCACTCAGAGATTTCTAAAATGCATCTGTATTTCTCACTCATTTTCGTCCACACATAGATTTTTTATTGTTCATCTTTAATTTCTCACTCCCTTTCGTTCACTCAGATTTTTTTATTGTACGTCTGTAATTTCTCATTCACGTTCGCTTACTCATAGCTTTCTTATTGTATATCTGTAGTTTCTCGCTTTTTCACTCGCATAACGTGCAGGTCAACTTCATTCATGTCACATTACCACTATTTCAGTCACAGAGGCACCATATCCTACTCCTGGGGGCGGCAGCGGTTGTGGATCTGGCCAGTTCGAGTGCCATAATTCAGACTGCATCAACTATGGCTTATTTTGTGATGGAATCGCCGATTGTGCTGATGCTTCCGACGAAATTGATTGTCGTAGGTTCTTTTAGTTTACTGCGTGCCTGCTCGAGCTTTTTTTTTTTTTTTGCAGTAGATGTCCTTCCTCTTTGTCTCAAGTCACTGGTATGGACTTGTCGGTATTAACTGGCTAAAAAATTGGTAAATTGGATGAACAAATGCAGAATTGCATGTTGATTGAACATCAGGCAATTGCTCTCTTATTGAACGATGATAAAGCATGGAATTCGATGGTTACTACACACGCATTTTATCTATACCGTATTGGAATACCACACGCGTAACGACACTTGCCTGCACTGCCGTAAGTTCTGATGAATTCATAGCCTCTTTGTGCACATCCCCATGTCTGTAGCATACGTTAAGCATAACCAGTCCCTCTGCATGCCTAAATTCCTGCAGTGAAACCTAGTAGTAAACTCCGAAAAGCAGTATTTATAATCTGGATTCTCAGTCTAGTTGCTGAAGTCTAATTGTTTTTATTGGTAGAAGATTAAAGAAATTTTCACATATCAGTACCGTACTGATAACGTAAGTTTAAATCTTTTATGACTGCAGGCGCGCAATATGTTATGTAGATATCACTTTTCATCACTCACACTATCGAGTGCACGCATTGTTTCTTCGCAATGGACGGGTGTAGTTTTACGGATTAGGGGAACGATGCATTCGCCTTCCAGTTCCGTGTTTTTCCTAAATAAATGCAATCTAACGAGGCACAATAGTGCAGCAAGTGTTGTTTTATATCCGTTAATTACTACGTACATTAATTGTAGCATTTGATTCCTGGCACAAAGATCTTGGATGGCGCTGTCTCACGATGCACTTGAAATTTGAAGCATTTTCAGTCTTGGTTTCGTATTTTGGAGCATGGAACTAACGCTTAGATTTGGCATGGGCGAACGGTGGCAAGCTTGCTGTGGTTTTGGTTGTTGATGGTGGCCGATTATTACTCTCACAAAAAGCTGTCACTAAGGAAACAAAAATGCTTTACCCATAAACCTTTTGATAGTAATGACTTGCAGAATCAATTTTATATTCTAAGGGTTAACAAGTGCAATTCAGGCCAGAAGCTAATCGATATATGTCAGCGAGCACCAAGCTGCATACGTAGAACGTTTTTACTGAGTGTAGGCCGTAAACATGTTTTACAGTTGTAGCCTACTCCTCCTTTATGTACTTACAACGAGTGCAATTCTCTGGAAGTCAAATCTATTGCGGTCAAAATATAACTTTACCTAAGTATGGATTGGTACTTACCTAACCACAATTCACTACTTAGCTGTGTGGTCGCTACTCGCTATGGTCACCTAGTCCGCTGCTTCAGTCTTACAGCTTCATATAATAAATACAAGTGATCGTATGTGAGCATATAGTTAGCAAGTTTATAGATATTAGTTCAATAAATACTGCATATGTAACTCCAAACCTAAATTTTGTGTGGTCACCTTTTGCGCCACGAATTATTGCTTTGTTGGCCTTAACGTCAGGATATTTCAATTTTAATAATCTGGGTTTCATAACTAGAGCTGTCTCTGATTGTGAGAGTAAGATAAGATCGGCCAGATAAGGGTTTGTGGTGGTCGCTTACGCTGATGTTGTTATCCTTTGCAGTTTCGAAATTAGCAGTTGATGTTGCTTACTTAGAACGCGTTGGTCAATGAAGGTAATTAACTTGCAGCAAGTTTTAAAGCAGCGCTGCCAAGGACCGCCATTACGGCTGATCAATGAGATTTTTTTTTGTTACATGCTATACAGTTAGCACCTTTCTCTTCATTTTCTGTTGTTCAGTGGGATGAATACTCGTTCCGCTGTTTTTTTCCTAGGATACAAAGAACGTTAAGCGTAATAGTTCAAGTTCATTAGCGAATATTCAACTGAGGAATAATAGAGGTTAGTTTGTTTACCTAGTTTTACCTAATAGAGATTGCTACTCATTGCATAGACTTCGATCAAACTGTGAGCTTGACTCTTAACGTCTCTTGATAATAATAAATTCAAGAATTTTATCACAAAGTGAGAAACATTATACTGGTAATAAATCGAAACTGCTTTCGTAGGATGCACCTTATCTTGATGGTCCACGGTGATTCGTTGGCTTCGCTTTCTGATCTGATGTTGTTCTCGTAGCACAGAGAAGTATGTTACCTAAGCTAACATTCTTTGGTGTGCATCCTGATAGTGTATCAACGATAAAATGTGCATGAGCAGCAAAGCTGTATTTGTATTCGCAGTATATCTGAGCCACCAAAGCGTGTTGCTTCGGTCCTACCCTGTGTTGTACGTGACATTGTATTTTGTAAGTGCGTTCCCAAAGCTAACGCGTCTTGGTGTGTCCTGCAGATGTGGTCAGCTGTTGTTTTGCTGCTCTGTACGATGTGACGGTGTCAGGGTTGCGGACTCGCTGTTGTAAATTTTGAAGGGCCCAGAGTCGGAGTCGGAAATTAGCAAAACTTAGAGTCGGAGTCAACTTTTGCTATGCGTTTCCGCAACCCTGAATGGTGCACATCACGGACGCACCAAAGCGTGTTAGTTTCAGAACAGCACTTAGGTCAGTGGAATGTTGCGCTCGGTAACGTATGCTCGCTGAGCTGAACGCCCTGGTACGGGCTCATACTGTGGCAACGGCCCTAACTGATTTCTTGGCCGCCCCAGACGTTAGTCATACAATAGCTTCTTGGGCGACCAACCTGTTTTGGTAGAGGACGATGCAACATGCAGTGGCAACTGAGCTAGGATTATTCAAAATGCCTCACGCAACAAACGGGCTTTGTTTGTATGGTACTCTACTTGGCTCTGCAAAAGGTTGTGCTTCGTAGGTGTCGGCTGCAACAGCATGGTTGTATGTACTTCGCTAGTCGGTGGAATCTTGGTGGTATGGGTGGCCCTACAGCATACCTACTAACCCTGGATGTGGCTAACACACTAACTGACTCGTCGTTTAACGGTTTTGTGATTCATTTTCACTGTAGATTTTCATTCCCAAAATCGGCTTACTTGGGATGTCCGCGCGTGGATTTAAGCCTCGGAGACTTACCGCAACGCACTTAAGCCCTTACGCTTTCGCGTGACTAATCTGTCTAGTTGAGTTGCTAGGGTTCCGGACGTAATAGGCGAGTTCTTAACTGGTACGGAGCCTCTTCTTTGAGAGCGAGCATCTCTTAGCTTTGTAGTTTTAATTTGTTGCGAATCCTAGCGTATGCGACTGCGTAATCATCCTCTGACCGCATCCTCATCTTCACTCATGCACGATCAACTTGACTACTTTCGTAATTACAGTATTTCGAAGTCGTTGTTGTAAAACGTTCATACGGGCCGCTAGAGGGTCGTATGCAAGATGCGGATGCAAGAGAATCCGTATGAAGTTGGAAAAGCGCCCAACACCCACTTAGAAATGTCATTGTCCCCGTTTAATTTACGCACTAGCTGTCCTGCCATAGTTATTTTCGTCTCCAGTCCACAAGTCGTTTTAGCATCTTAGGTTCTGGGCGACAACACTTTTGTTAGAGTGAGAGTTTTTTTTTTTTTTTTAATTCTCTCTTTCCAGTCCTGAATTAACTACGAATGCCTAGTTGCATTTTTCATTCCGTTTTCTTGATACAATGCACGCATTCTAATTCCTCTTCCTCCAGTCCCAAATGAAAAGGAACGATTAATCCCAATTTTTCTCGTATCTTCGAAACGAGATAAAATCTGTCATTCTTTCCTTTCAGTTCCAATTGAACAGAAGTAAAAAAAAACTGACATCCTTTCCTTTCAGTCCCGATTGAATAAGAAACGCCTGAGCAGAAATTTTTGGTCCCGTTTCCAGCATCTTGAAAGAGAATTTCGTTCTCTTACTAATACTTTGCGCTGGCTAAAAAGAGATTGACCCGCACTAGAGGAGAGCAACGTCAGGGCGGGGTTGGCACGGGTGGGTTAATAAAATGTACATTGTTACCGCTCACACACCTAAAGTTACGGCGTTGCGATGGCCAGTATCACTGCTCGGACTTCTCTGATGAAACTGGATGCCCTCAAGGTTAGAATGTCCTGTCATAGTCTGGCACATCGGATAATGTTCTGGAATATCCTGATACTTCTCGAAATGTTCCAGAACGAGCCGGAATGTCCTGGAACCTACCGTACCTGTTCTATACTGTATGTTCCAGAACATGCCAGATTATCTCAGAATATTTGCATGCAGAAGAAAGTCCGCGCCTATCGCTTCTACTAATTAAAATTTAGCGTAGAGGTTTGCTGTGATGCGTAAACCGCCCCTGCTGCGATCACCCGCAAATCTGCTCTAATTCTGCTTTAGTTTAGACTCGATTTTGCGTGACCTTCGTTTTGATTAACAACTAAAAGTTTTCTGATGTATTTACTTAATTTTAACGTGTGTAGCTTGTAACTCTAACTGTGGTAACAGTAGTTTGTGCACTAATACACTCTAATTTGCACCGCCCTGCTTCTAAATGACTTACCGATGATAAGTAAATTACTTTGCGCTTTCTGATGATGCACTTAATTTTAACATGTGTAACAGTGAATTATACGACGGTGAGTAACGTAATATGAGTTCCCGCACTAACCCCCCTGATTTGCACTGCCTAGCTTCACGAAACGCTTACCGACGATGAGATAATTCCGCACTTACCGATGATGCACTTAATTTTGACGCGTTGTGCCTGCAACATTGATTGTAGTAACAGTAGACTGCGTACTAATCTGCACGAGTTGGCTCGGCCTGCTCTGGCGTACTGACTTGCACGGTGCTAGCATACTACCGACGTAACTTGTTGGTATCTAGTTTCGTTGGTCAGACTGGTATTAAAATTAGAATAGGCCTCAAACAGCATCGCTAAACTTTTACGAACCTTGATGTGTTTTACGTTTATTACACCAGGTAACCAGGAAAATTTATGCGGTTTTAATGGTGAATTGTCTTACGGAAAATCGCAAGGACTTTCTTAGTTACCTGATACATTACTTCACTTTAGTGAAGGTGTACAGGCATACTCTGTTCTCCTGGAGCTGTGTTATACTAAGTGTACATGTACATTTCTCTACTTTATTCTCACCCTTTATTCCGCATTATTGTCAGTGGTGGCTCATGTAGAGAGGCACATCGGGACTGCATCACCCCTTTTTTATTTCTACATTATCATCAACATTTGCTGAATGCATTTTCTTTCTCAGGCTGTGATGAGTCGCCTTAAGTCTTCTTTCTCCAATTGTATTTTTTTTAATGGATGAGATTGATTCCTTGTATTGAGGAAGCACAGCTTGAATAAATGAGGCTTAAATAAAAGAGAAGTAGATTTGTTGCATTGGGCATTTTCATTACATGCAAATGGGCTAAAGGGGTGATGCAGTTAGTGCAGCTCATTCACGGGCCACCACAGATCTTAGTGGTCCCTTACTTTCGCAGTTGAGATATATATGAATTCCGAGTGGCGTTATTCGCGAATTTAATATCACTTTTCGCATGCAGAATTAAGTCCCACGGAAGAGCATAGCTGAGACTTGGTTTCCAATAATTTTCAACTTATGGGTAATGGTTCTAAGATGCGCTTAGATATTTGAATTCGTGTAGCATGTATTTGAATTCTTCTACTCAAAATTCATTTTGACTTCCACTCGTGCCTTTCATATTATTGAAAGTATTATTGTAACTCTTGCATCTTTTTGCAAACATTTTGAGTGGAGACGTAAAATTTTTGTTTCTCAGAATTAATTTACTGCACCAGAGATTCATTCCGTACTAAAAAAAAAAATTTTCACTCTCATTGCGTACCAAATCCGACAACATCGACCAGCATCTCTGGAGCCTCAACCCGAACACTCGGACACGGCGTGTTCGGTGGTCTGCGTCGATCGAGTTTACTTTTTCCAAATAACTTTACCTTTTCCAAATAACTTTACCTTTTCCAAATAACTTTACCTTTTGAAAACAGCGTTACCTTTTCAAAACAGCTTTGCCTATTCAAAATAGCTTTACCTGTTCAAAGTAGCTTTACCTGTTCAAAATAACTTTACCTGCTCAAAATGATTTTACCTGTTCAATATGACTTTGCCTGTACAAAATAGCTTTACTTGCTCAAAATAGCCTTTGCTGTTCAAAATAGCTTCACCTTATCCATCGAACCCTCAAGTTTTTAAGATAAATTCTTATCGTTCGAATTACCACTTGTGAACCAAGTTGCAGATGTCAATGAGAGCCAATAACGCTTAATATGTCCGGAAACTTCATCTTGTGCACCATTGAGTTTTCGGCCAACTCAAGCGGGATTGGTTTGCGATTTACGTCTGAAATTCGATCCAAAGTAGCAAACCTTCCGCTCATGATTGAAGTTTTGGACGCTGCAAGGCTGTCGAAATTATTAGACTTTCTCGATCGAAATGGAACCATCGAAGATACTTTTTCAGTTGCTACACTCCACCGTGTGGGCTCGTTAACTCTTGAATAACTAACTACAGAACAGCATGTGAACTCAGGTTCACACGATGATCAAATGAACGAGTTTCCTCGGCTAATCGTCCGAATATTATGGTTGTTGAGCTGTCGTAAACACGCGTGCACGCCTACCAATCAAGTGACAAAATGTTAGCTGCCGTGTCAGTGCACGTGCTCAGCGAACGCCACCAGTGAAGTAAATTTCTATTATCTCTGCTACGGAAGAGACCCTCCGCAAGCGTGTTTCTTACATCTGTCTTCTCTTTTCCTTTTTTCGTCTCCCCGAGATGCTTTACGCCTTTTTCTGCCAGCGCGTTGACCAATTCTATAAAACTCGCATGAGTATAATTTGACTTTTTAACCTTGTGGTGCCGGCTTTTGTCAGAATACAGGAAATTATCAAAGCAACAACAATAATAATAATCTCTTCAAGTTGGGAGTGAATTTGAAATCAGAGAAGTTATCACGGTTGTGCTGGATAAATGGCTACAGTGACGCATTCGGTCGCGGAGCTAAGGTAACTCGTTTATTTGACAATGATGTGAACCCGCCAAAAGTAAAACAATTTTCAAAAATAGGCTACATATGCATGATATCATACCGTATTGCTGTCTACCGACCATTATCAATATTGAAAAAATGCGCATTTTTTTATCTTATGCCGGCATCTATGTGGGTATATTGTTAAATTGTACCTTCCTGTGAAGCGTATATCTGTAGGTATGTGTATAGTATTTTTACTACTATGTATTATTCTTCTCAATACACTTCGGCCTATCTATTCTAGTATATTACATGTGGTGCAAATAAAAGTCTTTATTTCAGGAATTTCAGGACTCATGACTTCTTTGAATTTTATGCCTGAAGCTGCTGAAACATTGAAAATCCGAAGCTATTTTTCGTACAGCTAACGTATATATTTCAATTTGCCAATCGAACTTCATCTATGTATTGATGCTAGTAATGTTCCCTATGCCTGGCACCCTTAGAGAATATTTCATATGTGTTCGCCCTCCCTTCAAAGTTAATATACCGTTTGATGATGACAAATGAAATATATGCTAATTTTTGGCGCTACAAATTTAACTTTCTTCTTTAAAAATAAATAAAATAAGATTTCAGAGACGTAGGGTTGCCAGCACCCCCTGGCTGGGAACTCCTGCAATTTATGGAACTCATTAATTATTAGCGTTGCTATCTGGCAATTGTCCCGTTGAAATTGCATCAGGAATGTCCTGGGAACGGGCTTGGATTCATTGTCAAACTGAATAGTCCTGCAATTCTCTGAAAGAGGCTTTGAAAACTGATATGTGAGGTGTTTTTTCTCGTTAGTAAAATATCACAAGAAGTTATATGTTGTCTTTTATCTTTTGTTTCTGCGCTAAGCTGTTCTTGTAGCCATGATTTTCTCGTGTTCTGCAGCTTTATTATATCCGCCGATCTTGTTCTTCAGCGCTACACATGCTATTACTAATTTAGATATTGTTCCTTTGTATTACTTCTATTTTTACTTGACTCACGCAGCTTGAAGAAACTTCTGTCAACTATATGCAATTTTCAGCTTGTATAACTTCTTTCCTTCTATCAAAAAAAACTGAGCGCAGACTTCTCTTGTTACGTTTTTGATCAAGAGTTATAGTAACTCCGGCAATGGAAGTGTGGCGTTCCTATATGATAATGCCCGTTCCACACGGAGGGTCGTGACCGCGGACGTGTCCCAGGGATAGGACCGTCGTGGCACTGTCATCGTGTCCGCGTTCGCTTCCACACGAAGCGGGACTGCGCTCGACATGTGAGTGTGGACGACTCAAATATTCGAGCTTCACGCCTTGGTTTCGGTCCATATCGACAGAGGCTAACGCCATACTTGCCGTGTTGCAAGGTCACCTCTCAACCCGCCTGTGCTGAGTTCTGTTTATAGAGAAACAGTCCCTAAATCACTAGCTACTATTCCCTAAATCACTAGCTACTAGAGAGCAATCGCGATCGTATCCTAGACGTGACCCGCCGTGTGGAACCGACGTAAGGAGTCTCCTAGTTGCCTCAGCTGATTATTTTCCCTCTGTCTGGATTTCTACTTTCATATGCTCGCTCTACCGCCTTACCTATTATGATTTTCTTGTTTCTTCCGTCGGGTCAACACTGCCTTGTGCAACGTTTTGTGTACCACCAGATGTGTTTGTTATCGTCTCTGTTGTGTCATGTCCCACAGTCAATCGCACGTGCACATCCAACGAGTTCGTGTGCAATAACGGCGAGTGCATCGACATCGACTGGAAGTGCGACGGAGTGTCCGATTGCTACGATGCTTCTGACGAAGAAAATTGTCGTATGTGTGGATTTTTCACTCCGTCTTCTTGCATCCCGCCACTCTATCCTTTATATTTTTTCTCCGTTTTTTTTCTTCTTGTTTTTCGTGTGTTTCTTTGTATTACGCGTGTGGCGCATGGTTGTTTTCTGTACTGGTGGAGTGTTTGTGACCGCGTGTTTGCGTTTTAAATGCAAGTTTGAGTTTTTGTGTTGAAAGAGTATTGAAGATTGTTCCAGGAATTTCAAAATTATGTTGTCGGTACATGAAAATTTGGGAAATGCAGTAATTGCAAGTAATTTCTCATTAAACTTCAGCAGCATCAAATCCAATGCAGTTTTTCAGTTTTAAAATTTGGAAACTCGGTAAATATTTAACGATTTATGAACATTTTGAGCTCTTAAAATCATGTTCATTTATTGTACCTGTAAATTGATAATATCGGAGTCTGTACGAATGTACATGTTTTTTAATAATACATCCATTCCTTGATTATACATAACTTTTGAAATTCTGTTTGCATTGTGAGCTTGTGAAGTTAAACATGTGTGTGGGTGTGCCTGTGTTTGTGGAAGTAATATAACCTCTTATTTTTCATAAACCACTTAAATCTTATTGGTTATGGAAACAAGCTTCATGACATGTATTTCTTAACTGATGAACGCTCGGTTAATCTACTCCCACGAATTACTGAGGCAGAAGTTCTATAGTGGAACATGTGTTTGAATAATTAAAATCATCGTGAATTACCTACTAGCATTTATTTGCAAGTTTAGCGTTAAAGTTTTGCTATATGATTGAGTTTTCACCTATATATCTCTTTCGAATGAGAATAACAATAATTTTTTTTCTATTGTATGGGTACAGCTGTTCACGAACACACTCTTAATATTTTCCACATTAATCAATAATGTTCAGCACATAAGGTGAAGCACTTTCAATTTGTTTCTTGAAGCAAAGATTATTATGCGTTGCTCATCTGCATGTATACTGTATACTACATATAGTCAAACAAGCGTAAGTAGTCCGATGGGCGTGGCTAAGAACGCAAAGAAACTTGGCCAAATCTCACTTAAGCGCGTGGTATAACTTGTCTCAATTGATATAATTATGGTTATATTCGACGACTCAAAGTGCATTAGTTATTAGATTAGATTTGGCACTGCTGCGTTCAATTCAGCCTCGCCTCTAATGGACTGCTTACGCTTGTTTGACTATACTGTAGTAGCATCCTTATATTTGCTTCTTATAGATGTATCAATAAAAAAAAGTAAACGTGCAGTCATAGAAAAACTAATACTTAAAATACTCTACGTTGCGAACAAACGGAAATTTCTCTCCTACTATGAAGCTTGTTTTCTTGACTTCTGTTCTTGAATTAGTATGGTTTACTCTTTGATTTTGTTTGGTGTTTCCCTGGGCGGCATGCGTTTTCTATCGATTACGTATTTTCTGCTTGCATCGAACATTACTTATTCTGATATGGTTTACGGTATCTCTCGTTCGATCGTCATCAAAGATCTTAGTTTTTATGTCGATAACAAAGCCTTTGTTATAAATTTATGTTAAGCAAAATATTTTTTATGAACTCAGAAGGAATTTTTTTTCTTATATTACCTGCAACAATGTTTTCTTATGTTTTTAATTGTCAAGTGTAAAATATTTCAGTGAAAGTGGCGCAAGTGATTGATCTCAACAAAATTAATATCAATTAAATTATTTCATCTTTTTATTAAGATACAGTTTTATGATGTCTACGTCTTCTTATGATATCTTAAAAAATATACAGGGCGTCCTTGTTATTATAATTCATGCGTACTCTTACGTAATTTGTTTTTTAATTCAAAATTTATTGTTCCATGCATCTCGTACTTGTAATCTTGATTTATGAGTACAAAGAGCTGAAAATTTTCGGCCTTAGTCAAAAACGTGTTTAAAGGGCGCATGATGTATAACGAGGACGTCCTGTAACATTAATTTCGTTAGTGTTCTTTTAAATTTAAATCTGCTGTTAGAAGATCACCTTTTGTTAAATAACAGCATTCGTTTGTGTTTATATCTTGTTAAGATGCGTCTCTGTATACCAAATTCAAGTTCTCTGGCGTCCCTCCTCTGTGATATATTTCCATTGATATTTTTGTTCTATGAATTAAGTGCTCATGACGTCATCGATTCGCACGACGAAAGCGAGTTCAGCTATTGTTTGGAAATATTGACCGCACACTTGATTTCATGACTTGAATTCGTGTTGCAAGTGCTCGTCGTAACCCGATTACCCTTGAGATGTCTGAAAGTTTCGTTTTACACCACATAGGACTAAGTTTTCGGCTGTCCTGATGGTGATCGCTTTAGGTTTTGCCCCTGCAGCACGATTCAGAGCGGTAAAATTTACGTTCGTGACTTGTGTCTGGACAAGTTAAATCTAATGAACTTCGCTTGACGCATCCTCACCGTTCCAATCAACGACGTTCGTTCTGTGTTCCTTCTGAGTTTATCTTTTATTTATTTTGAGTAGTTATGTCATGAACATGTTACTGCATGGAACATGTTGGTGTCTTGAAAAATCCAAACACTTTTATCAAAGTTGCAGCGTCCCATCAGTCGAGACTGCAAAATCTGTTTTCAGAGATTTTTATAATAAGGAATTTCTCACAAATGTATTTATACATATTTCTTTCTCCTCTTCTTTTTGTAAATTTTTCCTACTGATATGCCGACGAGCATTTTATTTCTATTTCTCAATTTATTTCTCGTACTTTTTCTTGCCTTTATCATCCATTCCTCTCCTTCTCCTTGGTTACCCGTCCTGTGAATACATCTGTGTTTTATGACCCCTTCCCTCCAGTTCTCCCAATTCTCAATGCCTAATTTTTGCTTTCCTATATTTCCTAAATTACGGCGTTCGCTTCAATATTCCACGTCATTCTTCAGCAGTTACTGTTTCGCTTCATATCAATAATTTTCGGCCACTGTTGTCCCTTCGATTTTCTATAAACCACACGAGTTATTTCCTTCCGCGCGGATTTCTGCCTCTATATCGAGAAACTATGGCGATTATATATGAATTTCTACCATGTGTCTGTAAGGACGCTTGTCATCACCAAAAACCCATTTTTTCATCTATAGCTTTACTTTTTCTTCACATCTCTTCCTCCAAATCGTTTTATTTAATGCCCTCACTATGATTCAGTTCTTTTCATTATTTTCCTTGTTTCTGGGCATCCTTCTTTCGACAAACTTTGCCTTTTACTGATTGCGGGGCCAATATCTGTTTAATTTATTTCAAAACTATTTCTACCGCAAAATTTACACTTCTCTGCAAAGAAAACATTCCGACATGTGGGCATTTATGCCTTCTGTTCTTGTGTTTATCAATTTATTCAACGTCAAATTTCCCATTTTCGAATGAAAATGTTCGACTGCGAGGTCTATTATCATTCGAGTTTCAGTGTCTGTTACTTTTCCAAACCTCTGATTTATCTCCAACGCTCTAATTTTCTGTCAGATCAATAATATTCAAACCTTTGATGTGTGTATGTCGATCCCGCCAGAGGTAAAGGGCCTAGTACGAGTTTTTTTCCTTTGCATACCTTGTGTTCTAATTGGTACGTGTGCTCGGGGTGTGCATGCTTCGCTCATACAGAGTGCCAGCCTGGCGAGTACCAGTGCGATGATCTCACATGCGTACCTGAGTACCTCCGCTGCGACGGCCAGTTTGATTGTACTGACGGTGGCGACGAGAGGGACTGCAGTGAGTACTACTGTAGTCAATCTAGTACTCTTTTGTTAACATTGACAAGTGAAGCTAGTACTTTTGTCACAAATGTAATACGCATATCGTAACGATCGTAAGTAAATTTGGTGTTGACTCTCGCAAATGTATCTAGTACTTTTCTCGAGAATATAACTCTTATTTGTTAGCATAAATTTTTATATAAATAACACTATCTAAAATGTAACCAGGTAATTCACTTGGGGTAAAATGCGTATGCAAGATTGAACAAGACTGTAATTAATATCCAAAGGTAAATATTTAACGTGAGATAATTGCGAAGCGAAGATTATTTTTCCCGGCAATAACATATGCTTGAGAAAATTTGTTGTCGGTAGAATTTCTTTATTATTAGTTTACGAACATTTTTATGTACCTACCAAAAATGTGTTGATTGAAATTGGACAATGGTGTTTGATACGTTTGCTTTCACACACCTAATAGTAATTATTTTCAAGTATAAAACACCCAGAACAGTTGAAGAAGAAAAGATCCCGAACGCATCAATAATTGAAAACTTTCCCTTGTACCTGCACGTTAAAACGTCCTCTAAAAGTATCTGTGTGCATTTTTTTTTTCTTTCTTTGCATTTCAACCTCACAAGAACCAGCGTATTTGTTTCATTACGGACGCTCCAAGCAATGCTATTGCTACAAAAACTGACGTGTTATTTTATTTTTATAACGTTAAGTAGCACACAAGCTAAATTGTTTGAGCTTTCTGCGCGCAGTTTGAGTTGCTATCTTTATGGTAACGAATTACTAGGTTTCCAGTTTCAAAACTTGTCATGCATTATACACCGACTGACCTCCCAAGCAAAATCGTAGTTCAGTTAAAAGTCTACAAATTTTCCGCATAGCATTTATTGATATCATTCATTTATTACAAGCAGTAAGTGTGAATATCATAACTAAAGGGTTAGTGTTGTTAACATTTATCACTAACGACAGTTGTGAGATCCTTGTGCGGAGTTGAATTATATGGTATAAATAATGACTGGCAGCAGACTTTTGCACCACTCCTGACTGTAAGTGCGATAGCGATATGCTGTCGAGTCAAAATTGGGTTTAAAATGTTTTACCTGCGGAATTACTTATCTATGCTTCGAACACGTTCATCTATTTACTGTCGGTGAAAAGAACGTGAAACTTTCTGTCGAAATTCTACGGATAGCTCTATAAACATTTTGGTGGTCTCTCACAAGTCTACGGATATTTAAGCCACCATTTAAATATCACTTGACATGACAATCGCTTAGGCGTATCTGCTTGTCTCATCTTGATGAATAGTAGGAGCTTCACTGTTGAGTGTAGTGCCAGTAAGAATTTATTTAGCAACACTTGGCACTACGTAAGTCTTTTTTCCTCAAATAATGGTTTGAAACGTTATGCGGATTAAAATAAATCAAGTGTGTTGTTGCCTCATGCGCATTGTGAAGCTAATTAGCTATATTGCATGTCTGTATTTCAAGAGACATTTATTCGTCGCGATTCGCCTAATACCAGTATGGTGTGGTGTTCCTAAGGAATTTGCGAAGAAGGAGATTTCATATGCAAGAATGGCGAGTGTGTGCTTCCTTCCAAACGATGCGATGGAGAGCCGGACTGTTTAGACGGAACCGATGAAATCGAATGTCCAGTAACAGGTAATGTCGGAACGGTGCTGTCACCGCGTCTTGTGGAAAGTCACTCAAGCTGTTGCACACAGGTTTATGTCACTTTATTGCCTCTTTTATTATGTTGCACTGAAAACAGATACGAACGTTACTTCTATGGAATTATAATAGAACATCAATTATTATTTACGGTATTACTTACAAAACACAGACAAATGTCAGCTTTTGCAAAGTCTACCTTGCAGTACGTTAACTTTACAACATTACAAGAAGTTACTTTAATGTAATTTGTTTACTACCTCCATTGGATGTTCGAGGTTTGTAATTAGATTTTTATTGCTGAAAAGAGCGAAAGTAAACGTCTGTTGCAATTACGGAAGAAACTACATCATTTCGGATAATTATACTTGTTTCGTTTCTTCTACCCGTTCTTTGGGTCTTATCTAGCTTTAAAAATTTTATTAATGAAGGAAACCCATTGTAATGTAAATAGGGTTTGCATATAATTTAAGTTTATAACACTGTTAAAAATTATTTACGTACCTGTAGAACAAGTACATGCATAAATTAGAATAAAGCTCACGCATAGTTTATATAATGCAGTGCGCAGGTTCAGTGTAATGGATTGATACAAAACTAGGAATTTATTTCGAACTCTTACTACGTCGGATTAAAGAGTTTTTTAGTAGCACAAATAGTAGCCTAACCTCTCATAATCAGTTAATTTATGTACCGTGTTCAATATTTCATTCTTAATTTGAACTTTATGCGCTGCACACTTGTCAATCCGTAAACCTTATGGAATTTATAACAAATTTCGAAATATTACAAAAAAAAAACTTTCCACAAGGTGCCGGTGTCAACACTGGACTGATTTCGCGCATTTCGTGTACTGTCGGCACCCCTGCACAGCACCAGTGTATAGCGTGGCCCTCACAGCTTATCTGTTCCCAGGCCTAAAATATTGTGTCAGTCTGTATTACAAATACTGCTTGTTAAAACTACACTAAGTCGGTCTTTCTCTCCCAGGCTCAAGCAACTGTATTGTGTAAGTTTCCTGCTTTTCATCCTTATATGTAGTCCCACGCAAGCTGAGTGTTAGAACTTCACGGTCACTGAGCTACTGGATTAACTTCTTAGTCTACTCTTTTTAAGATTTTATTCATTTTGAAGTCGGGTTACTATCTATTTGATGATATTGACAGGTAGTTAATCATCTTGTGTGTTGAATAGAAACATAGATTCACTGATTTGCTTAAATCAATTTGAGTTCCAACATTTAGCGATACAAACCATTTTTGTGATGTTAATCAGTCATCAGACTTTTATTGAAAACATGATATGATCATTGGAAAGTCGACTCTTCGTTAAATTAGAAAATTTTGTTAACGCAGCCAACCAGACTTCTAAGGATTACTTCTTTTACGCCTGATAGCACTGCTCTTTTTATAGCAATATTATATCTGTAGTCTCGATTCGACCACCACACCAACTTTTTCCCTGGTTACTTATAGCCTTATAGGCAAAGCATGTCCAAGATATCCCTGTTTCTATCATCATCACTTGAATTGGTACTCTTTTTGACACTCTTTTTAGGTCTGGGAACAAAGCTCCGCTGATGTTCACCGTCCGCACTTTTCGCAATTTCTCGTCTGTCGCGTTTCACGGGTGTTCGTAATTGATCCTATGGCAGGAAAAAACTAAGCTCCGTTAGTGAATGTCGTCGCCAGATCCTAGTTTTTGGCCGCCCCGCAAATTGTTTTATAGTTTTAGCTCCTCGGGTGACTTAGCATTTTGCTAGGGCATGCGTGCACTTAAGCTATTACATTTGAGTTATATACAGCAATAGTCTCTCACGTACCATAGATTTACCTAACTAAACCAAAGCATTAGAATTATATGAGCGCTTTTAGTTGATTCCACCCCAAAATCCTAAAAAATGCTTCATCTACGCCTTGTCGCTACAAAATATGCAAGCCTTCGAAATGTAGGACAATTGGACGTGAATTATACATTGCATTTTTTAATTCAATTTTGTTTTCAACCCAGTGGTCATTTTCTTCATTTTATAGCATATATATTATATAGCATATTTATATAATATATATGTTTTTTTATACATGAAATGCAAGCCATTGAAAACTAGAGTAATTTGTCTTCTTTTTAAAATGATTTTTCAAAAACATTAACAGAAAAAAATTATTTTGGACTGCCCTGAGTAACAAGATCGAATAAAGTAAAATTTTGCCCGTACTTCAATAGTAAGTCAAATTTCAATCTTAATTTAATTTATCTGACGGAGCTTAGCGTTTTCTTTACTTAGGTTCATGTAGATTTTTTTTCTCGCTCCAGTTTACGTAGTTTTCACTCTCACTTCTTTCCCAGGTCAGCTATGGGAGTCATAACGACTCCTTAAACGCTCTAGAAATAGTTATCGCTGGATACGAGAACCACACGATTAGATATGAGAAATTCTCGTGCGTGTGTCGTTGCTGATGTGGAGCTATTTCTCTCGCTTTTCTATCATAAGTAATATTATATACGTTATTTAACTCCATTTAAATATTCTTTGAGTTGTATCCAATTTGTTTTGCCATTCAGTTCTACGTCTTCGTTTGCGACTCACGTTTAATTTTCATAATATATTTTCGGAATGAAATTCGCCTATTCAAAACACGGTTTTACTTTCTATTGCGGAAGTCACGTACTAATTTGAAATCATGAAAGTAGGTACCGTCTACGTTTCATATATGCGCTCCTAATAATACCAAAATTATCCTCGTGTCTGTGTCGTAAATTATCCCGTGTAGCATACTCCTAGAGCACCCGTGTACCTTTTGTAAGTACCTCGTGTACATA
Source organism: Parhyale hawaiensis (assembly GCA_001587735.2). NCBI lineage: Eukaryota > Metazoa > Arthropoda > Malacostraca > Amphipoda > Hyalidae > Parhyale > Parhyale hawaiensis. The sequence continues at coordinate 16,777,898 of LQNS02276883.1, read as the reverse complement.
TCGGTTCATTTTTTGTATTTGTATACATGGCATAGCACTTTGTGTGGTTAATTCATCGCGTCCATGTATCCGTAAAATATTTTCTGTAACTGTGACAGCACTCTGCACACACTAAAACACTTTCTGCACCTGTAAAAACACCATGTGTCCGTTTCTAAGCATCCTGTATACGTTTTAAAGTACTTTTTGTTCCCGCAAAGCACCCTGTTTACTTTTTCAAATGCTCCCTATACGTGTGCACCTTTCATTGGAACAATTGTTCACAATTCATTGAATTATGAACGATTTTTTCTTATGATTACTCAAGCTTTCTCGTATTATTTCTGTGTGGTACGTATTCTATGTACTACCGAGTTGAATGACATTTTCTGTTTAGCATGTGCATAGCTGTTTGCATGTTTTAAAATGATTATTAGAATTATTTTTCACTGTCATTATAAACGTTGATATTATATACTCTTTGCAAATCAATTTATAGTGTTGCTTGGGTATCAATTACAAAAGAACTTTTATACCACTATCCCTTTTAAAAAATGCTTGTAAAAGTTTTCTTTTAAACGTGTGCACCTATTTTTAAACATTTGTTCTTGAATTTGTAAACTGATTGGACTTGAAAGTTTTCTCTTTAAATATTCTTGTCGTAAAACTGTGATTTCAAATTTAGCTATTACGTAGGAATTTTCTTAGGTGCCGTCACCCTACAGTTACATAATTATACAAATAGTAAGTACTTTCCATTGAGATCCGTATCATGAATTATTTGCATAACGGATGTTGGATACTCCTCTACCCACTAAAATATTTTATTATTTCAAAGGTTGACTATAGTAATTTCACCGGTTGCTCTCAGTGCTACTCGGGGAATGCAATATTTGTTTCATTTCTATATCTTTGAGTCCATTAAATTTAAGCATAAAAAGTTTCGTAAAATGTACAACCTTCTTTCAGTACAGGATTGTTGTTCTTAAATATCGTAGGCAATTATCAGCATTATCAGCACCTCAAATTTTCTATTCTATGGTCTGTTATTCATGTGGGGTCTCGTAGACCACGTCTTCTATGCGCAGCATATCTTTGGTTTTGTTAGATGTTGGTTGCTTGGAGAGGTCAGCTCACGAATAAACCTCTCTGTTCGTGCATTCGATCTGGCTAGTTAGAAATGCTTACATACACTTAGTTGTTTGCGTAGTATATTCTTCCTTCAGTTATACGTGGTCATGCAACTGAATTTCACTTGAAGCAAATCAAGTTTGAATAGTGTTACCCTACAGCTACTAGGTTGTGCTACTTCCGTACTAAGGATTTTTTAAGGAATACTACAGGATGAAGGACCCTTGTAGTGGAATAATGCTACCTGGTATCATTGCCGTTGAATGATCAAAATATCTGATCGAAATATAATTAAGCATATTAGCTTCCTAAATTGTTTCCCATTTACGTTTTTTAACATGTTAGCTTCGTGTTTAACAGGTATACTAGTACTATTTAGCCTATTTTTAATATATATAAAAGGATATATTTCGTGTTTAGGAATAGGAATAATGTATAGCACGAAATGCCAGAGTTAGTATCTTCCTTGAGAAATCAAGGCAGTAAGTTGTCTCTGACAATGTGCTTTTCATTTATATTCATAATATTTTTCGTTGTGTCACCGTGCAAGTCATATTATTAGCGATAAAACTAATGTTCCTTTTTACAGCAAATTTCTCCTTTGTTTATTCCTGCTGCTGTTAGTATAACCCTATGCGTTCATTGTGCCCTTATTTGCTTTTTGCGTTTCAGTTTACCCTTTTTTGATTTACGTTCTCTCCTCCCAAATTTTTAGTACCCGCTTTGCTCATTCAGCTTTGTTTTATTGCTGCTTTAACTTATTTAATCCGGAAACTTTTATTAGTTCTGGTTTTTAGGCCTCTTATTTGAGTGATAGTAAATTTTTTTGTTTATTCAGGCTCAGAGGTTCGTAAGTCTATGGTAGCTGCCCGTATTTTGTAACGCAAGTGAAAATAAAACCTTTGTCTCGCTACTTATGTAAGTGGGAATTACACTACTCTATGTGCTTATATTGTCACTCACAGCAACAACGTAAATACTATTATGTAGGTTGCACGTGCATTAATTGGTATCACTACATTTTGTCATCCCAAGCAACACTATTCTCGTTAACCTTCCCTACATCGACAATCGTAAATGGTAACGTCACTCTTCCAGAAACGACATACATATCGAGCTGCCTATATACTCTGAGGCTCTAAAAGATATTTGTAATTAGGTAACACTCACTGAATGTATGAAACGGGAAATGATACAGACCCTAACAAACACTCCCATGGTTGGTGACACCAACACTCGTCGAGCTACCCAAGCTCTCCCTCCAGATGCAGCCGAGTTCATCGTTTCTTTTGTATTTACTTAGCTTGCCTCAGTGGGGAATTTGCGTGCGACAACGGCCAGTGCATCTTGGAGAGCCGGATGTGTGACAGGGTGCCAGACTGTGACGACGGTTCCGACGAGCGTGGCTGCGGTAAGTTCAACAATTAGCTATTTCCCAGAGTAGCCTTACTTACTGTCATCTTAACCTGTTAGTGCATACTGTCCATTTTTTACGCTATTAATAGTGTTGTTCTTAGGAGCAATAAAGGCTTCCACTATGCGTTATTTGGTTAACCCTTTGCCGTCTTAGACAACGATTCGGTCCCCTTTCAAACAGTGCTATGCGTGTGCCCTTTGCCGCGTATCATGTACGGTAAAGGGCTCCCTAAATATCGCTCAGTGCCATTTTTTTTGTAGCCCCATTGCGGCCAAGAAATACTGTATTTTTTCGTAAGAATAACATTGTTTTTAAGGCCAGAATGTACAAGTTCGTAAATTTTCTCATCACGGGATCAAAGCAACGCCTAGTGTGATGTTACTGCTAGTTTTTGATCGGCATGCTCCCATTACCTCCACAGCTAGGTCGACTTCTTTGCTTGACGATTACGTCACACTTGGTTTCGCTCTGATCACGTGATTTGAAAATTAAATATATTTTACTCACTGATTTGGAACTTCCTCTACATAAAGAACGCTGGTCACTTTTCGTTAACGAAATCGAGTGACGGTATGCCTGCAATTTAAGAAATTAAATTTTTGTTAGGTTTTAGTTTTGTGCTGTTTTTTACCCTTGTTTTTGCATGTATCCCTTTCACTGTCTGTACCCCTTTAAAATTACCTGCCTGCTAACGTGCATTTCAGATCTTAAGCAAATATTATCAAAAATCTTTTACATTTGTCCAAATTGCCCTTCTCTCGAAGTCCCAAATTCTTTCTGTGGCAAATTCTTCGTCTTCAGTTTGATAAAAAAGAAAACTGTTGGTGCCATATTTGCGACGAAGAGCTAGCTTTGTCGCTGTCTAAGCCGAAATAATTTTGCTTGAGGCATTTTAACTTCTGTTAATTATCGTGTTCTTCTAATTAAACATGCACCATTTATCGAAAACGCTTTCGTTTGACTAGCCTTTTGGAAGTAGCTATATATGGTCACTTGCCCGTTAAAGGAATAATTGAGTATATTGCTTTGGCTTTAGTTTTTATGAATGGTCAACGAAGCCATTTCTTAGCTATGGAATCATTGTGTATGACTTGCTATGTTAGCAAGAAACATATTCTGGCACAAATACTGTTGTCCCCTTTTTATTACATGTTCTTGCTCAATTATAACGCATTTTTCGAGTTATGGATATTTACACAGACTCACAATTGTCTTCGTTTGGACGATTTCTATCTATGGCATTTTTATAATGGATTTTTAATATCTTTGCAGCAAATTTCAATATTTGTACGCTTTCAGAGACTTTTGGAGTGACTTGTTTTTGTGCTGCGTACGCGCATTTTGTTTGTGTATTAACTCGTTCCATGCATTGCCTGTTCTAGCCTATTAGTTACCCATTTTTTAACCCTGATGTTGTAAAGTTTTCAGAGGCATTTAGGACAGTCGTTTTCTATTTCTTTTTTCACTTCATAAGGTGTATTATTATCGCCACTAACTTCCGGACCATTACTACTTATATCTCTTACATGCCTTTTGTATGTAGTCTATACATATTTGATGTTGATGTAATTTTCTTTCTGATTTACCCTTCCAAGTGAAGTATACTCCGCACAAGTGACATTCATCACTGTTAGATATAAGAACTTTGCATGGTGCGTCTCTGGTACAAAACTTGTAATTCAAGTTTTTATCTCCAGGTTTATTATAAGACCATATGGTATTTCTGCGTGTGAAGTGCGGTTTTCTTATATAAATCATTCACAAATATAGCGTGCATTTTACACCTTCAGTAAATTGCAGTTTCCTATCATTTCCATGCGTATTCCGTGCCTGGGGTACTACGCATTTATTGTGACTAATTTTTTTATACCCATTCTTCAGGTATTTCTACAGACAGTGATCTGCAAATGACATTTATGGTTATGAGAATAATTATTTTTCGTTTTAGTTCCGCAAAGTGGTGCAATGTGGAACGTAAGGAGGCAATGGTCCACATAGTCCCAGACGTTACATTACAGTTTCTAGATCCTGTTGCGAATATCTCTGACATTCTAAGTTGGATTACAAGCGTCTGGGACTATGTGGGCCATTGTCCCGTAGTGTTCCACATTGTCCCCTTACGTTCCACATTGCCTCACTTCACGCTAATTGCATGAAAACAGAATATTTATAGTTTTTCCACTTTCGTCACGTCGAAGTGTTAATTTTGAATGAAAATCAATTGCGCACTTTTTTTAATGCTTGTTTTTGTGGGAAATTTTTACGTTTGTTCGTTCGTTCATATTTTACCAAGCTATATTTTCTTGGCCTGATGTTGATTTTTAACTTTATATTTGAATACTGCTTGTTTGTCACAACTCGTGTAATAAGCACAAATGCATGCTTTACGACACAATTAATAGCTGTCCCATGCACGTTCTTAGCTTCACAAAACTAAGTTTACATATAAACTGCAATTGTTTATACATTGTTGCTGATCTTGATTTGTGTCTGTACGTCTACATTTTTATGTGTTAAACCCTCTCTCTTTGCATCACATACGATCATTATCTTATTCGAGTAATGATTATCAGTATCCAGTCATGACATTGTACTGTAATATATAACACTTTCTTTAAATCCAAAGTTACAGCTGCAGCTCTTTTAGCCACCAGCCGTGGTTATTGCTTTATGTTTTTATAGTTTGAAGATCTTACAGTTATTATTATCAACAGAGATAACAATCGGTAATATTTGCACTGTGTTGGGATGAACAAAGTTGTCTCTGCTGCTCTGTGGCAAACGCCAAATCTATATCTTGTATTCTGATATTGCTAAATTTATTCAGTGCCAAAAACAGTCGTTGATTCTTTTCTGGAAAGTGAAGAGAGAGGGTTTTTTGTTTGTACTCTCAGCCCAACGTAGTAGCGGTACATTCAGACGAAGCGGTCGTTCATATTTATTTTTTTTTTGTATCATTACCCGTCAGTTATAAGGTGTGTATATGCATGTATGCTGGTAAAGCATGCTGCTTCGAACTTATCCTTACCTTTCTTTATGAATTGAATGTGTTAAAGGAGAAGTTGACTCTTCAGCATTCGATTCATTATACATCAAGCTCAAAATTTTTCCACATTGCATTTTGACCATTCTTGGTCTTACAAACTGTACAGAATTGCCCTCTTTTACCTGTTGATGAAATTGTTCGCCTTGTTTGAATTTCTGCATTTGCTTTGGTTAGCTTGTTACCGCTGTCATTGGCTTCATTCGTGATTGCTCGGGAAAATTTATCCACAACTTGACTTATTTTTGCTGTAGTTAAACCTTTGAACTATTCACAGATTTTTTAAATCAATACCTGTCGCAATAGATGTAGGATTTCAATAGTTAATGCCAGTGTTAACAAGTTATACTCATATATTTTAATTGATCTGTACAGTTTAAAAATGGCAGTGATCTTCGCTGCCAAACGTACGTTTTGAGAACGAGACAGCTTTGTGGAAAATTCAAAATATTTACAACATACTCCAATAGATGTCTTGCGAGCTTACTTCTTTCAGTGGAATTCCACCTATGCTTTCTGTTGACGTCTTCTTCATGTCGTGCTGTTCTCATGCTAATTTATGTGTTTTTTGACGACAATGTGTAGCACCACGCAGCCTTTGCAACAGTGTTGAGTGGGAATGTCAGACTGGAGAATGTGTATACCTCACCCAAAGATGCAATGGATTCAATGATTGTCCTGATGGATCTGATGAAAGAGGTTGTCCAGGTGCGTTACTTACCCGTTACTGGGGTTTACTAAAGTATGATAATATTAGCCGTTAATTCGATAATCCCGTAACAAGTTAAGTGTAAGAAATTCTAACGAATATTCAGAGTGGTACAACGTTTGGCATTTTATTCCATCGATAGCAGTTAATGGTAGCCTGTGATTCGACAATTCCGTAACAACATGACTGTAAGAATACCCAACAAATCTCTTGCTTACTATATCCCCTTTTGGAATGTCCCAATTTGCACTTCCATCGTAACTCTTATCATTTAACAGTAAAATAATGACTATTGAAATCTACCAGTGCCTAACAGATCTTTAGATTGATTTTCCTCTACTTTGTTTTCCAGATAACAGTAAAGTACTTGTTCATTTTTTAAATAATAACACAGTAACGACTTAATTGTATTAGAATAGCAACTGATCAAATAGTTCAGTTGCTTTCACTTTTACTAGGAGTTGAATGTTAATGTACTGGTATAACAGTATATGAGATACCGTTTCATTATTAATATTAACATTGTCCGGCTATCAATTGTTTGAGTTTTCAAATGGCAATCATTGTACATCATCAGTTCAAATATGAAAGTCCGCAATTAAACTAAAAGGAGACTGTTACAAATTTCCTTCCCTACTTTACATGTTACTATAAGCATGGTAATAGTAGCTAATAATTCCCCAATACGACAGCAATTTATAAGACGTAAGAAACGTATCGATAATTGAATATCGCCGTAGCATTCTTCTATTTATACACATATAGGGTAGATAATGAGGAAAGACACTACAATCTACTACTCAGAGTAGTAGATGTATGCATAGCTCAGCCTTTGGTATAACGGTATTCTTTCAAAAGTAGCACATGTTGCTGTATTCCTATAACAGTGTATCAACTTGCGGTCCAGGGTGCGAAAGCAACACACTTACGTGCGTCTTCTCCGTAGTGCCACATCATATTGCATATGTCAAATGATGCTGCTGGTACGACAGTTTCCAGTAGCAGTAGCTGCTTATGTTAACTTGATACATAGTAACGTTTTCCTTGTAAAGATAACTATGGAATAGTACGAGTTATATTCTTCTACAGTTATGTTTCAAACGACGGTAATGAAACGTCCAAAACTTTTTTACATATTGAATGACGTCAAAGTTTTCCTTATTTGAGCGACGAAAATGACTCAACTGTAATAGTTTAAAAATAAAAAAAAACCCTTAGAATTCCCGTACTAATTGGGTACATTTATATTATATTCCTCATCAATGTTTTTCACATTGTTCTTCTATTTTTTTAGCAGTTTTACAACCTTGAATATCTGTTATTTCATTTGCATTGTCCTGATATCTTCTATTCGCAAACGACACACTTTAAGAAATACCGTGACCTCCATTTCTCTTAAATTTGATGTATTAACGTACGCTGCAGTAGTCGTACTAACATCTGTGTAGCTAATATTTACTTGTCTCTGTAAATATATGTCACTTGTATCGCATGAGTGTAGAAGAAATTACCACTAACTTTTTCGTGACAGCTTCGGATGCTAGTTTATCCTAACTTCTTGTTGTTGTTGTTGTTGCAAATTATCGTCAGCGAAAAGTCAAGATCGACAGCAAGAGTTGTTGCTACAGTTACTACTGACCACAATTGATTTTGCGTCTGCATAATCAATAGTAAAGTTTTTTTTTGTAGCGTTTTTGACGCTCCATGTTTTAGCTTGCATATCTGAACGCTTGGTTCGATATATTCACCCAATTTTTTATGTTTAGTAGTCTCCCACCATTTTTGTTTGCATCGCATTATTCTTTAGACAGGCCAACTCAGATTTGCGGGCGATAATCCAAGTACTGAGGTTGCGTCCCTGGAGTTGATAAAGCATTTTCAATTACTCACCCAAGTTACTTGGCCATGCCCCAACCTTTGCATTTGCCTTGAAAATAAAAAATAAAAATGAGCTCAGCAAAGCCTTAAATTGAAAAAGTTTCTTCGTTAAAAAATTGGGCAAGAAAAGTTGTTCATAAAGCGAATACCGAAGCTTTTATGAGCACTGGTTCGTAGGTTCGGCCTCTCGCAAACATTGTTGCAGTTGTTATTAAAAAATAAATATTATAGAACCAGCTATTGTCAATTCTTTTTTATCTCGTTTCTTAGTAACCAGTACTGCTAGAGTGTTTTACACTATTGTCTGGTGATGTGTTATTGAAGCAACGTATACTTTCATAATACCCTCATGGCTGTAGTCAGAACGCCTTCTTTACCACGGTAAAGAAATATATGTATTTCAACATTGTGTATCAAAACAGATCCCAATTTATTTTATTGATTGATGTTTAGACACTGAGGATACTAATATGTACATCTTCACACTATATAATATAAACACGCTTGTAATCTCCGTCAAGAGGTAATCGTGGGAATTAATTTTAATTAATATCCCTCTAGATGCTTCTAGTTATGTTTAATGGCTCGCTTTAGTGTCGTGTTATGCTAAAAATGTGTAAAATCATAGCTGTAACTAACGCGCCTGCAACTATCGGGATGCAGAATCATCCCAGCCCTGTCCTGGCGGGGATGCAGAGTTCAGATGTACCAGTGGCGAGTGCATCCTCAGATCGGAACTTTGCGATGGGTACGATGACTGCGAAAACGGAGAAGACGAAGAGTTTTGCGAAAGCATAAAGCCAATTCAGCCTCCAGGTGTTGTACCGTGTGCTCTTAGTTTGCTAACACCGGCATGGAATTCAGATCTTGTAACATAACGAGTATAGAACCTCTCCGATTATGGCATTTTAATATGACGAAGAGATTTGCGAAAGGATTGATCCGATTTGGCCTCGAGGTTTTGTACCGTGTGCCTGCCTCTCTTTCTAACATCGGCATGACTTATAATTCATGTAGCACAAAACTTACTTAACAATTGGCACCTTTTGGTTTATGGCTCGGAAAATTAGAGAAGCAATTAGCTAAAGAGCCTCCAGGTGTTGTACCGTTTGCCCATAGTATATCCTAACATCGGCATGAATTTTAGTTCTTGTAACATCTAACCCGTTGAAGCTCGGTCTACAGAGCGGTTTGTTCCACTGGTGGCTTCAAACTACTGTATAATGAAATTTGTCTTTAACCGTTTTAACTAAACAACACTTTTTATTTTTATTTTAATTCGACCATGTTACGAGTTACGACTTGAATTATTAGCGTGAATTGATACCAAACGGAACAGTAAGCGTATAAGTTAGCCGACCCACGTTCTCTATTCATGGAGTTGACAAATTTTTGGAATTATAGTGAAGTATTGTCGCCTTGATGTATATGTAGTCAACATCTAGTAACTGTTGAATACATTTACCAGTTTACTCCGGTAGTTTGTAGATTTAGGCGATATGTACCACAAGCGTAGGACACATGGATCGTTCTACTTGTCCAGTATACAGAATTAGAGAATCTACTTCAGAAGTGTGAAAGTGACCGTGAATAAAACTAAATTGTCAACGAATTAGCTGTGCGGCAAATTGTACTTCAACTTCATTAGCTTTGCAAAAAAAATGGAAGTGTATTTTTAACTGTTGTGAGTTGATTTCAAGCTAATTTTTTCTCGTATTAACTACGAATTACAATTACGCTTCACAATTGACGTTGGAAATATTAAATATGGCTTATTGTACAAATATGTGGAGAGAGTGTTCGCCAGGGGAATTCTCACTAGATGGAGAAAGATAAGCATCTAAACTCTTACTAACGGTGATTCATGTATCAATCGAGAGTTAAACAACACAGTGTCCGTTCCAAATGAATTTAATTACCTTTATTTCTGTAAGAATGTCATGTTCTCTTTTACGTAGTTGTGATGCAACGACTCATTTCAATACTTTCCCCAATAGACGCAATGGCCAATATATTTTCATTACCTCAATAGATAAACATAATTATTTTAATATTAGATGGTTCACGCTTGGTACTGAAATGCTAATATACGCTGTGTAACTAACGAAAGTAACATTATATATATATATATATATATATTATAGTGGCAGACTAACACTGCTCATCGGCCGTCCCACCATCTTTTTTCTACTTAGAGTTGGTGCTTGTATAGTATCTTAACCTTGTCTCTCCTGGAATATCCATACAATAAAGTTTTGGGAATATTTTAAGAAACTTCTTAAGTTCACTCTATATCGTAACTGTAGCAGTACAACGTATTGCTCGGAAGTGGCAATACTGACCCAAAACGAGGGTCTCATGAAGAATGAGTAACATTAATTTTCATCTTCTCTATATGAGACTCTGCTTTATCGTCTTATTGCAGTATTGGTTTGGCATCTCACCTATAACAGGGTTGTCTCTGGGTTAAATGATTAACAGTATCGGTTAGTTGGTGTGAGCGAGTCCGCAGTGCTCGGACTTTTAGTAGCATTCGTTGTCACTTTCTAGATATTGAAGTCAGTCTGCACCTCAAGTGAATTGCGTTTCAAGTGAAATAAACTTAATTTGAATAAGCTCCAAATTAGAAAGTGGAAATCTGGATAAATGCAGGCTCTTGAAAGGCACTTGAGGGCAATCTGGACATGGACCCTGTATGCTGCGTATATAGCCCCACCTCCTTCTGTTGTGGTAGGTTTGAGCCTACGTGTGAACCCCGTGATCTTCTAATGGTGACAATCGTTAGCGAAGCATGAAACCCTCGTTTGAAAGCCAGTGAGAGAGAGGTTAATACTTACGGTGCTTTTTCTATTGAGTTTATCTCTATGACTATCACTTGGACTTTGAACAGTTACTGGCGTATCTTATCTGCATACAGTATTCCACTAGACGCTTAACAGTTTCTGGCGTTGATTTTACTCCTTTTCCCACTTGACATTTAACGGTTACCGGCGTTGATTTTACTCCTTTTCCCACTTGACTTTTAACGGTTACCGGCGTTGTTCTTACTCCCATTTCCACTAGACAGTTAACTGTTACTGGCGTTAGCTCAATCACTTTTCCCACTGATATTAATTACTACTGTTATTCATATTACATTTCCACTACACACTTAGCGTGTAGTTGTAATAATAATGAAAATTAGCTGTTTACACTTTCTGTAGAAGGACAGACCCTATCCGTACAGTGTTGTTTTTGACTAAATTAAACTTACTTTTGGCACTGAAAGTTTTTCACATTCTGTGGAATAGCCAACCATCTTTACGCCTTAAGCTAGCTGTATGCTTTCATTTTTTCTATTACTTTTTGAAAACAGAGACTAATTATAGAAGTTACAATTTACTTACACATTTTATTTTGTCATACTATATACAGTATATCCAGTGCCTATAGTTCACCTAGCTACTGGTTTTGACTCATTAATTGAAAGTATTATACTGTAGTTTACGTGTTGACTATATTCTTAGTTCCAAGATTAGATTTTTATCAATTTATATACTCGTATGCTAATGATTATTATTTTTATTGTCGTGCAGTATAATTTTTGGTAAGTTGCAAGAGCATACTTATTGATAGATGGCAGTTTCTATACGTTTTTAGAATGAACTCCAATTAAACAGACGTTGAAAAGCTTTCTTGTTTTTTCTACTATAGCCACAAACCGTAGATATTTGATGGTGTAGAACAGAAGTTATGTATCTACTAGCAATTATGGCCCACAAGCGACCATAACGTAGAAGTCATGATCTATCTCATATCGTGAAAGGTTCTTTTTTAAGCTTTATATTTAGCCTGCCCGGCCTGCACCACTTGTGAGCCACTCGTGAAAGTTTTGGGGGCTTCAAGAGAACGTTTTACTCACCCGCGTTAGTGTTGTACCGATGGGGAAAAGTTTTATACTTGATTCCATTATAACTCTGACATCTCCCTTTTATATTTGCACATCGAGACCTCGATCTTAAAGTTTCTTTGGAGTTTGGATTATTTTTTTCAAGTAACTGAAGTAATAATTTGTTTTTAAGGTGTGTTGGTGTAGCATTTATACTACTATGTATACCATACCTACATTCCCCCACATGCCTGTTGCATAAGACAATTTCGTATATTTAGGGCACTGCAGACCAGTTTATGTTTTTAAACATCAGTAATAGCAATAATAGTAGTTGTAGTTATTTGGTTTGAGGTGGTTTTGGTGTGCCAATCTTCCGGATAACCCTTTCTGCCCGCAGTGTCTAGCACAGGACGGAGACGTGTATTGAAATTGCTGCAGACCAGATTTTTTTTCTTCTTTTTTGAAGTACCAGTAGTACTGTAGTAGTATATTAGTTTGAAGGTGTGTTGGTGTGCCATTCTTACAGGACAACCCACTACTCCCCGCACTTCTATTGAACCGGACGAAGACCAAGACTTGTATTCAGGCTACTGCAGACAAGATGAATTTCAGTGTGGTAACGGCCAATGCTTGCCCTCCACCACACGATGCAACGGCATATTCGATTGCGTTGATCGATTCGACGAACTCAACTGTCAGCTACAGAACTGTACCTCTGACGAATTTCGTTGTGACACTGGCGAATGCCTTCCTGTGTTTCTGCAGTGCGATGGCCGATTTGATTGTCTTGATGCTTCAGACGAGCTGCTCTGTGGTTGGTGGCCTTCCCACTCCTTTGCTGCTAAGCCTCTAAATTTGCCCACTCTGTGCGTGTGCGTCTCTCATAGCGCCGACAATTACTCCGGAATGCAGACCTTTGCAATTTAAATCGGGGCGGTGAAGCTATTCACACAAAGAACGCTCTAGATTTTTGGAAGGGAAAATAATAGTGATTTAATGTATTAACGCACGCTGTCCATTTTTCTAGAGGCTATGATAATGCTAGCCTGAGAAGAAATAGAGGTAGATGTTATGCGTTAATGGGTAACTAGAAAGTTTTGATAGTATAGAGCAAACCGTTGGTGTGTCGAAGTAATTGTAGTAGGAATGCTGCACTAGTTCTATCAAATCCTATGTGCTTGTAGCTGAAGTATGAAAATGTGTTCAATTAGAGCGTGGCTTATTTAAAACTTGAATCAGAGGCATATCCCTGACCTATAGCCATAGCATCAGCTTCAACTGACTAGTCTAAAACTTTCTGTAGCTGATGAGCAACTGGTCGTCTTTTTGACTATTTTCAAAGCCGGGTGCCGCCAGCTCGGGCTTGTCAGTTGAAAATATTCGGTTACATTTTCTCCAATTCACTTATTCATTGACGACACTGAGTCTGACAGACAATAAAATCAATATGAATGTACTATTCTGTGTTAGATGATGAGCTCAGCTGAAGTTAAAATAGCTAACGCTGGTTCATAGAAATGGCACTTGTCATTGACAAGTTAAAGGGTTAATGAACTTGTCCAAGTTCTCCAGTACCTAGAGTATGATATATTCACGTATTTCGGCACTACGATGCTGTAAAAAAATACGTCCGTATATATGCTATTGCATATTCGATCCGGACAGACTGTCGAAGCGAATATAATATACAGCCTTAATGAAAACTACAGTAGCGGCCGTAATGGTTCGAACACCTAAAAACTCATAATAAAATCGTTAAGTACTTCAATATCATGGAAGGCATTGAAATGCAATTTTACACAAGTTAAGCAACATGTCATAGCTAAATTGCGGTAAAATTTCAGCTGTTAAGGATAAATATAACAAAAGTTACAAGCAAATGAATTATAATGGTAAGAATTTAGTCTGGACAATAAAGTTCAGAAACTTCATTTTTTTCCATTTTATTTTAGAAAAAGCCGATGGTGCCACAGAAAAAGTTATGTAGAATGGGTTAAACACACTTGCAGTCATTATCGATGCAACATCCGCTCTATCAACAGGCCTCGGGGAGTCCCTACACCTTCTCCTATTCCTGAGTTAATCGTGAAATTGCTTCATGATGATAAACTTTCAATAAGGGCAATAGCAGACGAATTTAATCCACCTAAAAGTGTGGTTAGTGATAACTGACTAAATATGACAGAATGGTTCAAGTACTGCTGCTGATGTTTCAAGTGGTAGACCACGCAAAACCTCGAGTAGAGAGAATAGTGTACTGCGTAGATTGTCAAAGAAGAATAGGTTTAAAACCGCAGCAGAGATTTCCGTGAAGCTAGTGATACGCATGGAGTCAAGGTGTCTAGGAAGACAGTTTCACGCCGCCTAAAAGAAGCAGACTTGTATCCGAGAACTCCAGCTATCAAGCCTTTAATTAGCAAAAAGAATAGAAACGCTCGGATGAATATGCAACAAAACACGTTCTTTAGACTCAAGAAGACTGGTCTAAGGTTCATTTTAGCTATGATTCTGAGTTCTGTTTATCTGGCTCCGATAAAGATTTGTTCGTCGTTCAACTGGTAAAAGATAGTCCAAAAATTGTGTCAAGTCAAGTGTAATAAAGTTTGGCGGCGGAAGCGTTATGGTCTTCGGTATAATCTCAGCACGCGGTACGGGTCCCTTAGTCCGTCTGCAAGGAAATGTAAACGCACAGGTATACAAGGAACTTTTACAAAAACATGTAGTGCCGATCTTCTAAGCCTCTTCAGCTCATAAACCAATTCTTATGCAAGATAACGCTCCCTGTTGCAATTTGGTCAGCTCTTGTGGTGGACTATGTCAAACTTTTATCGACAGTCAAGGGTAGCACACAAAAAACTAAATGCTAAAAAGTTAAATTCATAACGTAATTCGTATTTGTAGCCTCATTTCATGTGTTCAATTATTATTTTTGAAGGTTGTCCAAACTTTTTTATCAAGACTAAAGTCTTACTATTACAATTCATTTGCTTGTAACTTTTTTTTTATCCTGAACCGCTGAAATTTTAACACAATTTAGCTATGACATGTTGCTCAACTTGTAAAATTACACTTCAAGTACTTAAAGATCTTCTGATGAGTTTTTAGGTGTCCGAACAATTATGGTCGCTACTGTACTGAGCCGCATGCGTCCGTATTGTTTAGATACGGTGTTGGCTGACGTTTTTTTTTCTATTATTTATTTTGCTCCCTGACTTTTGCTTATTGATGAGTTGTCCACCTCGACTCTTTTCTGCTTTATGCTATGAGGAACAAAGCGTTTGAGATCGAAGCAAATTTCGAGGCTTGTCAGTATTTTTCTCAGTAGCTTTGTAGCATTAGGCTTTTGTATACGGTGGCGAATTGATCGTTTTTCTACTGTAACGAGCGTAGCCCCCAGACCTGGCAGGTATCGTACATGTGGTGCGCTGTATTGCACACATGGCAGAAAAGAGAATCTCCGTCATTTTTTGCTAAAAGCTGCTTCTAAAAAAATGCGAATATGTATACAAGCTCCGGCATAATACCCTAAATAGATATCTTCTCGCATCGATTGTGATACCTCCATCTCTAATGGCTCACGCGTTACTACAGACTTGTTGTCAGTAAAGAAAATGCACTCGCCAGCCACAGCCATTGGGACGGTTCTAGACAATCCCCAAAAATGGCTGATGTGCACTCTACTTATTTTACCATGAAGCTTACGCGCCTTGGCATAATATATGATAATTTTTAACTTTTGCTCGACTCTGAATACTAGAGGCATCGAGGTGAAAATATATTGTCTTCTAAAAATATTTCACTCTTGACGAGAATCGTGTACAACAGTTAGAAAAACCTTTTGATAATAGCCTTATAATTTCTGTGGCTGTCGCTGTTTCCTTTTATTACTGGACTGGAATGCATCAATTCGCCATCCTTAAAATAAACTGCTTTCGTTTGTCTGCATAAATGAGCTTGTATTGCTATTGAGATATGTTTCTGAACACGTGCTGAATTACTTAAAGCTTTTTTATACACTTTCAGTGTTGGTGATCTTTTCTGTTGCTTTGATTCTGTTTCTTTTTTTTTTTTTTTTGCACCCAGCTTATATGATCACTTGTATTAGTGTACATTGTATCATTATAATGATTACTATTATTTATCATTTTATTTCATATACTTGTGGTTCTTGTGGTAGGTGGCGGCTGAGATTGAAGTGCTGTGTAGTAGAAAACCTTTGTAAATAATACTGCTTGCATTATTGCAATCTTTGCTTGGTGTTCTTGACATTTACTCTTGTACTGTCAACAACAGCTGGCTTTAAAGAAAGTATTTTGAATATCCATTTTATAATTTTCAAAATGGTTCTATGCGGCAACTTGTCACTCTGAGCCCCCAGCTACCACTGCCTGGCTTGCTTAAGTATGCACCCTTTTATATGCCTGCTTTTGGCTCCTCCTACTCGTCGCAGGCCTGGATTCGGTTTGCAACGAATGGGAGTACCAGTGCAACGACGGCCAGTGTGTGTCACGGCGGGTCGTATGTGACGGTCGACCTGATTGTCTTGATCGTTCCGACGAGATTTACTGTGGTATGTATGAGTGTTTTTCCATGCAGCATTGCTTTGTATTGTGTCGAGGGAAGATTAACCTTGTACATTCAAGAGCATCATTTGGTCCCGTTCCTGCTAAAATTTATGTTTATTGGAAACAGAAATGGGGAAACTAACGTAGGTTATCATTTGTGTTTTGGTTCACGGCCTGTATGGACAAACTGAATGTTTTTAACAAAGTTGCCAACTTAGAAATGTATTCAATAGCTGAGCTTAAGTTTAGTAGTGATGAAGTCACTGGTGTTTTTCATTCCTGATTTTTTCTCGAATTTTGTCGAAGAGCAACTCTGTACGTAGTTGCCACTTTACCGCATATCAATTTTTTGACGCTTTTGACGTGAAGTATCCATGCCGCTGGAATACCGAAACCAGAGATCCTGCTAATAATCATTACTTTTTCTTAGAGGAATGTAACCCGTTCTGAACTCACTCCAAACTGTCATTGGATAATGTATTGCATAGCCCTAAAATCTCGTACAGGTCACAATTTAAAAAAAAATATATACCTGTTATACATATATTTTTACTCTTTTTCTCAGTGCAAGACTTGATTAGTGTAAATTAATGGAAATTGTACATCATTTATATCGTCTTTAAAAATTCATGTCTTTTTTTTTTTGTACGATTAAACAATTTATCTTCAAAAATTGACAGATCGGACTGCCTCTTTTGCCCACTCTTTATACATGAACTGCCGTAGCACCACACGTTTTTTATTTACGTTTTGCGCAGATCTTTTGCATGATTTCGTTGCTCAAGCAAACATCCTTCAACGAGTGGATCCTCAAACCACTTCGTAAAGCTATCGATGCTTGGGCCGCACTATACAGCCGTACGGTCAACTGTTGAGCCGATGTTCAGCTGCAGGGTGTTCAATGTTCATGCTACCCATTTTCACTTTGTATTGGGATAACGAGCGAGTTGAGCGTCCGTTCATTTGTTGAGGTTGCGGTTGTATAGTACTAGTGACCCTGGCATAAGATGAACTACGTGCACAGCTGTGGGTCACAAATGCATCGACAAAGCGGCTAACATATTTAATTTTTGTTTTTGAATTTAGCTATTTTGTATCTTTTACATGTTAAATTTTACAATCTATATTAGCTGGTGAAAACAGCATCGGCCATAATTTGCTTAAGATAACCTTAACGTTGTGACAGAATTTGAGTCGTGGCATTGGTATATCTTCGCGGAACTCTACAGTTGACGTTTCCTTAACTTAGCGATACATTTGAGTTTCCATGCCCTGATGTGGATCGACCTGTGAGCTACCTCCCCATCAGAAAATTTTCTCACAATCAGAAAATTTTCTCCCAATCAGAAAAAATTTTCTCCCTATCAGAAAATTTTGGCCAAACAGCCTATCCCGATGCTTTTTCTCCAGTAATGCACTGTTTTTTTTTCTTGTGTAAAAGTTTCCGTTTGGGATTAGCACTAGTACTTATATGCTACACGAGAGACTATCGTTGGTTTATTGATTTTTGCCATTTTTCTTTCATCTGCGTCTGGCTGTACAATATGTGTACTGTAATTACTCTTCATAATAGTTAGCTATCAAATCCTATTACCCTTTTGTAATTGGTATGCATCAGCGTGTATGCGAAGCTATTAGTTATATGCAGTAAGGTATCCTTTTTCGTACTCGAGCAATGCCGTAGATTTTTGATAATTGTAATGTTCCAACATCGCCTGAAGTGTCCTTTGCTTTGCACTTTGCTTGCTTGGTTACGCCTCAGTATACTCACTCCTACATTCCGAAATATTACGTACTATGCATAATTCAGTGATGCTGTTATCAGAATATATATTGTTGCCCTGCTTTTGGAACATCCTCGAATTATTTCATTGTGATTATTGTCTGTTGGCACACGGCACCGTCATTCTTTGCTATCCACTCTACCCTCACTTGTTTCTTTTTCTCCACGTCGCACATGCTTGCATATTTCTGTGTTTTATCTTCCTATTTTTCTCACAGGGTAAAGAAACGGCAGAACCAGACATGCATACGTCGTTAAGTGACGTTGTCATGGACCCAGCGGCTGCAGCATTTGCTCATCATTTATGTGCATACATATCATCAGCATACTAGCGACATTGATAGGCCTTTTCTGTGCTTGGCTTATAGAGCGTGGTATTGTTAATCCCTTACTGCATCCTATAAGGCAAGCTTAAATATTAATAATTATAACATAAACAAGAAAGAGCGCTCCATGTTCCTGGGCGCGAAACCATATTATTTAATGCGCATACTTTTTCTTTGCATACTCGTCTTGCCCTGTCGTAATTCTTACTCCCTGACATTCCTGCCCTGAAAATTCTCCCAGAATGATTACAATTGGGTACGACATGATAAATTAGCATAGTTAGGCACTAGCGACCCAGCTACTAAAATAGAAAATAAGCCACAGATAACTCCATCATGTACTACTGTTTTAGCTGGGTCGTTAGTGTCCACCAGTATTCCCGGCCTTTTACTACTGCTCTTTATGGCTGCAATGCAAGTGACCGGAACTGCTGACCTCTGAATGCTGGTGCTAACTGGCGAGTATTCATTTTGGAGAATGCCTACATCGAACAATTAACTGCGTTTTACTGAATATTGCTTTCAGGTTGCCGAATGAACTTCAGTGGTGGTGAAATTTATGCTCCTATATTCATAAAATTTCTGCAGGTCAGATCTCGCAGTGGCGCTTTCAAATGAGGATTGAGCCGAATAACTTGCTGTGTGTTTATTCTCGTCCCGAACAACATGTTTTGCTACCAAGAAGTTGATACGGGATTTTGGCTTTAGAATTGGCTAAAATGTTTTTAAGGGTGACTTCTTATACTTTGTATGTTGATTATTCTGTTTTACATCAAGCTTCTTTCACAATTGATCCAATTTTTCACTTGTTTTTGATAATAATTTCTATGTATTCTCTATTTTTTATTATATAGACCGTTATAATATCAGCGTGTGTGATACATGCTGTGTGAGTTCAGTGTCAAGCAACTGTGGCACGTTTATACCGTACTTACTTGTGATTTTTGAATTGTCACTCTACATAAATCTTTTCAACCTTTCAATATTGATGTGTGACGTATGTGCTTAGGTCCGGCTACATTTGCATCGTTTTATTGCCAATTCTAGAAAGATAAAAGCATTCTTCATTCTGACATATCTCTATTGCAGGCTATTTAAGCGTGATGTCAAATCCAGCAACGGTCACATCTCTTTTTTTGAGAAAATGATAAGTTTTCAGCCTCCTACGTCACTCTTACTAAATATCTGCACATGATGTTAAGGTCCCGCCACGGTGCCCCCCACCCAATGTCAGCCTTCGGAGTTCCGGTGTAACGAGGGTGCGTGCATCCCCAACTACCTCCGCTGCGACGGCCGACCTGACTGTTTCGACAACTCCGATGAAATTGACTGCCCATGTTTGTATACAATCTTGTTTTCACGCTTACGTTCTTTGTTATATTTTGTTTTAAATTTTTAATTTTGTTACGGAGATTTTTACTTATTTACTGATTTTTGCTATCTTTATTCTTTCTATTACTTTCGTGAGTTCACTGTTAATTTTGGCTCAGGATTTTTTCGTTGCAAATTTGGAAACTTTTGCTTGATTACTTTTCCGAATTTTATTGTTTTCTTGCATATGTTATGTACATTTACTTTTTATGACTTTGCTTCATGTATATCACGTCTGCTTATTCGTGACTCGAAAACACACAAAAAGTTTTCTAGTTCCAAACCGTGAACAATACATGTAGAGTCAACTGTTCTATGAAAGTGGCTGTTTCTATATATTGCCAATTCGTATATACGGCAGTTGTACCTTACGAATTTTCTTTATTAGTTTTATTGATTTATGTTTCATTTCGTTTTGTTTTCTACTCGGTACACATCTTCTTCAACATTTTTATCGCGTTTTTGCTGTTTTCGCGCGAAAAGACTTCAAACTTTTGGGCTATTGAAAAGCTACTTTACTTTCTCTTCGATAATTGCTGTTAATTTCATTAGTTTACATGTTTAGTGAATATGATATCCTAACACCTTTTTCTAACTAGGAATTGAAATTAATCCATAGTTTTTCAAGTTACTTATTTATTTAAACGATGGATGCTTTTCTGGCGATGTATCTCGCGTCTAGGAATTACGTTCGGGTTTATCGTAAAGTATACGAATATTTTTTCTCGCAATGACCTCAACTATAAAACAGTATTGCTTCTTAACGTTTCAGTGTTTACTGTTGTTATCAAAAATACTAAATTCCTCTTGCTTTCCTCGTTATCTCCAACAATATACGTGTTTGTTGGTCGGTAAGTTTCATGTTTTACTTATATGTTTTTACTTTTGGGCATCATTGCTTTAAATGTTCATGAAACACTCTTCAGCAATATTTAATGTTTCACTACTCTTACGCGATCCACTATTTGTGTTGTCTGCAATGATTTTTTTTCTACTTTTTATTCTTTAAAGATCCAACGGCAAATGTGGAGTTCTGTTGCTCTTTTTCTTTCTGTCTGCTAGTTTTTCTTATTACAACTACAAAATATTTTAAAAATATAAAGATAAACTTATCGCAATTTCATAGAAAATACAGTCTTGCAACCTCAAGTTGATCTTGGCTCTTTAGCTTTCATCACAAGTTCAGCTAGTAATTTAATTGGATACTCATTTGAAGCGCGCAAGTTGGATAACACTAGAATGTTCTGCGTGCCAGTGTGTTCATAAACGCTGGGCGCCAGCACAAGCTCCGAGGGTCCATTACAGGCTCTATTTCGTTCGCAAATTCAACTGCAATTGTGAACTTCTGACAGCGTACACGGAATGTTCCGCTTCGGAATTCCCCTGTGATGACGGCCAGTGCGTGCCTGAAAGAGTCAGGTGTGACGGTCGTCCCGACTGTTTCGACTCGTCGGACGAGTTCGACTGCAACCGCACCACCGTCCTTCCTTCGGCTCCAGTTACCACCGCCAGGCCGAGTACGTGTGTGGTGTATTTGAGTTATCCCATTATAATATCCAGTTATTAAGTTTCACCTGTGCCACCATGTATGTAGTTACATTTTGACTCATAACTTACGGTAGTATCCAACTGTTTAAGTTTCACCTCCACCACCAAGCGTGTGGTTACGTTTTCAGTCAACCTATTGAATTGCAATACAGTATTAATTTGTTTAAGTTGGTTAAGTTTCGCCGCTGCCATCACTACAGCAATATCCAGCCATAAAGTTTTACTTACCCCTGCCGCTACGCGCATGGTCATATTCTTAGCATAAACTACGGTTATATACCCGCCATACCGCTCAACCCCAAAAATAGGAAACTCCTTGTAGGAAGATGCCGGAAACTGAGAAATTACAGAGAAACGTAGCTGTACACAGCGACGTCTAATGTGAATAATACCATTAGTCGACGCCATAGTGAGAACCCAGTAAAGCCGTGTAGAAAAGCGCAATTGATAGTACATTCAACTGTACAATTTTACGATTCTTTACCGTGTTGGCCTAAGGAAATGTTCTACGATTTTAGAGGAATCGAGCATACTGCATAACTTATCATTTCGAAAGTACGACTCCTCCTAAACCTGAGACAAATGTCCTGTGTGCGTATTAGAGTCTCACTGTACTTCGACCTATATTTTTTCTGCCTGCAGTATTATTGGATTGTTATTTAAAATTTGCCATAGTCATCGGCAATACACGCGAGGATTTAATTTATGCATAGTCCGTTTACATTACCTAATGCTGTTTATTTTCACCGCTACCTCTACGATTTTAGTTTGGTAGCCCATAAAAAATATCGTACTAGTACGTTTTGTTCTTTAATTACGAATGTAGTATTATTCGACAATTGTTACAGCGTGATGGTAGGCTGTAAATTGTGACTGGTGCCACTTCGAATGCACATAATTTTGTTTTTAGCTCCCGCTAATATCGAACTACGCCACCGCCGCTTCCAGTGGTGATTTACTTGCTTGTTACTCCACGGTCATATCCAACTTTACAACAGTCATCTAAAAGACGTTGGTATATTAAATTGGATTCTCCTTCCCCTGATATATGCAACTGTTAACTAACTGTTCAATGCTACGTGAAGTATGAGTATGGTTTTATAACGACCATTATCCCCTGGATCATGTGCAGTTATTAAATTTTTCTGTCGCTGGCTTCAATGCCAGTGCTGTTCAGTTTCTGAGACCTCACCATATTATCTATCTTTTGGTGACAACTGCCATCTCGAGTACCTATTTGGTCTTGTTTTGACTCTTGTCCTCAGCAACATCGCGTACAGCTCCCCAAACAAATATATTTTTGAAATTTTCCACCCTTCAGTTAATTTTCAATCCCTGATAACATGGACCTCATTTGGGTTACTCTCTACTATCATGGAATCAGGAGCATTATTAACTTTTATGAAAGTATTTTCTTGTTTAATTAATGTTATTCATAACTGTACTCATTTCTCTGCTGATACTTTCAACTGTGTTAGCCTTTTACAAATTAGATACCTATTTATTTTAGTTAAATGACATAGAGATAATGACAATATTTACTAAGTTTTTATCGAAAGGGCGCCCTACAAATTTTACTTGTAAAAATTCGTCCTCTTTTTGATCAATTTCACTCACTCATAAATTATATGTTTTCTTTACGTTCATCTTGCTTGAAGATTGTCACCTAAGCTTGAAGCTTGCTGTGTCGAAATAGTATTGAAGAATATTTCTAATAAGATAGCAAAGTTTCGAAGTGACCATCCAAAATTTTTGTTGCAACCCTTTACCCTACTTTTGTTATTCATTCGTTTCTAACTAATTTTCGAGAGCTTTCATTGTTCTTTAAAGTTCGTGCACTTCTGTGAATTTCTATTATCTCTGTCTCCCTCTCAGACCTCTGCAACAAGGTTGTCACTCAGAGAAATAACATCTCATGTTCATGTATGACAATCCAATAATACTGTTTTTTGTCATTTTGAATACGTAGAGATATTGACAATCACAGTATTTGGCTGTCTAACATGAACATGAACAATTGTGAGTGCACTACGAAGATGCTTTTATCATTATTATGACGGGTTGTGAACTTCTGACTAAGAAGTGTTGATGCAATGATTAAGAGGTGATAATGCTCTAATTTAGAGGCTTTGAATCCCTAAATAAAAACAATGATGCCCTAACTAAAACAGTTCTATGCCAGAATGAAAGCGACTGTGATACCTTAATTAAGAAGCTTTGATTTCCTAATTAAGAGGCTCAGAATCTCTTTTTAAAACTTTTTTACGTAATGAGAGACTTATTATAGAGTGTCTTACTACAAGACTACCGACCTCCTAAAAGGAGTCATTGAACCTCCTACCCAAGATGCCGTAAATCTTTTATTAAGCAGTTTTCAACCCGTTAAACTGCTTTCACTTTACGTGATTTACATTTCTATCTTCTGATTTCCTATAATTTTGATGTCCAGCTTGTTTCTTTTTTTCATTGTTGCTTTCTATGTGCGTGGTGTCTTTACAGTCTTGTACTGTGATCCATACTACGAGTTTACGTGCCGGAACGGCCAATGCGTTGACCAAGCTCTCGTATGTGATCGTCGTCCTGATTGTGCCGATGGTTCTGACGAGGAGAACTGCCGGACTGAACCCCCACCTTTCCCCCCGTACCCAACCCCACCAGTCACTACACCTTCCACAACAACAACAACTACAACAACAACCACACCGTACCCCTATCTACCCCCACGTCCACCTGTTACAACCCCCCGGCCCTATTATCCACCGACCGAGAGACCTTCTTCCGGAAGCGCCGGTGGATTTACCGGAGGCGGTTTGTGTTGTTATTTGATGTGCAGTTTGTGGATGCGTGTGGTACCTATTTATTTGACCAACTAATCGTGTACAGCTTGCAGTTTT
>LQNS02276883.1:16729368-16739773 GCA_001587735.2 Parhyale hawaiensis | reverse complement strand
AATTGCGTCATGATGATAAACTTTCAATAAGGGCAATAGCAGACGAAGTTAATCGACCTAAAAGTGTGGTTAGTGATATACTGACTAAATATGACCAGAATGGTTCAAGTACTGCTGCTGGGGTTTCAAGTGGTAGACCACGCAAACCTCGAGCAGAGAGGATAGTGTATTGCTTAGATTGTCAAAGAAGGATAGGTTTAAAACCGCAGCAGAGATTTCCGTGAAGCTAGTGATACGCGTGGAATCAAGGTGTCTAGGAAGACAGTTTCACGCCGCCTAAAATAAGCAGACTCGCATCCGAGAACTCCAGCTATCAAGCCTTTTATTAGCAAGAAGATTAGAAATACTCCGATGAATTTTGCAGCAAAACAAGTTTTTTGGACTCAAAACTGGTCTAAGGTTCATTTTAGCGATGCATCTAAGTTCAATTCACTTGGCTTCGATGGAAAAAGATTCGTTCGTCGTTCAACTGGTGAAAGATTGTCCAAAAATTGCGTCAAGTCAAGTGTAAAGGTTTCCGGCGGAAGCGTTATGGTCTTCGGTATGATCTCAGCGCGCGGCACGAGTCCCTTAGTTCGTATGCAAGGAAAAGCAAACGCACAGGTATACACGGAACTTTTACAAAAACATGTAGTGCCGATCTTCAGAGCCTCTTCAGCTCATAAACCAATTTCTATGCAAGATAACGCTCCCTGTTGCAATTTGGTCAGCTCTTGTGGTAGACGATGACGCGCTGTTATCGACAGTAAAGGGTACCACACAAAGTACTAAATGCTAAAGAGTTAAATTCATAACGTAGTTCGTATTGTAGCCTCATTTCATGCGTTTAATTATTATCTTTGAAGGCTGTCCGAACTTTTTTCTCCAGACTAAAGTCTTACTATTACAATTCAGTTGCTTGTAACTTTTGTTTTATTTATCCTGAACAGCTGAAGTTTTAACCCAACTTAGCTATGACATGTTGCTCAACTTGTAAAATTACACTTCAATGCCTTCAACAATATTGAAGTACTTAAAGATTTTCTGATGGGTTGTTAGGTGTCCGAACCATTATGGTCGCTACTGTACTGAGCCGCATGCGTCCGTATTGTTTAGATACGGTGTTGGCTGACTTTTTTTTCTATTATTTATTTTGCTCCCTGACTTTTGCTTATTGATGAGTTGTCCACCACGACTCTTGCCTGCTTTATGCTATGAGGAACAAAGCGTTTGAGATCGAAGCAAATTTCGAGGCTTACCGCTTATCAGTATTTTTCTCAGTAGCTTTGTAGCATTAGGCTTTTGTATACGGTGGCGAATTGATGGCTTTGCTTCCTTCTACTATAAAGAGCGTAGCCCTCAGACCTCGCAGGTATATTACATGTGGTGCGCTGTATTGCACACATGGCAGAAAAGAGAATCTCCGTCATTTTTGGCTGAAAGCTGCTTCTAAAAAATCTGAATATGTATACAAGCTCCGGCATAATACCCTAAATATATATCTTCTCGCATCGATTGTGATACCTCCATCACTAATGGCTCACGCGTTACTACCGACTTGTTGTCAGTAAAGAAAGTGCACTCGCCAACCACAGCCATTGGGCTGGCAGCCGAAATCGACGGTTCTAGACCATCGCCAAAAATGGCTGATGTGTACTCTACTTATTTTATCTTGAAGCTTACTCGCCTTGGCATGATATCAGACAACTTCGAACTGTTGCTCGACTCTGAATACTAGAGGCATCGAGGAGAAAATATATTGTCTTCAAAAAATATTCCACTCTTGACGAGAATCGTGTACGCTGTTTCCTTTTATTACTGGGCTGGAATGCATCAATTCGCCATCCTTAAAATAAACTGCTTTCGTTTGTCTTGCATAAATGAGCTTGTATTGCTATTGAGATATGTTTCTGAACACGTGCTGAATTACTTAAAGCTTTTTTATACACTTTCAGTGTTGGTGATCTTTTCTGTAGCTTTGATTCTTTTTCGCTTTTTTTTTTTTGCACCCAGCTTATATGATCACTTGTATTAGTGTACATTGTATCATTATAATGATTACTATTATTTATCATATTATTTCATATACTTTGTGGTTCTTGTGGTAGGTGGCGGCTGAGATTGAAGTGCTGTGTAGTAGAAAACCTTTGTAAATAATACTGTTTGCATTATTGTGAACTTTACTTGATGTTCTTGACATTTATTCTTGTACTGTCAACAACAGCTGGCTTTAAAGAAAGTATTTTGAATATCCGTTTCATAATTTTCAAAATGGTTTAATGCGACAACTTGTCACTCTGAGCCCCCAGCTACCACTGCCTGGCTTGCTTAAGTATGCACCCTTTTATATGCCTGCTTTTGGCTCCTCCTACTCGTCGCAGGCCTGGATTCGGTCTGCAACGAATGGGAGTACCAGTGCAACGACGGCCAGTGTGTGTCACGGCGGGTCGTATGCGACGGTCGACCTGATTGTCTTGATCGTTCCGACGAGATTTACTGTGGTATGTATGAGTGTTTTTCCATGCAGCATTGCTTTGTATTGTGTCGAGGGAAGATTAACTTTGTACATTCAAGAGCATCATTTGGTCCCGTTCCTGCTAAAATTTATGTTTATTGGAAACAGAAATGGGGAAACTAACGTATGTTATCATTTGTGTTTTGGTTCAGGGTCTGCATGGACAAACTGAATGTTTTTAACAAAGTTGCCAACTTAGAAATGTATTCAATAGCTGATGTTAAGTTTAGTAGTGATAAAGTCACTGATGTTTTTCAATACCAGCTATACCCAGATGTAGCAGTGAAATCACTGGCATTTTTCATGTTTGCTCAAAAGTATTAATATTAAGGTCTTCGGCTTACTTTTAATTATCAGCTGTGCCCGAATGTCGTCATGACGAAGTCGCTGGCATTTTTCATCCCTGATTTTTTCTCGAATTTTGTCGAAGAGCAACTCCGCACGTAGTTGCCACTTTACCGCATATCAATTTATTGATGCTTTTTCTGGGAAGTATCCTTGCCGCTGCAATACCGAGACCAAAGGATCCTGCTAATATTCATTACTTTTTCTTAGAGGAATATGATCCATTCTGAACTCACTCCAAACTGTCATTGGATAACGCATTGCATAGCCCTAAAATCTCTTACAGGTCACAATTTAAAAAAATATATACTTGTTATACACATATATTTACTCTTTTGCTCTGTGCAAAACTTAATTAGTGTAAATCAATCGAAATTGTACATCATTTATATCGTCTTTAAAATTTCATGTCTTTTTTTTGTACGATTAAACAATTTATCTTCAAAAATTGACAGATCGGACTGCCTCTTTTGCCCACTCTTTATACATGAACTGCAGCAGCATCACACGTTTTTTATTTACGTTTTGCGCAGATCTTTTGCATGATTTCGTTGCTCAAGCAACCATCCTTCAACGGGTGGATCCTCAAACTACTTCGTAAAGCTATCGATGCTTGGGGCGCACTATACAGCCGTACGGTCAACTGTTGAGCCGATGTTCAGACGCAGGTTGTTCAATGTTCATGCTACCCATTTTCACTTTGTATTGGGATAACGATCGAGTTGAGCGTCCGTTCATTTGTTGAGGTTGCGGTTGTATAGTACTAGTGACCCTGGTATAGGATGAACTACGTGCACAGCTGTGGGCACAAATGCATCGACAAAGCGTCTAAAATATTTAATTTTTGTTTTTGAATGTAACTATTTTGTATCTTTTACATGTTAAATTTTACAATATTAGCTGGTGAAAACAACTTTGGCCATAATTTGCTTAAAATAACCTTAACGTTGTGACAGAATTTCAGTCGTGGCATTGGTACATCTTCACGGAGCTCTACAGTTGACGTTTCCCTAACTTAGCGATACATTTGAGTTTCCATGCCCTGATGTGGATCGACCTGTGAGTTACCTCCCAGTCAGAAAATTTTCTCCCAATCAGAAAAAATTTTCTCCCAATCAGATAGTTTTTGGCCAAACAGCCTATCCCGATGCTTTTCCTCCAGTAATGCACTGTTTTTTTTTTTCTTGTGTAAAATTTCCGTTTGGGATTAGCACTAGTACTTATATGCTACACGAGAGACTTTCGTTGGTTTATTGATTTTCACCATTTTTCTTTCATCTGCGTCTGGCTGTACAATATGTGTATTTACTCTTCATAATAGTTAGCTATCAAATCCTATTACCCTTTTGTAATTGGTATGCATCAGCGTGTATGCGAAGCTATTAGTTATATGCAGTAATGTATCCTTTTTCGTACTCGAGCAATGCCGTAGATTTTTGATAATTGTAATGTTCCAACATCGCCTGAAGTGTCCTTTGCTTTGCACTTTGCTTGCTTGGTTACGCTTCAATATACTCACTCCTACATTCCGAAATAATACGTACTATGCATAATTCAGTGATGCTGTTATTAGAATATACATTGTTGCCCTGCTTTTGGAACATCCTCGAATTATTTCATTGTGATTATTGTCTGTTGGCACACGGCACCGTCATTCTTTGCTATCCACTCTACCCTCACTTGTTTCTATTTCTCCGCGTCGCACATGCTTGCATATTTTTGTGTTTTTTCTTCCTATTTTTCTGCCGTAAAGAAACGGCAGAACCAGACATGCATACGTCGTTAAGTGACGTTGTCATTTACCCAGCGGCTGCAGCGTTTGCTCATCATTTCTGTGCATACTTATCATCAGCATACTAGCGACATTGATAGGCCTTTTCTGTGCTTGGCTTATAGAGCGTGGTATTGTTAATCCCTTGCTGCATCTTATAAGGCAAGCTTAATTATTAATTGTAACATAAACAAGAAAGAGCGCTCCATGTTCCTGGGCCCGAAACCATATTATTTAATGCGCATACTTTTTCTTTGCATGCTCGTCTTGTCCTGTCGTAATTCTTACTCCCTGACATTCCTGCCCTGAAAATTCTCCCAGAATGATTACAATTCGGTACGACATGATAATTTAGCATAGCTAGGCACTAGCGACCCAGCTACTAAAATAGAAAATAAGCCACAGAGAACTCCATCATGTACTACTGTTTTAGCTGGGTCGTTAGTGGCCACCAGTATTCCCGGCCTTTTACTACTCCTCTTTATGGCTGCAATGCAAGTGGCCGGAACTGCCGACCTCTGAAAGCTGGTGCTAACTGCGAGTATTCATTTTGGAGAATGCCTACATCGAACAATTAACTGCTTTTTACTGAATTTTGCTTTCAGGTTGCTGAATGAACTTCAGTGGTGGTGAAATGTATGCTCCTATATTCATAAAATTTCTGCAGGTCAGATCTCGCAGTGGCGCTTTCAAATGAGGATTAAGCCGAATAACTTGCTATGTGCTTATTCTCGTCCCGAACAGCATTTTTTGCTGCCAAGAAGTTGATACAGGATTTTGGCTTTAGAAGTGGCTAAGATGTTTTTAAGGGTGATTTCTTATACATTGTATGTTGATTATTCTGTTTCACATCAAGCTTCTTTCACAATTGATCCAATTTTTCGACTTATTTTCGAAAATAATTTCTATGTAATCTGTATTTTTTTATTATACAGACCATTATATGTGTAATATCATTGTGTATGATACATGCTGTGTGAGTTCAGTGTCAAGCAACTGTGGCACGTTAATTGATTTTTGGCACGTTGATTTTTGAATTGCCACACTAAATAAATCTTTTCAATCTTTCAATATTGATGTGTGACGTATGTGCTTAGGTCCGGCTACATTTGCATAGTTTTATTGTCAATTCTAGAATTATAAAAGCATTCTTCATTCTGCCATATCTCTATTGCAGACTATTTAAGCGTGATGTCAAATCCAGCAACTGTCACATCTCTTTTTTTTTAGAAAATGATGAGTTTTAGCGTCCTACGTCATTCTTACTAAATACCTGCACATGATGTTAAGGTCCTGCCACGGTGCCCCCCACCCAATGTCAGCCTACGGAGTTCCGGTGTAACGAGGGTGCGTGCATCCCCAACTACCTCCGCTGCGACGGCCGACCTGACTGTTTCGACAACTCCGATGAAATTGACTGCCCATGTTTGTATACAATTTTGTTTTCACGCTTACGTTCTTTGTTATTTTTTGCTTTAAATTTTCAATTTGTTTCGGAGATTTTTACTTATTTACTGATTTTTGCTATCTTCATTCTATCTATTACTTTATCATGAGTTCACTGTTAATTTTGGTTCAGGATATTTTCGTTACAAATTTGGGAACTTTTGCTTGATTACTTTTCCGAATTTTATTGTTTTCTGGCATATGTTATGTACATTTACTTTTTGTGACTTTGCTTCCTGTATATCACGTCTGCATATTCGTAACTCGAAAACTTACTAAAAGTTTTCTAGTTCCAAACCGTGAACAATACATGTAGATTCAACTGTTCTATGAAAGCGGCTGTATCTATATATTGCCAATTCGTATATACGACAGTTGTACTTTACGAATTTTCTTTATTAGTTTTATTGATTTATGTTTCATTTCGTGTTGTTTTCTACTCGGTACACATCTTATTCATCATTTTATAGCGTTTTTGCTGTTTTCGTTCGAAAAGACTTCAAACTTTTGGGCTATTGAAAAGCTACCTTACTTTCTCTTCGATATTGCTGTTTATTTCATTAGTTTACTTGTTTAGCGAATATGATATCCTAACACCTTTTTCTAACTAGGAATTGAAATTAATTCATAGTTTTTCAACTTATTTATTTAAGCGATGGATGCTTTTCTGGCGATGTATCTCGTATCTAGGAATTACGTTCTGGTCTATCGTAAAGTATACGAATATTTTTTCTTACAATAAGCTCAACTATAAAACAGTATTGCTTCTTAACGTTTCAGTGTTTACTGTTGTTACCAAAAATACTAAATTCCTCTTGCTTTCCTCGTTATCTCCAACAATATACGTGTTTCTTGGTCGGTAAGTTTCATGTTTCACTTTTATGTTTTTACTTTTGGGCATCATTGCTTTAAATGTTCATGAAACACTCTTCAGTGATATTTAATGTTTCACTACTCTTACGCGATCCTTTATTTGTGCTGTCTGCATTGATTTTTCTTTTTTTTTTTCTACTTTTCGTTCTTTAAAGATCCAACGGCAAATGTGGAGTTCTGTTGATTTTTTTCTTTCTGTCTGCTAGTTTTTCTTCGGCCAACTTATTACAACTAGAAAATATTTTTAAAATATAAAGATAAACTTATCGAAATTTCATAGAAAATACAGTCTTGCAACCTCAAGTTGATCTTGGCTCTTTAGCTTTCATCACAAGTTTAGCTTGTAATTTAATTGAATACTCATTTGAAACGCGCAAGTTGGATAATGCTAGAATGTGCTGCGTGCCAGTATGTTCATATACGCTGGGCGCCAGCACAAGCTCCGAGGGTCCATTACAGGCTCTATTTCGTTCGCAAATTCAACTGCAATTGTGAACTTCTGACAGCGTACACGCAATGTTCCGCTTCGGAATTCCCCTGTGATGACGGCCAGTGCGTGCCTGAAAGAGTCCGGTGTGACGGTCGTCCCGACTGTTTCGACTCGTCGGACGAGTTCGACTGCAACCGCACCACCGTCCTTCCTCCGGCTCCAGTTACCACCGCCAGGCCGAGTACGTGTGTGGTTTATTTGAGTTATCCCATTATAATATCCAGTTATTAAGTTTCACCGGTGCCACCATGTATGTGGTTACAATTTGACTCATAACCTATGGTAATATCCAACTGTTTAAGTTTCACCTCCACCGCCAAGCGTGTGGTTACGTTTTCAGTCAATCTATTGAATTACAATACAGTAGTTAATTGTTTATGTTGGTTAAGTTTCACCGCTGCCACCACTACAGCAATATCCAGCCTATAAGTTTTACTTACCCCTACCGCTACGCGCATGGTCATATTCTTAGCAATAAACTACGGTTATATACCTGCCATACAGTAGAACCCTAAAAACAGAAAACTCCTTGTAGGAAGATGCCGGAAACTAAGAAATTACAGAGAAACGTAGCTGTACACAGCGACGTCTAATGTGAATAATACCATTAGTCGACGCCATAGTGAGAACCCAGTAAAACCGTGTAGAAAAGTGTAATTGATAGTATATTCAACTGTACAATTTTACGATTCTTTACCGTGTTGGCCTAAAGAAATGTTCTACGATTTTAGAGGAATCGAGCATATATACTGCATAACTTATCATTTCGAAAGTACGACTCCACCTAAACCTGAGACAAATGTCCTGTGTGCGTATTAGGAGTCTCACTGTATTTCGAATTATATTTTTACTGCCTGCAGTATTATTGAACTGTTACTGAAAATTTTGCCATAGTCATCGGCAATACACGCGAGGATTTAATTTACACATAGTCCGTTTACATTACCTGATGCTGTTTATTTTCACCGCTACCTCTACGATTTTATTTTGGTAGCCCGTAAAAAATATCGTGGTAGTACGTGGGGTTTTACTTGCCTGTTACCCCACGGTAATATCCTACTTTACCACCGTCATCTAAAAGACGTTGGTATATTGAATTGGATTCTTCTACCCCTGATATATCCAACTATTAACTAACTGCTCAATGCTACGTGAAGTATGAGTATGGTTTTATATCGACCGTTATCCCCTGGATCATGTGCAGTTATTAATTTTTTCCGTCGCTGGCTTCAATGCCAGTGCTGTTCAGTTTCTGAGACCTGACCATATTATCTATCTTTTAGTGACAACTGCCATCTCGAGTACCTATTTGGTCTTGTTTTAGCTTTTGTCCTCAACAACATCACGTACAGCTCCCCAAACAAACTTTATTTTTGAAATTTTCCACCGTTCAGTTAATTTTTAATCCCCGATAACATGGACCTCTTTTGGATTATTCTCTATTATCATTGAATCAGAAGCATTATTAACTTGTATGAAAGTATTTTCTTGTTTAATTAATGTTATTCATAACTGTACTCATTTCCCTGCTGATACTTTCAACTGTGTTTGCCTCTTATAAATTACATAGATACCTATTCATTATAGTTAAATGACATAAAGAGAATGACAATATTTACTAATTTTTATCGAAAGAGCGCCCTTCAAACTTCACTTGAAATAACTTCGTCCTCTTTTTGCTCAATTTCTCTCATAAATTATATATTTGCTTTACGTTCATCTTGCTTGAGGACTGTCACCTAAGCTTGCAGCTTGCTGTGTCGAAATAGTGTTGATAGTATTGAAGAATATTTCTAATAAGATAGCAGAGCTTCGAAGTGACTATCCAAAATTTTTTTGCAACCCTTTACCCTACGTCTGTTATTCATTTATTTGTTTCTAGCTAATTTTTCGAGAGCTTTCACTGTTTTTTAACGTTCGTGTACTTCTGTGAATTTCTATTATCTCGGTCTCCCTCTCAGACCTCTGCAATAAGATTATCACTCAGAGAAATAAGATCTCATGTTCATGTATGACAATCCAATAATACTGTTTTCTGTCATTTTGAATGCGTAGAGATATTGACAATCACAGTATTTGGCTGTCTAACATGAACATGAACAATTGTGAGTGCACTACGAAGATGCTTTTATCATTATTATGACGGGTTGTGAACTTCTGACTAAGAAGTGTTAATGCAGTGATTAAGAGGTGATAATGCTGTTATTTAGAGGCTTTGAATCCCTAAATAAAAACATTGATACCCTAACTAAGAGAGTTCTATGCCATAATGAAAAAGACTGTGATACCCTAATTAAGGAGCTTTGATTTCCTAATTAAGAGGCTCTGAATCTCTTTCTAAAACTTTTTTCTCGTAATAGGTAAAAGACTTATTATAGAATGTCTAACTACAAGACTGCCGACCTCCTAAAAAGAGTCATTAAACCTCTTACCCAAGATGCCGTAAATCTTTTTCAAGTAGTTTTCAACCCGTTAAACTGCTTTTACTTTTATGTGATTTACATTTTTGTCTTCTGATTTCCTATAATTTCGATGTCCCGCTTGTTTCTTTTTTTTTTTCATTGTTGCTTTCTATGTGCGTGGTGTCTTTACAGTCTTGTACTGTGATCCATACTACGAGTTTACGTGCCGGAACGGCCAATGCATTGACCAAGCTCTCCAATGTGATCGTCGTCCTGATTGTGCCGATGGTTCTGACGAGGAGAACTGCCGGACTGAACCCCCACCTTTCCCCCCGTACCCCACTCCACCAGTCACTACACCTTCCACAACAACAACTACGACAACAACAACCACACCGTACCCCTATCTACCACCACGTCCACCTGTTACAACCCCCCGGCCCCCCTATTATCCACCGACCGAGAGACCTTCTTCCGGAAGCGCCGGTGGATTTACCGGAGGCGGTTTGTGTTGTTATTTGATGTGCAGTTTGTGGATGCGTGTGGTACCTATTTATTTGACCAACTAATCGTGTACAGCTTGC
>LQNS02276883.1:16678459-16726784 GCA_001587735.2 Parhyale hawaiensis | reverse complement strand
TTATCCACCGACCGAGAGACCTTCTTCCGGAAGCGCCGGTGGATTTACCGGAGGCGGTTTGTGTTGTTATTTGATGTGCAGTTTGTGGATGCGTGTGGTACCTATTTATTTGACCAACTAATCGTGTACAGCTTGCAGTTTTCGTGCTTATATTTCATGTGTTAGTTTGCCCTACTAATTATGTACAGTTTGCAGTTTGCTTGTATACGGTGTTTAACGGGTTGTTTTGCCTGCCGAAGGGTGGGCAGTTTGTTACTACTTATGCTACTAACTAAATTTTATTTTGTCCCTACAGAGTGTGTTTGGTGCATTGTTTCTTTGAGTCGTTTGTAATGGGTATTCCTTCTCTTCAGGTCTGCCTCTCCCCACAGTCATTTAACTGTATTATTGAAAGTAATTCTGATGCTTTCTTGCTGCACATTTCCTTTTACTAACCGGTTGCTCTCTTTTACTAACAAAGGTTTGTCTTGGGTACGGAAATTTTACTGACATCAGTAACTCGACTGCACTTGTGGAACTAACCTAGTCTTAGTCATCTGTAACTTAGATAACCTAATACTACAGAATTCTTTCAGCTATCCCTGTTTAATTGTTCACCATTAGGGATAGTTGAACGCATCTGTGCCTGTTTGTGCCTTTTTCAGTTACCGTGTCTTATAGTTTACCATGATCTGATGATACTGCTTTTTCCAGTATTTTGTTTAACTCTACATATGTCAGAGACGCCTATCCAGATGATCTGTTTTAGCTATCGTATCCAGTGAACCTCTTGTATCTCCCTCGACGTCTAACATGTATTTGTTCATTGTTTCTTTCTTCTACATGTACAGTATATCGCTCTGGGTAATCATAGAGAATAATCTCATTCTGATCCATTCTAACTTTTTTTATCATTCCACTTGTAGTAGCTTCACCTCACCTGACATGAAATATTCCCTATAGAGAATATTTTCTTGAATGCCGAATCTTACGGTAGTTCAAGAATCCCATGTAGTTCTGGCTATCTTTCTTCTGCTTCACCCTATGACTAAAAATCCTGTACTTCGATTCATTTCCAAGAATATTTTGCGTATTGTTTCATTTGCAATATCTATTGTAGGTGTTTAGTGCCAAGCTCACGTAGCAGACTATTTATGCATTAGTTTCTAATTGTTTCCTGCGTTATCCACATCGTATCTGTTTGCCATTACCTTCTGCCACTACATGATCATGAGTTATTTATCTCTCATGGCCATTGTACACACATCGTTCGTTTATGTTGATGCTGATTTGGGAAAAACGTTCGATTGAAATTAATACAAATAATCTCCGCAAGTTCTCCCGGTAGACCTTGTAGCGAACTTCACCGCAGGCTTTAAAGTACTCACCTGTTATTTTTGTGCATCTCCTACTCACGCATCCCTCTTTCTATGTCTACGTATTACTGAACATTTCTTCTCCACATTAGAACCACTGCATTTTAACTCGATGCATTTTTCCTTCTCCTGTATTCCAGCCTGTTAATGGAATTAACATTTCTGCACTTGCATTCCAACTTGGTACATTTCTCGCTCTCTTGTTCTTACTTCTAGGCCTGTTGGCTCAGTGCAAGCAGAAGGGTTATTTTCTGTGTGGCTCGGGCGATTGCGTGCATCGGTCCCTTCGATGCAACAACGTACCGGAATGTTTAGATACTTCAGACGAGTGGGGCTGCAGCGCAGACCGTACGCCTCTTCTTATTTCCTATCTATGTAGTGTTGTAGACTTGAGGCATGGATATCATGTTTCTAGTAGAGATTGCACGCCTTCTATTTCCTTCCTATAGTTATCGGTCAGTTGTGCGCAGTTTATACTGGTTACACTGGAAACAAGGACACTTATTTTATTTCCTGCCTCTATAGTGATGAAGGATTGATGCATGGGTTATATTTGTCTCATATTTACTTCTTATCGTGAATAATAGTTTTCCTGTCATGAATTGTTTTTTTCCGTAGCACAAAACGTACATCTCTTCTTCTTTCCTTTACAGCTTGTTAAGTGAATAATACTGTACGTTCGTACCAAGGAATTGAAGCTTTCTTAATTCATTTTGAGATGCTGTGAGATATTGTGCACTACTGCTGAGGATTACGTGAATGTCAGTGTTTGCTTAGGTTTGTTGCATCTCAACTTTTGCGTTGTAAAACGTTGAGCGGAGGAAACGTAACTTATGCTTCTTTAGAAGAGCTGGTTTATGGAAAGACTTGATGCTGGGTTGCATAGTAAATACACCTAAAACTGCTTGCATAGTTTCTGTTGGTATAGCTTGTGCACAGAGCTACCTTCTATTTTTATGGGCTTGCGATGAATTCTACCTCCTTTTTTTATTTCGACTGCATTCATGTACACTCAGAGAAATTTCTCAAGCGGTGAGTTTATATTTACCTTGAAAGAGGTAAATCTGAACAGAACTCTTATCGGATTTAGTTTTGCAAAGGTTAATATAGATTATGGCAAAAGATATTTCTCCGTGTGATGTTAGCAGCATACTGTCTGGCTATACTTTTTAGGGCTATAGTTTTTCAATAGTCGGATGTTACCACAGTGTTATCTATGGCCGCTGAACCAATTTCTTGTTTTTCAGAAGAAAATGTTCTACAATGGTCACTTTATTGCAAAGAAATAGCTCATCGATAGTCTCTTCTTATTTATTTATAAAAATGAGATACATTGTAATGTGATTCAGCGATCATAGGTTTTTATTATTATTTTCATAATTCTAGAGGCTATAAGACAGCACGTAGTAGTACACACACCATTTCCAATCCTTTTTTATTATTATTATTATTTTCACAGCTCTACGGTTGTGGTACGCTTGCAATATGTTACTGTTGAGCATGAGATGCCTAACTTTACTGTAGGGTAACGATGAATGTACCTAATATATTTTTCTCAACTGTTATTAATGTAATATTGTTGTTTAAATATATTCTAATGATAACACGCTACAGTTATCGATCACTTTTGTGCTAAGTCCAAAACTTGAGAACGTATTACTGGAACTGATATTAAAGCCTTACAGGCAGTGAAAAAGCACTATATCTGACTAGGTCCGATACCACAGTTGTAGAAAATTTGTACCTACATTGCAACAGTGCAAAACTTACGCGGTTATTTACTTGAAGAGCATTATCGTATTGAATACAAGCTTTTATTCAACGTTTGCATTGTTCCGTGAAATTTGCGTACGTTCACCGATTTTCTTTTTCAAAGTATTTTCTCTTATATATTGCATATGTGCAACAACATACACATGTGTCTGTAATGGCACTATGCTTTGTTTGTACCTATGTTTGCAGTACAGATAGTGTCAAACACTAGTCGAAAGATACTTTAAATTGCCTTACGTTTCTGTTAGCTACGTTTCGTCAGTGTGTAACTTCATACGTACTACTTGCTGTTCTGGCGTAGACTATAGATTGTAGAAAGCTATTCGCTAGTATGCCCGTAGTAAATCTTGTTGTATGTGTGCACTCTATTATCTCTTGTTTTTATGAGTAACTAACTCTTTTTGTACTACTCGCCGTATGTATGTTTATTATAAGAGCCTAATCTTCAATACTGTAAAATCACTATATGTTCGCCTTTCTAATTGTTTTTCGTTTTTGCAAATAACAAATTGTCCGGGTAGCTGTATTAGACTGCAACTGTAATACGGCTCTAAACACATTTAATGTGATGAGTTATCAAATTTATACGTTTGCTGTATGTTAGTTTACGTCTGGCTTTGTCAATTGTTGCAGCAGTTTGAAAGTTTCAAAGCGTATCGTTGTTCATATCAAGATGCCTAACATGCTTTTTTTTAATGACACCTTTTCTCCTAGTTACCATCGTTTCAATGTTATTTTTACAGCTTTTACAGCCGTAACGATTGCCTTTTGGGTAGCATCATTTTCGGCAATGACCCTTATCTCGTAAGTTTCTCGCCTATTGCACAACTAGTTGAAATGCCTTTTGGGTCGCTTCACCATATTTTCATTAAATTATTCACTTTTCCAAATTGATTTACCTGCCTTTTTGGTTAGCTTCAGCTTGGGCGGTGATCATTGGTTCATGAAATTTTCGCCTGTTTTGCAGACCGGTTCAACTGCGCCAGCGGCCAGTCGATCCCTGCAGACCAGCGGTGCGATGGTGTGGTGGATTGTCATGACGCTACCGATGAGTCAATCGGATGTGGTGAGTTTCTCTAGGTCTCGCATCCATTTAATTGTTCTTCCAAAAAAAGATGGTCTGAATTTTTGCTAGTCATTCTTTTATTAATCTCATTAAGTCTGCGGATTTTGGAAACAAAACAGTGGATCGATTTATTGCGAACGGAATACATATCTTTTTTAGTAGACTTCTGTGTGATGCTTTCACCTCTTAGTTAATAAAGCCATTGTCTTCCGAATTCCCATGCTTGAAAGGATAAATAATAAAATCACAAAGAAAATATACAGACTTGCCGTGAAGCACGCTTGAGTAAAGGAAGGACTTGCCCCACAAGGAATCACATTTTGTTGTCTTCCCATCGGTTGTTTACACACAAAATACATAAAGTGCCACGTTGCCCACACCGGTAAATGCTAGTTACGGACTAAAAAGGCAGAAAAAGGTAAAACCCCTTTTAAACTTGATCCGTTCCCTCAGAGTTTCAAAGTATTTTCTTAGTTTTTTTCAATTTTTGGATAACAGTATCTAAGAAATGTTCAACAAATAATTATATTTTTATTGAATAACTGTCTGGCAACATATAATAACTCTAGGAGGACATATCCAGATATTTACTGGAGAGTATGATTGATAGTGCTCGGTTTCGTGATACCATATAGTGCGAAAGTAGGGAAAAAACCACCGAAGACTCGCTTTCCGGCACCGATGTTACGCACAACCCAACCGTTTTGTTACGGCCCATGCACTTCCGGTGTGGGGGTATGGGGTTGGCGTAGTTCGAGCCGGCACCATAAACCGTGTTTTGGGGTCTCCTTTCCCTCCTCAACGCGCGATCTGGAGGTCATGTGTAAAGTAAGTTAACTCATTCTGCCTTTTTAGCCTTGAAGTGGTAAAGGTTATTTTGCTATTCGCAGGAGTATTCCAGATGACAGAGCTTTTTGTACAGACATATTTACACTGGCTTTGTATATTCCTGAGAAACATGGTGAAGCTCCGTACTTTGTGAGTCTCGTGACTTATCTTAACTTACTGAATTTGAGAAAAATTTACTGCTAATTTCAAAGTAAAATGCGTAAAATCCCTAGTCAAAATGAACGATGTACGCTTGACGGGACGACTGTGCACGAAAAATATATATACATACTGTAGTTTTCTTTGAACTACGTCCAAACGAATAGTATGCAAAATACGGGCTGCTTCTGTACTTTCCACGGCTAATTATTAATTATGATACATGTATAGTGAACACTTGCAATTTATTAAAGGTACTTACACTCATGGATTCACACGCCTGCAATGCGATTTTTTACACGTATTCTTCATCACAAATGGTGTCTCAGATTGTTGCTCTACACTTTTTTGGTGTTGTATTGGGTATTGAAAACTGGTTTCTTCCCCACAAATTTTAAACCAGTGTTCAAAATATATTACTGGAATAGCAATGAACCCTAAACCAGGTGCAGAAACCTAATAATAAACCCTGTGCCATCCATTGGTTCCATAGTATGAGATTACGAGAAAAATTGTCGAGTGGTTTATTGCTGTTTTAGTTACTTCTCCACACCGAAGTACTGTATATCGCATCATATCCTCATTAGTCTACACTGACAGTGTTGTTTGTCAATGGAGCCTGTTCACTGTTCAGGATGTTGGTGTTCACACATGCATGTTCGGATGCACATATACCGTTACACACAAATGATGTTGGACAGAACATAGGAACTTTTGAAGGCTCCATCAACAATAACAGAGACTTCTGTGCACCTAGAAAGTAAACTAGCACAAATAAAATAACCAGGCTTCTCGTTAAGAAAAATCTGTGTTCCAAATAATTATTGTCTGAAGATTGCGTCTTGCAGATTATATCTAGTAATTTATTTTTTTACAGATCTTCAAAAGTTCCTGATTTTTGTAACACTCATTCTGACACTAGTTCTGCTAGTAGGCTATGCTAGGTTATGTTTACACGTTTCAAATAGGCATATGTGCATTTTTTGTTATAATCCATGACACAGACTTGTGTTGCACCCTGTAGTACTTACTATCTTAACATGCACTACTACGCTTTTTCAAGTTTATTGTCCAGACTCCCAACCACACATCAGCGCTACACAGATCCAAGTATTTTTTTTTTTACTTATCTTACTTTGACCCGCGCCATGTAGCACCACTCTTATCACGCAAATTAAATCAACTCCTTCACACTATAAACTAGTACACTTTGGAAATTTTACTTTAACTCTTGTATTAATATTACTTTGCTGACACTGTCCAATATACTGTTACCTTACTTACAGTAGTGCTACAATATGTAACTCATATCGTTTAATCTTTGTTTATGTTACCTTCAATACTCCATACAATACTACCACTCTAATCAAGTACCGCATTTGTCTTACATTCAGTAGTAGTTCTACTCCCTGTAGATGTTATACAATCTTGTTCGATGGTGACGGTAATGGTGTTTCCCTGGCAGAGTTTGTGACACCACAGTAGCGTTGTGATGACAACATTAACGGTATCTCATTGGCTAAGTTTGTGACACCTCAGTAGCGTTGTGATGACAACATTAACGGTATCTCATTGGCTAAGTTTTTGGCACCACAGTAGCGTTGTCTAACTCTTGCCCCTGTTTGTACTGCGCTGCATGCAAGGCGTGCCACCCACACAATGCGGCGCACATGAATTCACCTGCGAAAGCAGGGACCAATGTGTGCCGCTCTCTTCGGTGTGTAACGGAGCGTACGACTGTAACGACTACTCGGATGAGGATCCTGTAATATGTAGCGGTGAGGCCTATATTCTAAGGGCCATCTTGACGTCGGCCCGTGTTGTTTACCCCCCAGCGTTAATTAATTAATTACTTCTTAATTGTACTACTGATTCTATAATCCCCTATAGTGTATAAGGGCCTGCCTCTCGACTCCGGCCTGTAATATGCTCTCAGTTTCCCTCATTTTGCCTGAAACTGATTTTCCTCTATAATCCCTACGAGCTACTTCCTTTCTCATCAAGGGCCTTACTTTTGACTCTGGCCAGTCGTTGTTTCATTTAATTCTCTAATCTTTACTGATTGTCTCATAAACCGTTCGTAAAATTTTTGCACTGTGACCCCTTTCTTACTTCATTCTTCATGGACAACCTTCCTCAACGTCATGTTATTTGTCATTCGAATCGAAAATTCTCCTATTTCTATAACACCGTTTTCTGTCATCAACATCCGTCTACATATTTTACGTATAAGTCTCCTTTGATTTCAATTCATAACGGTAATTTTTTCTGACTTTATAATTAGTTCGTTGCATTTTTAACGTGAATTTCTCTAATTTTTGAACAGAATTTTTAATTAAAATTGCTCATGATTATGGAAATATATGCTTATTTGTGACGGAAATTTCACAAGTTCCTTTCCTTCGTTGCTACTAGTACAACTAAACTACTATCCCTCTACATTTTGTTACAGCAATATTGTCTGTGGTTCTCATTATCTGAGTTTAGTTGTTTTTTTTTTACTAATTTAAAGCTTTTTCTTTCAAAATTGAGCTTACTGTCTTACAATACCATATTATTTAAATTTTTCAAAGTCTTTGAACTCCTTTCTTGTTGTATCAGCTTTCTTTTGGAAGTGTCCTTTTTTTAGCTTTTAAATTTATTTTTCACTCAATCTAATCTCTTCGAAATTTTCAATAGTATAAACTCTGTTAGTTTCGAAAAATATCCTTTTCGTTTCCATGTAGCATACTCATCCAATTTTTTCATCGACAAAGTTGCCTCTATCAGCTTCCGTACCTTTCTTTCGATTTAATTCTAAGCGCTCTCTTTTTTTTTTTTCTTCGTAACTTGGATATTTTCACTAGAAAAAAAAATCTTCTTTTCATTTCCTGTAAATTGGTAGCTCTCATTATACCGCAAGCTGCTTGTGTACTTAATTGGCATTGTATATTACATCAGCCGTTTTTTTCTCCTATTGATGAACTGAATTTTCTCCAAACGTAGTCAGCTACTCATAACAAAAGTTGACGTTATAATTTCCTTGTCAGTGCTCATCTTTATCTGCATAGATGTCATTGATAGGCTTGTATTGCTGTCAGCTGTTTCTTTTAAATACCGTCTGTATCAAAATAAAGCTCTCACCACATACTCTACTTTACTGAATGATTTTTAAGTATAAAGTCCAAGTCTGTTCATCGCTAACCGTATCTACTGTAGATAAACTGACTGGTGCAAATCTTTTCATCACGGGGAAAACATCGGCTTTGTTATTTTTTTCAAAATTTGAAAGTAGTTAGTCAAAATTTTAGATAACTTAATATTAATTGCTTCTTTGTGTTCTATTAGCTATTTTAAGCGCTTTTTACTATTTTATAATTGGCTGTTATTTATTTTATGAGCTGCTTGTCAACGTTACAAAATTTAATTCTTTCCTGAGCTCTCTGCCTAATCCTAATCTGTCCATTTAAACTATTTTCAACTCTACTCCTTTACCTATTATTCTTTTTTCTCCTGTTATTTTGTCTTTTCGATTACTTTTTAGTGAATTCCAAATACTTACGTTTCGAGTAAAATATTAGTTCACCTGCGTAAATGATCATTTTTGGGGGGAGAATTTCGATTCCTAATGGATACCCTTCGTTTTCAATAACCTAAAATGCGCACTTTTAGTTCTTGTTGCATGTTCGTCGTCGTTTTCTACAACTGTCTGCCGCGTCGTCGTTTTCTATTCAGGAGAACTAGAACTTCATCTGCTGGCACTGGATGCTAATTAATAAAGGTGATCAACTGGAAGTCATCATACTTCAGAATGCTTCCAGATACTTTATTTTATACTTGTGCTACTTTGCTTGAATGCTCTTACTGAAATAATTTTGCTTGTTCATGCCTATTCACCTTGAGCTAAAAATCAAACAAATTTAAATTTAAAAATTATTATTCTTTCAACGTATTTACTTCTCAACTTGGTACTGTAAGTTTCAATGTTAGATTTCAATTATTTGAAGTCATTTTGGAAAGACATCAATTACCTTGTCAGCTTATGGACTTCTGTACCTCATGTTTTTCATCGGTTTTTGCGTATTTTCAGACCTCGATCGGAGCCTTCACGTTTAGCTACCCGTGCTTTTTTCTCCAACCGCCTCGTGCGTGCGCCGGTTTTTGTAAGGATCCCGAAGCCTGTACTTTCGTATACCTTTACTAGTTTCTCTGCTTCGTCGGTATTTATCTAGAACCACCGTGTTGTCTTGTTCGATTACGTGTTCTTCAGCCTATGAGAACCGCTCTAATGAACCAAGTGTTGTAATCCAGCAACCCTCGTCTTAATTCTGTGTGTTGTGTATTAATGAAGTGTACTCGGCCTGGGTGTTCTGTGTTTTCGTTTACTGACATAATACTACCGTGTAATTTGAATTTCGATGCCACGATTGCCACGCGTCAGGGTCAGTTGCACACCATCAACAGTTGAACTGATCCACTCGTCGTAATTGTTGTTGTATTTCTGACAGGTTTTGTGAAACTTGATACAAAACTTCATTTCGTTTGCCT
Organism: Parhyale hawaiensis; assembly: GCA_001587735.2. NCBI lineage: Eukaryota > Metazoa > Arthropoda > Malacostraca > Amphipoda > Hyalidae > Parhyale > Parhyale hawaiensis. The sequence goes on along the minus strand of LQNS02276883.1, from coordinate 16,717,076 downwards.
GTACATTGCCGACGTACCAAGGCTACGTGGGAAAAGACGATGAAAACCTATATTTTATCAAAAAAAGTTTCAAAAACCATAAAAGCATTTTTCTAAAATGAAGAACGATAGCTCTTTACAGGAAAAAATTCGCTCCTTAGAGAAAACTGAGTAGATTAACGATCTGCTGTTTATAGCCGCCGTGTTTTGTGTAAATAAAAGATTGTCTTTTACAATTTACATGTAACGCAATTTATTCCATTGCTATCTAGCTCCGCAGCTTCAGATAATTGATGGATAGATTCAAGCACTGTTCTGTATTGATCCATCCAGCTGCTTGTCTACCTGAACTAAATCCTTGAGCATATGGTATTACAGTCCTAAAAATATCAGCTTTCTGCTCAATCAAAAAGTGGCTAGAATCGTTTTACTTCAGAAGTAACGGTAGCATGCTTTTGGGACAAATATATAGTCAAACACATTACTTTCAGTCCATGCTGACATTTTTATGTAGTACAGTATTTCATTTTTAGGAAATTGTAGTTTTTTTCCCGATTGTTGAACATTACTTTTGTCTAATATTCTAATTGCTCGGGATTTAATTTTAATTATACACATATAGCGGATTACGCTTGCATATTTAAACCGTTTATGCATATTTCCAGCAAATGGGTGTATGAGGTATATATAGTGTAGTTCTCGGGATATTTGTGGTAATAATTTCAAGTTATTATAACCATATTACTCCTAGCGCACTTATTTCGCTCAGTAGAATGTTACACATTACTAAATCTTTACCGTCTTAATCAACTTGCATGAACACGTAATCATACATAATTTACCTCGATTCTCTTTTTCAGCTAAGGAAAATATTTATTTGTGATATTCAGAAATATGTAGCCTAATTCTTGGCTTTGTGTACATATTTTATTTCAGTACCCCAGCCACACCCGATAGTGTTTTCGCTGTTAAAATTCTTATTTACCCTACCGAGGCAGACGGTAATGTTCAACTTTGTGCATTCAACAACATTTCTTTCCGGTGACATACTTCGAAAGGAGTATTGTGCTCTTGTTCACCAAGCAAACTTGTGGAGCACGTAGCATATATGGCGTCCATATCAACCGCAAAAAGCTGTTTAATACTAGCTGAAAGCTTATGCACAGTATAATGATTTTTACGATTAAAAGAATAGCCATTATTCAGTATAGGTAATCGAATTTAGGTAAAAAGTACCATCTTTGTTTCACGGAGAGAAATTGCTGCACAGATTTTATATGCTCCATGTCCCATCTACAGTGGCATACGGGTTAAGTCGAAAGTGATAGGTTTTAAAATCTACCATTTCACTAGTTTGCTCTTCACTTGCAACCTACGACGCACACTATAGTGAGGCCTGAGGGACGTCAATGTACATATCATTATGTAAAATTTATCAATGCACGCATCAGTTACAGGTGAACGAATCTTGCGTCTCCAAGGAACTGAAATCGTCAAATATTTTGATTACTTAGAAGAAAAATATTAGAAAAAGACGGATACATTTGAACCAAGTGTCTGAATATTTGTGCCCGTCCGGACGATCACAAAGAGGGAAGTCAAGGTTGTGCAATGAAGTTACGGCATTTTTATTATATATCGACCACTTAACAACTGTTACTGCAATGCATCCCCTCAGCCCCTTTCTGGCGGAACACCTTTCTAAGTGTTCTTTAATCTTAAAAAATGTGTAAATACTTCGAAAGACCTTACTAAATTGGAGTATAGTTCACTTTTCGCCTTTAGTATTAACCCATTATTGCCAAACGTCCGTTTTCTTAACCGCATTTATAGCGATATGCTGATAAGAAATTATGGTTTAGCTGCTTTATGTGCTGTTGAGTTAAATCAGTGCTTACTGTGTTGTATATTCAAAGTTACTTGCTAGGTGCATTCTTCGCGTGAACTCTTTAAATACAAACAATCTGTATATAGATAATACCCAACTAAAAATTAGAATACTCCCTCCTTCACCCCAATAAGGATTTTCGTAAAGAGCGGCGGAGTTTTCTAGTGTCGTCTACTTTACCAACTGTCTTCAAAACATGAAAAAATGTAAATGGTTGACGATACTCAGCTAAAGCAGAATATCTTTCACTGTGACCACGAAATGATGGTTGCTTGATGATTCCTCAAAATGACTTCGTGGTGAATACCGTGATCAAACGAACTTTCTTCTTAAATAGAAACAACATTTTAGAAATATATGAAAAGTCACTTGGAATTAGGGTAATTTTCACCATTACCATGAAATTACAGTTTCCTTGACGCGTCCGCAGAGTCCCCTGGTGGAGGCATTCCTGGACAACCATCCATCGTCCTCAAGACATACCCCGACCAGCAGACCATCAAGCAGAGTAAGTTACCCAAATTACCAGCTGTGGTTACCTCTCCGTCTCCGCAACCCTCTTCTGCTGACCTTCTACGTCAAGTGTCTACCATAACTACCCAGAGTTCCCCAGTAGATACTGTCACCTCCTTTGCTTGTGGCCGTCACTATTCCTTCTTCGTGTCGTTGCTTTTCATTCGTTTTATCTTTCTAACACTTAGAATTATCATGTAATTCTTTCTTTTCACCTTTTACTAACTATCATGATGTTATTATCTCGTACTTGACGTAATTTTCTCGTTTACTCTTCATGATATCCCAGTCCGCAACGTTTCTCCTTCTGTTTACACCTTAACGCTTGCTGTATTCTTGTCTTTCTAGCCTCTAAATTTTCCCTCATCAGAACCCTTTTTTCTCGTGGTTGCAAAATTTCATCTTACGTAAGTACAGCTCTTTTTGTTTGCTTGTTTTTAGGATATCTGCAGCCACTTTTGTTATGAATTTATATATGTATTGGTTACAAGAAAGTAAAAATATGAGTCTTTGCGTCGTTGATCGAGTTAGTACCAGCAAGCATACCTAACCAACAGCGGGCTTCAAATGGTCAAAGAAGATTGCAAAACGGAGACAAAAATCAAGTGCAAAACATATACCGGTACTAGCGCAATGCTACAGACTGTTGTAATTCACTCCGAAAATATAATAGCAATGTGCGTAGCTTTGTGTGTCAGAGATGGAATTAAGAGCATGATGGTGGTTTCTCAGTTGTCTCCAGGAGCCAGTTAGCTTGGGGCTGGCATCCATTTCGTTTCTGTTATATTCTTCTTTCTTGCGAAAGCGAGGACATTACATTATGAATAATTATCATTCTTGTACTTAAACTGTCCTTTTTATATTATAGTTGTTATTTGGGCCTCTGCTTCTGTGTTATAGTCTGCCAAATCACATTCCTGTTCATAATTTTAGCTCTCAACGGAGTCCGTTTACTCTTGAAGTGATTTTGTTTGCCAGTTCAGGATCCGAGCAAAACAATTGCTACATACAGTACTATTAATTATTATGCCAGTGACACATCGGTTCTTACGAATTAGAAAACCCAGATGATAATATCAGGTATCTCTTCTAGATCTGAGTCAAAGTCATATACAGTGGCGAGAGAAATAATTTTATTCGCCTTAGATTTGTTTTTTGATGTGTTTCCAATCTGCACACGTTCTCTTACGCTACTGGTAGTAGCAAACGGAATGAAAGCACTCACACTACACTTTAATTACTATTCCATAGCTCAATAGAAAACAATACCGGTCATTATTGCTCTTCCTCCTTTCGCATATACTCTCCTGTATCTATTTAATAGCTACTGTTGATGTCTTGTTTTCGGAAGCGGAGTAAATACTCTAGTTGATACTTTTTTGTGATATTACAGTCTAAGCCTGATAGTGTGTTTTAACTTAATGTTGTACTAGCTAACCGCAGTCCTAAAACTAATCCATTGCCATCTTGGTAGCAGTGTGCACTGGCAGACTTTTGTGGTTGACTTTCCCTTGAAATTAATTCGCTGTCGTGTTGATGGTGGTGGCGGCGCACTTTCAGACGTTTGTGAAAGTCTGTGAAGAAGCTGTTGTGATGCTGTTATTAATATTGAAAGTTGTGCGATTTTCAATGAGCTTGTTGCTCGCACAGACAACTTTGAAGCCCGAGTTAGTGACAACTCGACTATGCACATTTTACAGTCTAGGCATTTTTGAATTTGGTCGAATGTAATATAGGTATATTTACATTTTAGTTACATTTGTGCGTGTTTGTTAGAGTCTATTTAATGTGGGACGTATTTGCTTATTGCGTTTATAACAGAATTGAAGTCAATGGTTTACTTATTAAATGACCCTCTTGTCTATAGGGAAGTGCAAATTATTACTGTTGTATTTTGTGCAAGCATAATTTCATTGTTTGAATTAAGTGAACCCCGGATACAAAGGGTTTTCATGATATTTCATTTTTCCACATTACCTTTTTCAGATTTTGAATAATCTCAAGATAATTCACGATGCCTTAAAAGCTCGAAGTAAAATGGAATAATGTATTCTGTTTATAAAAAGTGCCATCAATTGTAACCTTTATGATTTTAAGAATGGGAACATGCGCTGTAGTTTACACTGTCGTTTCTCCTATGACAACTGCTAAAAAAGGTTTCAAAATTGGAACTTTCGCGAAATAGCAAATTAATCTGACAATTGAGTTTCTAATTTCAACTAATATATAAGAATTTGCTGATTGAAAATTCTTCAGGTTAACGCAGTTTTCTAAACCTGTCTCACTTTCATCGGACTCTCGTTTCATGTCTGTGTTTAACGTAATTAGTTTTCATACTACAGAATTATTAATCGGTATTCACTCAGTAAGGGTATTCTGTGATATTTTATGCCTTGTGACGTACTCGTATGAAGTTGTGGTATTTTCACTTTCTACGTATCTCTAGATGTACTCCCACATGTAATCTTACCCTACTAGGTACGTAACCACATGACATTGTGGGACGTACAATGCAAATATCAAAGTTGCTGGAAAAATGTTATAACTTTACAGAAGGCTAGAAATGGATATTTTTCCTTCAAACATGCAGAATTCAGTTAGTTTATTTTAACTTTACTTACAAATATTAGTTACTAAACTGTTTAAAAAGATTTAGCTCAAGTCCTGCGCTTGGACGATTACCCAGTTGTCTATTCTTGTGTATTTTCATTGTAGCGAAGCAAATATACCCGGTGCACTTCACTACTTTAATGAAGTACGTGTGTGAATCTGTACTTACTTGATGCTATCGATGCTAGAATACGAAATATTGGTGACTATCATATTAAGGTCTCTGCTTTCGTCCCACAATTTCTAATCATCATGCACTAATATAAATACTCTTGTGTATGGGACTGCAATAATGTTTTAACTCAAGCCATTCGGTTCCCGGGTCCCCCATTAACTGGTGCTTCGTGCTAACAGTCTGTGACACCATTGAAACCGTGCCACCAGGTGCAGGTATAGTAACTGGTGATGCAGAATATACCTGGCGTAGAAATTAAATTTATCTTGGGAAAATATTTCAGCGAGCTATATTTTACGATAGTAGTAACGATTTACTTTTCAATGTAATTGAAATTAGCGGTACAACTATTAATATAATTGTCATTGAAGATTGCCATGAACCATATCATTGCTCAACGTACCAGTGAACACTGACCGCATAAACTCGAAATGTACGTCAATGGTGTCACAGGTCGTTACTCTAGCACCTACAGAACTACTAATTTCTTTAGTCGTCAAGACAGAAATATTTGTAATTTAAGTCTACTAGTTCTATTAACTGAAGCGTTTTCTGTAAGCTTCCGAGAACTTTTCTTCTTTTTACATTTACTTTTATATCTTACAAATATTTGATCTCTCACATAGTGTGATGCGCTCGGATTTCTGACTCAAGTCTAGTCATATCTTAAATGATATTATGCTCTTTGTTATTTATTCATTCTTAAAGCCTTGTATTCTGTACTTACTCTTCGCTATGCTGTCTTAATTGTAGAAATCGTGACGACTTCACTCTAGATGTATAAACTTCAATATGACAAGCCACAAAGTATCTATGAATCTAGAACTCGGAATGCAATGCCGTGTTTAGCTTCATTCATCGTTAATTGAACATCGTTTCCATTCAACAAAATTAACTTTAATGTGCAATGCTTTAAATTGCCGTGCTATAATTTAAATTAGATCTGAGCGACTTGGGTTTGAACTCTACGGCAGCAGCTTAGAAAGGGTAGGAACATGGGCCTCAGCTCTTCCCTCATAATGGCCCGTTTGGCCCGTCCATGACCAGCTATTTCAAGCACTCATAAATTTACCCGCTAATCATGGAAGTGCCGATCAAATTGACATGAAATATGGAATCTGTCAATCGAGATCATGTTTCCATATGCGGTGTTACCTCAATTTATCCCAAAAATTATTTAAAATATGCAATCTCTGTGTCCGGCAGATTCGACGCTTTAGAAAACTAAGCTTTACTCAGACAGCAAGTGCGATGCAATTGTAATAGTAACCAGATTTGTATTGTCAAATACGTTAGCTCATCGATAAAAAATTCTACTTGTCATTTCTAATTATGATGTATTCTGAACCCCCTGGTGAGCTATTCAGAACAATTCATTGTGCTTGACTACACAGTTTCCATCACTATAGCTAGAACATTGCTCTGTCTGTTTACTTAGGGGCAACTCTATGTACATGAATGCAAAACTTTACAGAATTCTGAATTTTTCCATCTCTTTAATATTTCTGTAATATCCTGAATCGTTCAGTACGTGGTGTTGGTTGTGCTAGCCATTTTATCCAATAAATAAATTTCCCAATGTTTGTTTCAAACCCATAGCGTTTTCGCGACGTTGTATTTCGTTAATGTTTAATAAATCACAGCGACAATGCTGAGTGAATTTAGACCAGAAATCTTTGTATCAATTCACAGTTGAGATCTGTGATAAATTTTCGCAACTCCTTCATTTCCTGAGATTCAGAAAGAGGAAAAAATAAGATATAAATAATTATCAGGCTATCTTCAAGAAAAATTTGTTTTCAAATTGTCCTCTATTTGGACTTCATATCAGCAACTTCCCGCAGAGTTTAGATATATTATACTGCGAAATTTGCATACATGTTACAAAATTTCTAAGACTTGCATCCATCCAAGCGCATCATAACTTTGAGAGGCTAATGTAGCTTGTTTTCTCTCTTGATTGCTCCGTAGGAAAAGGTAAGTAGACTATTTCCTTCATAATTTTTGCTTTGGCACCCCATTTTTTCTGTTTAGTTTACTTTACAGTACTTTATAAAGCTGAATGGTCCTATTTTAATGCATTGTGTCGTTGTACGTTGCATTGCGCATGTTTTACTGGTCTATTTCTGGCGTTCTTTGTTCTGGTTTTCCTCTCTGTCCATATGTGTTGCAAAGCGTGGTGTTCATCCGTCAGTGGGTTCCGCGTTTTTCTCGACATGCTGTGCATTCGGCCCTTCGTTTTTCTCATTTGAAACAACACTGTAGTGGCTACGAAAACTCAAGCTCACGTTTAGTTTAATGGAGCGTCTCTAATCAAGTGGTCATTGTAACTACCGTTAATGAATACACAGTAAATTAGTCGAAAAAAAGGCTATAGACTGATACGGAACTGGAATAAACTTCTATACCTCAGCTGGAGTTTGGTTGTGCTCAGCAACCTTACCTTACGCTTGTACTAGGTTTTATTACATACCATTAACAATTATTCACAATGTAAATTAGTGCGCCTTTGGTTCTCCACGACTGCATGTCCATGAGCTACATTTTTTTTAATTTCTGCTAATATTTTGACACGATGTTGGGTTAATGTGACCCGCTAACAGGTTTTTGAAGCAAATTGCATCTACCTTTAGTAATTTAATGTTCAAAATTTTAGTTGTCTGAAGCTGTACTTTTCTCTGATATATTTATTACTCCGCTCAACATATCCGTCAGTGCCCGATTCTTGTTCTTTTCTTTAATGTACCATTATGTCACTTTTTCTACTTCTAATACTTCGCAGTTTATTTTCCTTAACCCTCTTTCGATATGGCTGTTCTTGATTACTGCAGAAGCTTTTTCTCCTGAAGGAATTCAAGAGGATACAGAAATATTGTGACGAAGTAACACAGTCCAATTAACTTTGATGTTGAAATGTTATGCCTGTCTCGTGCTGCTGTACGTGTTGGTAGTTGAAAAGTTCGTCGCATTATTTACGTTTAGTTTTATGTAACATCTCTAGTCAAGTGGTCATTGTAACTTCAATTAATGGATACATACTAAATTATTAGCCGACAAGAGACTATATAGGCTCTGCTGTTTGAACTATGACGCTTTTTTCTTCCATTGTTTTCCTATAGGAGACAGAGTCCCATTGCGTTAAACATAGCACGTTAATATCTTTCTTTTTTTATGCAAGTGTAGTGCTTGATGGAGTCTCATTTATTTATTTATTTATTTATTTATTTATTTATGCTCCAAACCAGAACAACAGCACCATCTTCGTTTAATTACCCCCTTAGTGAAGTTTAATATTTTTGTATCAGGTTAACTTTTCGATGTTATTATGGTAGAATCTAAGATTGTCGCTGTAGCAGTGTAGATGGAAGCACGCAAAATATGAAAGAGAAGAATGCAACGATAGATTTTCACGGTGCATACTAGAATCTCTGTTCATTTCGTAAATACATTCTCTATGAACCCTACTAGAAAATTGGGATGCCATCGGTTACTGTTGGAATCTGCCTAGAAGTTTCCGCTTAGGTAAAATTGTTACCGATAACTCTGTCTCGTAGTTGGTATACCTGTGTTGTTATTAGTTGAGTCTGCCCGAATTGTTCACCAGTCAGAATATTATATACTTTTTAGCTAGATTCAGCTGCAATAAGTTACCAAGAACTCGCTCACGGTTTTTCAGGCATGATTTTGTCGATTCGTGCTCATTCTATTACTCTTCAGTTGCATGAGGGCAAAGTGTACGCCCTGAGTACGAGTAACATGTGAAATTCAAGCTGCACCTTTGTGAATAGAGTACAGATATTTCCCCTGGACATATTCTCTGCCTTTCCAGTTCCTTTCTGATAACAGCAGTGTAATACTAATCGTCAATGTACTAATATGAAGAAATTGAGCTGTGAGTATAATTAATGTACTGCATATACCAAGCGTTTCCCGAGTTCCGACGGTAATAACTGCTGTCACAATAAGAATAAGCTCATTTATGCAACACATCCGCTGCAATATAGTCAGGTTAGTTTGATCTGCCAGACTTCACTGTCAGCTCTGACACACATTTGTCAGCCTTTTGGTGCGTAAGGTTTTGTGTTTGCTGTAAATGAGAGTACATAAATATTTCATGAGCTAGGCTTTGTTTATCGTTCTTTAAATCATTGTTACAGTATTATTATTTTATTGTTGCTAACGTGAGATTCGCGTTCTTCGTTTATATCACCTGTCCCTTTTTGCTTCCTCTCTTTGACTCACAGCTGACGTTGTTGGAAGAGAAGCTCGCGTACAACCGAAAATGTTATACTAGTAGCCGATCTTATCAGATGCTTCCCACCATAGCATCTACCGCTTGTCTTAGTTTTCCGATGGAAAACTAGTTATGTCCTGATACTGATAACAGAAAATACCTGCACTTGCATAAGTTATTGAGTGCATTGACGAGTCTGCACGTAACAGGTCGGGAGGTGGTGTTCCAGTGCAGAGATGAGGGCAGACTGCGGTCAGCCGTTCGCTGGTCCAGGCCTGATAACAAGCAGATGCCTCGCGGATACTCCGACGAGAGAGGACGTCTTACTATCCCCAATATTCAGGTGAGTGCGGGAAACTATAGGTTATGTACCATGCGAAACAACCAGGTGAGTGCGGGAGACTTTGGGTGGCGTACCATCCCCGACATTCTGATAGTCTTGGATGACACAAAACCCCAATGCAATTCAGGCTTGCCATCGTCAACGTTCATGTAATTGTCTTTTTTTTTCCTTTACAGACCGTAAGCGTTTTTTATTCGCAACTGACTACTTTTTTTGTAAATTAATGACGAACAAACTGTAATTCTGTACACGAGGAAAACGGGTAAAGCTGTGCTGAAAACGAAAGCTGATTAGAAGTGGCCCAACTACGCAATTATAACTTACCGTCCCTAACACTGTAACTCTAAATGACACTATTTGCTATCTTTGCATGGAATTTGCCGTTATTTTAACTGCGTAGTACGCTTTTGTACGATATGAAATAAAAATACAGCTCTCTGTAACTTATAGTCCACATGTTCTCGTAATCTGACTTAACTTGATACATAAATAATAAATATTTTTGTCTTGCAGATGGAAGATGCGGGCGTCTATTACTGCGAGGCAGTGGGCGTACCTCCTAACACCCCTGGATTCAGGAAGACTGTGTACCTCGAAGTTGTGCCATGTAAGTATCATTTCTTTTCCTCCATTGCCCTGACTACGATTGCCATTGTTGGTCAATGATCCTTGACTACATTATGCGTTATACATTCTGTGATTTACGTACTGTTACTCTGACAAACTATTTAGTGTCTTTGTCGTGCTTCTCTTTCTTCTTACGGGTCTTACACTTAGGCACTGGAAGTAGCTGTAATTATCGCTATGTTGTCAGTCTCCTCGATTTTCCTCTGCTGTATTGTCATGTTTCTTTTCTCATTCCACGCTGCTTTGGCTCATAGCCACCAGGAGGAAACAAAATCGGAAACATCTAAAATCACTCAGCCGCAAACAAGCTAATAGAAATCTAGGCACACAATACCGCAGACGTCCTAGCAACAGCACCAGTAGACTTTCAGGCAATCGTCCACATAAACGTCGTGACAACATCACAGATAAGCGTTCTGGTAAACGTACAGGTAGACGTTCTGGGAATCGTGCAGATAGACGTTCTGGTAAACGTGATCGTAAGAATACAGATCGACTTTCGGGCAGACGTGGTCGTAAAAATACAGATCGATTTTCGGGCAGACGTGGTCGTAAGAATACTGACAAACGTTCACGTAGACCGACGAAAAAGCAAGGCAAACTAGCCAATAGACTTTCTAGGAAACATACTAACGTAACTTCTGTCAAAACGACAAGCAAGCGTTTGAGCAAAGACATGAATCGAGACTCACCCAAATCGACGAACAGACGAACTGGGAAGCACATGACTCGAGGTTCAGCCATGCCGACGAACTCTTTTTCAGGCAGTCAAACGATCGGAAATTTCACTAAGTTGTCGGACAGAAGTTCTAGTGCAACCTTAAATCAACTTTCACGAAAACATACAAGTTTTCGCTTGCATAAACCTAATAGCCAACGGAAAAGAACCCCTTACAGATTGTCGGAGAAACCCCTATCGGATGGCATAACTGAAATTGGGCCCCATCCACATATACCTTTCGTGCTTCCTCTGTTCCCCCACACCATCCCCAACGACGATTCGTTTGGTTCCAGCGCAGAGTTTCTTGGCTTGTCTAAGCAACATCGCATGATCAACCGAAGTGCCGAATCCGGTGCCTTCAGAAGAAGAAAACTTAGCGGGGAAGATAAGATTTCTCACGCTCGTGTTGCGACAAGCTGGAACGATCTTGGCGACTGGTCCGCTGTAGATAATCACAGTTTGTCTATTTATGACAAATCGGAACGCAAAAAAGGGCCAGAGCTAGGGCAACACCCGAGAAAAAAGTTAAATGATTGGAAAATTGCTAAGAAGATACAGCACAATATTCTGAGTCACCACGGAACTCAGTCATTTATCGAAAAGCATGCTTCCAAGACTGACCATAAGCATATATCGAGAGTATCATTTCCAACCGTTATTTCAAAGGTAGAAAATGATTCTGGAGTTTCTTTTATTGTCCATTCCAGTTCAGAATTTCCAACAGCAAATCAAAGTATACCTTTGGAAAATAACGCATTGATTTTCAAAACTTCTGTCAAGTCTTTTCAAAACCAAACTGCGAAAGTTACCCCTACTCGTCTACCTGCCGGCCTGCTCTCCTTGTCTCTTACTCATTTAGTTGCTGAAAATCTCATCACTCCTAAGCCTGGAAAGACCAAATTTGTCGGCACCTCCAACTGGAATCCCATTCCTGGAGTTATCGTGAGCAACAGGAATGGTGATAATTTCATCTTTGTGCCACCTCACTCTCTTATCTCAGGTACATAGATGTGCAGTCGATAGATTGTACGTATTTTGTGTTCTTATCATAAAGGCTTTTAACGAAATCGTTACATCCAAATTTTTCCTTGTCAGTAATGTAACTTGACCTTTAAATTAGTTAGACATCATAATGTTGTAATATTTTCGATATTGTTGTTTTCTCTATCCCTGCACAATTATAGTTTAAGCTGCATTACTGAAAGCTGCAGCCATGTTTTTGTCTTGCTTTTGTTGGCAATTTTTACCTGACTATGCAAAGTGCAATTCCTTAGTGCGTACTTAATCAAGAAAAGTCCTACTAATATATCAGGGAGTCAAAAATGCTCGTACTAATGTCATCCTTAAAAAAATTTATCGATGTACCTGATTTTCGTATCTCTGGTTTGTTATTTTTCGATGAGGCGATATTTTTATTGCATTCGGGCACAATGTCCTCTTATGTAATACTGGTTTGCTTTATAGATTACTTAGCATTTGTATAGGCTTATTCAGTAGTTTTCAAAGTTGTATAATACAGATATTCTAATGCGGCCACGCAATTATTATTTGATATATTACATTGATACACACCTTTTGTAAAAGTCCCAGCTTGTATGATACCGATGGTATTATTTTCCCAACCTACACACATATACTCAACTATCTGATCAGAACTATTGAATTCTGTTGATATCAATGCTTTTCGCTGCTTATCGTATTCTTATTGCATTTTTCCGCAACCTCGGATATGTATCACGTAAGTATCTTCTTTTGCTGTAAATTAGCCTCTGTTCATTTAATATTTTTTTCTCGTGTGCATTTAACATAAAAATGAAAGTGTACTTTAAATTAAATTAACTGAAACTGTGAGGTACAAAGCAAGTAGCCAATTCCCGTAAGCCAATTAATTTGAGGATCCGCCTTGCTTTTCGCGACCTCCCATAGTTAGAACAAAAGCATTGTAGCGTTCTTGAGTCACCTAACTCGATTAAGATAATATAATTAATTTAGGATTAGCATGTCTTGAACTTCAAATCTAAGTGTTGGACTCGCCACTTTGGATCAGAAGAGCTTAAAGCGTTATTCTTAAACCGCTATGTTAATGGTATTTAAATTATCTCGATCGCAGCGAGAGAATCATGCGCTTATAACTATCTGAGCATCTGTACAGTGTTTTTCAGCGGTTCCATTTCTTATGTTGCTACATTGCATGTTTAATTGGCCTAATCTTCCTATTGGTCTGTAGCTAAACAAGAGATGAGTTGTAGCTGTGAACACGTTTCAGAGCACGGGTGTGCTAAACCACTCTGTATTTACCCTAGTAGTATTCTTCGCTGCCCTTCCACTTGAATAGTGAATCAGCTTCTGGCCCCTGGGTCGGCCAAAAATTTTGCTGAGGTAGTAGGGGGACAGAATATAAGAATACTTTTTGAAACAAATAATAATAGTACGGCTAGTGCATCATCAATAGAAACGTCCCTTGTGTTCATACAATAGGCGGTTAGTTCGCTAGCTTGCTTGTAATGCTTCCTATGTAGGTTCGGTCATCCTATTTTATGAGAAGTCGCACCTCCTCAGCTGTCCTTTAGGGTATCCTTAGTTTGTACCCACAGTTTTCACTTTTTCGTCCTTCTACTGACTAACGATCTTCGTTCTCTTCCTTTTCTTTCCGTACTCTTGTACGCGTTGACCCTGTGTGGGAATGCCCTGGTGCAAGGGTGTCACGTTTCTCTGGATTATAGGTACTTCATGTTCCTTTTTTTGTTTCTCCCTTTGTATTGCCGATAATATTGTGAGTTGGGTGGATCAAATTGAAACTAAATGCATTAATAATAGAGACGAATCGTTTGACGCAAAAAGAAGCCAGTCACCTTTCATGGCTCTTTCCTGACAGGTACCTGGGCCTTATCAACTACTCCTTCCTTCCGATACTCGATGAGCAATAACAAACTTAAGCGATTTAAAAAAAATAGCACCATTTTAATGAAAATCTTGCACACCGAATCCTAGGAAAACATCCCTGGGGACCATAAAATCTTCGACCGGTTTCTCTCTTTCTTTACAGATTTATGAACTGCTACTCCTCTACTCAGATAGCAGAGCTGAAGCGAAAATTACGGGAAGTGAATAAATTTCTATTTAGATGAAACCTTACACGGCGGATATTGAGACAACTTTTCGCCGTGACCGTTTCGTATGTGGAGCTGTCATGCACCACAGCTGGTAATTGTTTGAAAATTTCTTTACAGACTCTACCGGTATCACGACACCGGCCCCCTCAGCGTGCAACATCCACCAGGCGACGTGTATGAATGGTGAATGTATCCCCAAGAGCGCGGTGTGTGATGGCGACTCCGACTGCTCCGACGCATCTGACGAAATGCGATGCAGTGAGTATCAAATACTTTAGTAGAAAAAATAAAATATTTGTGAATTGATAGGATGGATGGCCTTTGCCGGCTGACCTGCTTTTCTGAAGGACGCTGACTGGCAGTTGAAATTGGTAGAATTTATTTTAGTAACCAACCTATCGCTGTTGACAATATTTTTAAGACAGTAGCCTATTTTTTATTCCGCTATTGACGGTGTTTCTAAATAGAAGCGTATTGTTTATTTCGCTATTGACCGTATTGCTAAATACCAACATAAAGTTATGATGATCTAATCCCGCCGATTGTTTCTCTTTGTGAAAATATACGTTTTCAAAAGTCAGTCCGCAAGTTTTACCTCTCTTGTGTATATGCGTTTGAAAACAAAAATTTATAGATTATGACTTTAATCTCACAGAAAATGTTTTCTATAATCATATAAAAATGAACTCTTCTGAGAGTTTCCGTTACGAAAACATTGGATTTACTAGAGGATCTGTGCTTTCCGCTGCATGCACACTCTCCGTCATGCAACAGTGCCATTCATTGACGGCTTGTGGCTACAAAAGTTATGGTTCTGTACCGTCCATATCAGAGTATATGTGATTTATTCAATAACTAGACGTTCTGTATACTAATGCCAGTAGCCATCTTCAACTTTACAAAAATTACAGTGATCCTGGTATAGAAATGTGCAGCACACCAACTTTAGTAACCGCGAACCACCGCTAGTCACTCTGTGGTAGATTCGTCAACATCAGGTTAGAAAAATGCGACAGCTCTCTTATTATCCTACATGTATTGTCGATGGTTTTACATACTGTTACCAGCCAACAACTACATAATGGTCCGAAATGCAGTCTAGTATGTGATTTAGGCGTTTTCTGTATTTATTTTGACTTTACTGTAGTTCTAATCTTCACCTCATTTTGGTTTTTACCACATGTTGTTCCGTTGGCTCTTGAGCTATGCCCCATTTTTTCTACTGATGTTCCTGTGTCCCCCTTGATTGCCTAATGTACTTTTTCGCATTATTCTTCTTCTTATTGTTGTTCCTATTTAAGTCCAAGAACTGTTATGTGGAAGTCTAACGAGAAACTTGTCATCCCAGATCCGCTTGGCTGCGAACTCAACGAGTTCCAGTGCGACAATTTAAGTCCAAGAACTGTTATGTGGAAGTCTAATAAGAAACTTGTCATCCCAGATCCGCTTGGCTGCGAACCCAACGAGTTCCAGTGCGACAACAAACGCTGTGTGCTCAAGACTTGGCTGTGCGACTCGGACGACGACTGCGGCGATGGCAGCGATGAGCGTAACTGTGGTCCACCTATTCCTGGTGAGTTACTGCTCTTATGTTTCAAGGCTTACCTAAAAATTGTAGTGGTAAAAATATATAGCGCTATTGATGGCACCTAACCGGGTTTTCGTTCCTTATAGGGCAAATTTTATCTGATGCACTTGGTAAAATGTGTTCAAAATGTATCTTCTTCACTATAGGGTTTAGTTCCATAAAACTACCGGTTATAGCTGTATGTTGTTCACATTGCGATTCAGTTCGTTAATATGTGAGCTCCAGTACACGAATAGTGGAGTCGTAGTTAACAGATATTTGTGAACAGTGCGTCGGAGTTAAGGGAAAAGTGAAATGATTTGTTAATGGTACTGGAACGAGTAGGACACCGAAAATAAAAAAAAATGGTACTATGAGTAGGGTACTCATTGTATATAATGAACTGACAGTATGTTACTGATTAAGGAGAACTCACAATATGTGTAAGATATTACTTTTAAAGAACTGATAATATGAATAGAATACTGAAAATATAAAATAAAAAACTGATAATAAATGTATGATAATGATTTTGAAGAACTCATAAAATAAGTAGACTATTGGTTACACTCATAGTAAATTGATATAATAACTAGGATACTGATTGTATGATTTAGGATATTCATTACTGTGTATTCATGATCCGAGTACAGTACTGGCTTTTTATGGAGTAGCTACATACGACGAGAGTAGTGCAGTATAATCTAACTTACGGCAATAGTACGTACTTAGCTTTCTTTCCTAAATAAACTGGGATTAATTTAATAGCAGTGTGGCACTTCCTGTAATGCTGTCTCCTTGAACCGGTTCCTCATTTTGCCTCACAGATTGTTAAGTGTTAAATTTGTTATATGATAATATTTTGTTACCGTTGGCGTACGTACAATTACCCGCAACAGCAGCATGTCGTGCGTGCCTGACTTCTGTGCTAGTGGTGACAGGATCGGGCGATGAGCCTGACGAGCGATGTTTGTGGCCTCCGGAGTGCCGAGTCCGCAATTGCTTGGTATGCGGATCTGGGTGAGGGTACCTGCCTGACCAGGAAGCACTCTTGTCGTCCGCCACGATTTGTGTGCGTGTTTGTGTACGCGGATCGTATGCGTGCGGGCGGCGTTCAAGTTCATGCGCGGCGCTGCTCGCTGTATCACAGATTAAGTTAGGTTAGGTAAGGTTAGATTACGTAACGTAAGGTTGGCTGGGTTAGGTAAGGTTAGGTTAGAAGGTTAGGTTAGGCTAGGTTAAGTTAGGCTAGATCAGGTTAGACTAGGTAGTGTTTATTTTAGCAGAAGTGACGCTCGCAAGAAAGCTTACTTGAACGCAAAATCGTGGCGAACGACGAGAGTGCGACCAAGAATGGGAGGGTTGGGGGCTCGAGTCGTTGAACCTTCCGTTTCGGCGCCATAGTTTTTAGCGACCTAGGGTTGGCTGTAGCTGTACCTACTCCTTTGGGGCCAATTGGCTTCTATCTGCATCACGAACCAGTGCGTGTGGATTTCCCTGTGGAGGGTCCAATTAAAAAGTTGTCTTTACCGATATGCTGCTGATGAGTGACTCATGTAGCACATTGTTTGCCTTACCTTTGAGCTAACGCGGCATATGACTTCATTAATGTGTAACCTTGACATCGAATACAGCTTAGTACTCTGAGCAGGTGCCTTTTGCAACATCAACGAATTCACCTGCCAGACGCTGGAGCAGTGCATCCCGAAGTCCTTCCACTGCGACGGAGAAGTCGACTGCAGAGACATGTCAGATGAGGTCGGTTGTTCCAAGCCGACCTTTGTGGAGTCGCCCCCGCGCTCTTATACCGTCCAAGTGGCGGAAACTTTCGTTCTTACCTGCCGAGCTATTGGAGTGCCCACCCCCACTGTCATCTGGAGACTTAATTGGGGACACGTTCCTTCTAAGTGTACTATGACCAGGTGAGTGGGATTTTCTTTCACCAGCTGCCATCTGGAGACTTATTTGGGACATGTTCCTTCTAAATGTACTATGACCAGGTGAGTGGGATATTGTTTTTCTTAAAATCTACTAGGGACACGTTCTTTCATGTATATATGTTATAACTAGGTGTATGTCACATTACTTGACTTACTGTCATCTAGAGACGATTTGGAACACGCGCCAAAGATTATTTCTCCAATTGTAGTGAGCAAACCTGCTGTGAATAACTTGATTTCTTCTCCGCTGAAGACGTTTTATACCGAGTTTGATTCCCTTCTTCATACTTGAGCACCGTTTACTTTTCTATGCTATTTTCTTTACAGCGAAGACGGATACGGCGTCCTGACTTGTCCCGACGCACGACCAACGGACCAAGGCGCCTACTCCTGCGAGGCCATCAACATCAAAGGTTCAGTCTTCGTTGTACCGGACACCATCCTCACCGTCATCGGGCAGGAGTCGATCTGCGTGCCACCTCAGTTCAACTCTGCCGCTGTCAGCCCGAGGGATTGTCTCACCTGCTTCTGCTTCGGGGCAGCCACTGAGTGCCACTCTACGGATAGATATGTGTCGCAGGTGAGTGCTGGAAAATGAAGTGCAACCACTGATTTTCATTTTGGGAAAATATACATGCCGCATATGGGTAAATGAGGGTGAAGTACAGCCATAGAGTATCCTGTAACGGGCTGACGCACTCCCTAAACTTGTGCTCTTGGTTATGTCTCTCGGCTTAATTATTGACATGTTGCCCGTACTATATCAAAGTTTTTCTTTTGTTTCCAGTTGCCTCCCCCAACAACGGACTCCTACCAAATTGTGGGTGTGAACCAAGACCAAGTGGAGGGCAAATACGTGATCCGCGACTCGCAGTATCCTCTGCAGTCCCGCTACGTCACCACAGACTACCTCGGCTCCGCCCAGGTGAGTTTATTTAACCATTTACCTTTTGATGGCATCATTCAATTACAAGATAAGGTTTTGCTTGTCGAAGCCAGCGTATTACTTATTTTTCTAAACATTTTGACTGCGTTTTCTATCACCAACCCGAAAATTTTATCGAGTTTTTGATTTTGCGTTTAGCTAAGCCTTCGGGGCGTCTATCTTTCGTGCCCACTTTGCTTCCTTCCAATTTCATGCTCTTACTTGCTCATGGTTTATTCTGATCTTCCTCTTCTTTCCTGACGTGCTGTTCCCATGCGCGTTGATCCTGTGTGGGAACACCTTCGTGCATGGGTTCCCATATTTCTATCGTCATACTATATGTCCCTTGCTTATTCTTCTGTTAGATCGCCATTGTTGTAGAAACAGAGGCTAAAATTACTCATTATAATAATGTTTCGTTTTTTCATGTTGGAAGTTATTGGAACCTAGTAGATATGCGCGTTTCCTTTCTATCACCAATTTCGCTGATAAATACACTGCATATCGAAGCTTTATTTTAGCAATCATTTGAAATTTAATGATTAAGAGCTAAGTTCCGGTAACAGTATTAGTAAAGCAGCAGTTCTCCTAGAACAAACAATTGAATCAGTGAAGTATCTTTTGGCGTCACTATCATTATCAGTAAATACTAGCGGGACCCGTGGAGATTCCACGGTCGGTTAGTTAATGTCCTCACTTTTTATAATGAACCAATCTTAACCTACGCCATTATAGCTCACTTTGATTCACCTAATGCAGCTTTTCAACCTAACCTTCCGATAAATAGCACCTGTTCCTTAATTCTAACGAGCTGCGTCAAACCTCGTACGCTGCACACGAGAGGCGAAGCATGGCAACGTTACTCCCTATCCTCCCCCTTGCGCTACTGTGGATGCAGCTTCGACTTGTCTAATATTATTTTCTTCAAAAATTGCTTAAACTTCGAGCCAAGGCAGCTATTTCACTACAGCGAGGGCCACGTGCTCAGTTTAGACTTTGACTTTGAATTACTACTGAGTTTCTATTCACAACTCTACATATGTTTTGCAATCGATGTGTTTAATAGATTCAACCGTTATCATGCGCACAGAAACATCTGTTCCAAGAGCGTGAAGCGCTCCCGTGTCCCAACTCGTAGCAAGTCCATCCCTAATAGTGTGGGCACACTATCGTTATAATTGCTCAGCTACTTAACTTTTCGCTTTGGCCGTCACGCTGCCGTGACTACAAATAATAGCGCTTGAAAGTCACGCTAAAACTATTCGTCATTGCAACTTTAACTCAAAAGTATGAGGTACATATTCCCAAAGCTTGGCCATTGCTGCTTGTTGTAACGCACAAACTGCCAGAAACGACTCATACCTTAGATATTTCTTTTAGTGGCGTAGCAATGTCCAATCAGATGCAGAATTGCGTGGCTCTGCGACTTTTACGTAGGCGTGTGTGCGCCCTAAGTCACCCTTTACATGCACAACATTTCTAGACACTATTTTACTGGCCAATCTCGCAGATATTTTACCAGCAGAAATTTCGCCCCTGTAGATCATGATAGAGATATAAAGACAGCATAAGCAAATATAGCAATCTCGGTTTTAGGGGGTACTTCTCTCATTGCGTTTCTTCTATATTTACACGCCTTCGCTGTCCTTCGTTTCTCATCGTCTGAAGATAACATTACAGTATTTAGACTTCCATTTTTTAATGTTTCCATTTTAATCGGTGTATTTGATGTTTTCGATTCTACTACGGAACCCGTGGCTGCTTTACACTTGATATGCGATAGCCTGCCAACATAATTCAACATTCAGTCCATTAAAAAAAATTGATTCATGCCGCTGAAAGTACTTTTTTTCTGTTAGTTTACGGCATTTCTCTAAACATTGCACTTGTACTTGAAAAATGCTGTGTAGAATGATGCAATAGAGAACAACTTCGTTTGAACCGTATTATGGCTGCGATCGGATTTTCCCATGTTTGGATCGGTATGCAACCCCAGCAACGTTAATATTACAAGAAATGAAATTTGGTATGATACGTGCAAAATGAACTTCATGTCTTGCTTTAAAACTAACTAAAATTTTTTTCAAGAGCGAGCTGAAAGAAAACAGCTGTGGTTAAACTTCCCTCCACCGAAAATCGAAGCTTCATTCAAGTTGAATTTTCCCCTATCTATTATTGAATAGCGTAACACACGAAGGAACAACGCTATTAATATTATAGATAATAACCCCCATAAAAGAATAACATGCATACAAAATCTTAAATTGCTTGCAGATACATTTAGACATTTCTTCGGTCATCAACAATGCATATACATATAAGATTGAGCACTGCGTCCACCAGCAGGACTTCTATGTTTTTTGTTTTGGACTAAACAATCCTCATACGCCAACGTTGTTCCAAACCTATTGAATCGTGATTAGAAATACTGTATCATGGCATTCGGTAGCAAATGCACAGCCGACATCGTCAATTGCTGGCATCTGTTTTCGTTTGCGATGTAACACAGTTGTATGACAACTGTCAAATTGCAAACGCGTTTAGGTTTGAAAATTTTTGTTCATGGAATCACATAAAAGCGGCACAGCTGACCTGATAATGAACAACCTACTTCTTTAATTAATCTTCCCTCTGCTTACTCCAGTTTCTTCTTAGCTCAAAGTTCCTGCCTGACTAAAATCGACTGATTAATTTTCCTCTAGTTTTCAATTTTCTGTCCATTTTAAAGTTCATGAGAGAAGTGCCAGAGAGAATGTGCGGACGTCGTTTGTTGCACCGAATCTCTTTTCAGCTCAAAGTACCGACAAAATACCTGCCAGAACCCAACTTGTTGCTATTTCCTCAATTTCATAACTTTTTTCCAGCTCAAAGTGCCAGACAGAACCCGACTGGGAGGCCCCAGCGATTTGCTGGTCTACTTCAGCTTGCCCGACTCCCACCGCGGCCCGCGCCTCATGTCCTACGGGGGCTACCTGCGCTACAGCATCCGCTTCTCGGGCGTTGGTGCGGGACAGGCCGTCAGTGGTCCCGACGTCATTATTAGGGTGAGTGGCTCATCCCTGAGGGGACATCTTACTTTTCGTGTCCTTTTTGCTTCTTTTGATATTCCATTTCTGTCAATTATTTCTTAGCCGCTCTTGTTTTGTTTTTATGATAACGTGTTCACATGCTTGAGGTCTTCGCTCGTTTTGACACTACATGCTTTTCTATCTTTTCTTTTTTTTTGAGGGGGGGGTTCCAACGAACTCTCCGCAAAGGGGACATTACGCTAGGTGTAAAATTGTATCAATAAACTAACAATTATGATATTAATAATCATCATAAAGTGTGTCCTTGAGCTAACTACTTGAAGTGTGATGATCCTTGGCGATGTTCGTTCTTATTACCTGCACCAAGAACAATGTGTTTTACTTGAGTTTGTTTATCTTTATGTTACCAGCATGAATCAAAAAGTTTTGGTCGTATGTTCGTAAAATATTCCGAAACTGTTGGATGTTGCGGCTTGCGAGTAACAGCTGATTCAATTTTGGTGATCTAAAGAAATATCTTGTTTCTGGATCATTTGACATTTTGTTTCTGGATCAGTTGACATTTTCGCTGGCATTGCGTTACCTGGCGTAGGTTTTCGCTCTCGGAGTGCTCCTTTGGTTCTCACTAGTATACTCATACCGTAAAAAAACAACGCCAAATTTTTTGTATACACGACCCATTTTACGCTGCAGCAGCGTGGATTCAAAGCTTCACGTGCTGTTCGTGTACCTTGTAATATATAAATTACTACTACTCAGTAGTATCCCCATTCGTCTTGTGTCATGAGAGCTAGAGTGAGATAAACTTGGCCCTCGAAGCGCTGAAAATTCGAATATTAATACTAGGAGCTACAGTGCCTTGAGGCATTTTTTTATGCTCTAGCATCCTTCCGGTTCATGTTCTTATGGAATATATCTGCTTGGAGATGACTAGGCGTGCGACTTACGTATTTGTAGGGGAAGCGCTATTCGTTTCTCTCTGTAAATGCATGGGGGTGTCAGTATGACTTTGGTGCAACAGCTTACCTCCGTTTCATATGTTAACCTTGAATAGTACCTAAATCTTCCAGTGGGACAGTGGCTAGAGGTGTTGCCTCCCTCGCTGCAACGAAATTGGTTGTCTTATTCCAAGCCAGGGAGGAAAGTCTTACTCCTCGGCAATACAGCGTCAGCAGTTCTGTCACTCATAAGCTATTGGTGAAGGGATGGAGGTTACAGACCTTATTGTAGGGAGCGCAGGTGTCGTATGAGCTTTCCGGCAATGACGCCATAGCTCAGACAATCCGTGATCGACTGCAGCCGCTTTACTCCTTTGGACCCTAGAGGCCAATTACCTGTAGTACGAACCAGTGCATGCCGGTTTCATAGCTGAGATATGCAGTCAAGGTGACTTTACCTTTTGTTTTATTTAACACATGTTACCAGTTGCACCCCTACTTGCTATCCTAGGGCCTAACAATACGATTAAAAGTAAAAGGCTGCAAAAAATCCAGATTTGCGGCCTTTCTGCTTTTACGGCTGAGCCGCAGGGCGCCCACCTCTCCTACCTATGTTTATTTCAACCCCAGGGTAACGGTGAGACGTTGATGCACGTACACGACGGTTCGCTGGTGCCGGACGTAGACAACAGGATTGACGTGAGGTTCTGGCCCGGCCAGTGGTACAAGACCGTCATCCAGGTGGGCAACAGACTCCAGACCTTGAATCCCGCCAGCAGGGAGGACATCATGATGGTGCTGGCCAACATGGACCTTCTGCTCATCAGGTGTGTGTCTTTTTAGTGACGCTCTAAATCAATTTCTATCTGCCCACCCCACCATAAAGAGTAGATCTACTTGAACTATATTTCTCCATTAAAGGGTGAGTTTCGTGTTGTTAGTATATTTCCTTATGTACGGAACTAATGCTCATTTTCAGAGATATTTTCCTTATGCAAGTTGGTGATTCATATTATACATATACTAAATATATAAGTCTTGTATCATTTACAATAATCGTTGTTTTCCCATAATTAAAGAATTTTTGTTTAAAATCAATAATTCAATGTACACCGTCAGGATGTTGATAATTTATTATTTTTTATTTTAGACTCATGTCATCCATTTTTGCAGTGACTCGTGTGCCTTGGTTCCCCGTTTCACTTAACATTGTATGTGTTCCTTCCTATTCCTCTCTTAAATTGCCGTTGCAGAAAGATTTTACAGGCTTCAGTATGTTCCCCAAGATATTGTAATAACAAGTACTGCATATCTCTTTCTGTCCCTCTATTAAAACATCGTTGCAGTTGTTCTGGAGTTGCTTGAATATTAACACCAAGGAATTATACATCCGGCAGAGCTCTGTACCTGGACGCAATGATCGTGGACGCTACACTGTCGGACGTGCAGCTGGACACGGCCGTCATCACCAACACCGATCAGGGACGGGCCGTGTTTGTGGAGGAGTGTCGGTGTCCCCAGGGCTATACTGGACTGTCTTGCGAGGTACCAACATACATAAAGTTGTTTCTAGTCAGAGAGTATTTTATAATAAATGGAAGTATTGGGCTTTAGATAGAAAATTAGGGCTCAGGAGGAGGAGTAATAGTGAGGAGTCATAATGATCGTGGAACCGCAAAAGAAGGAATTTTAACGCTTTAGCTAAAAATTTTTTTTTTAGAATTTTAAAGATCTAATTACAAGATTGACAGTTTTAACGATCGGGGTGCAAGATTTGGTCATAGTGCAGAATTTACACTTTTGGATTTTTGTTGGTTCTGACAAATTTTGCAGTTGAATTAGTATTTAGGAATACTGAAATGAACATTTTGGGTGGGGGAAAGATTTTTTCAGCTACAACGGGGCTTCTCTACCCTGGTTACATATGTATCTCATAGGATAAGTATTAGCCTAGCAGTCATAATGAAAAAATTACACGTCTGGATTTTTGTTTTTTTCTGACAAATTTTGTAGTTGAAGTAGTTTTAAGGAATACTGAAATGAACATTTTGAGTGGGTAAAACATTTGTTTGTCTACAACGGGGCTCTTACCCATAAGGTTAGGAAGGCAAGGACTGGTTCAGCTAATATCCATCTAGCACTAACTTTGTTTACAAATATGAATCTATATCTGCTCTACACTGGTTAATATTGGTATATTTTCCTCATAGGTGTAATCTTATTAATTTAACCTTCTACAACGTGGCTTTTACTCTTGAGGTTAGGTAGGCCAGGACTGGTTCTGCTAATATCCTATGAAAAATGTATATAAATAAGTGTAGAGCAGACATAGCTTAATATTTGTAAACAAAACTGCCGCTACATAGGTATTAGCTGAACCAGTCCTTGCCTACCTAACCTTATGTATAAGAGCCCCATTGTTGCTATAAAAATCTTTCCCCCTCCCAAAATGTTTATTTCAGCATTCCTAAATACTAATTCAACCAGAAAATTTGCCGGAAATAACAAAAATCCAGAAGTGTAAATTCCGCACTATGACCCAAGATTTGAAATTTTACCGCTGTAACTGTTGCCTAACGTCAATAGTGACTAACTTTTTTGTTTTACAATGACAGCAATGCGCCCCGAACTACCGCCGCTCCAGTACCGGGCAGTGGCTAGGCCGATGTGTGCCGGATGTCCAGTGTCGGCCGGGAGAGTACGGAGATCCTGCCAATAACATCCCGTGTCTGCCGTGCCCCTGCCCCCTCACCAGCCCGCCTAACCAGTAAGTTTGCTGTTTACGACCCGCGGTGCCATTTGCGGAAACTAGACTGTATTGGGAGCTGTGCAGCATCTCTTACGGGAATCTATGTGTCCGCATCTGTCTGCCCAGGTTTGTTAGCAGCGAGCCGCTGTCGGCGCTGTGACGCGTTAAAACTTAGCTAGTACCGTGCCAGCTGTGACGTGAAGAGGTTGTGTTGAGTCCGGATCCTGCTGAATGCCCAAACGGGCTGTGCGTGTCTGAACGGTGCCAGTTGTTGTTCTAAGAAAATAATATAGCTTATGCAGGTATATCGAGTAGTAGCTGCGATGCAGCCAGGCTTCTTTGCTCTGTTTAAATCCACGTGCACTCTCACTCTAAGATTTGTTGAGAGCTGAGTAACTTCGGCCGTGCGGTGCCCACACATTTCTGAAAAAACGCGGGAAATTCAAACCTGCTGCATTTATTTTACTTTTGTGCCTGGACCACGAGCAGATACGCGAGGGCCAGCCTCTGTGTTTTTTCATAATTTAGTGTAGTCAATTTAATGAATGAAAGAACTCGTTAAGCGTCGAGTATCAAAATGAATTTATTAGTTCCAGATATACATAGAAATGCTAATCCGACGAGAAGCAACATACAATTTTGATTTCCAGACTACTTATTCCGGAGGGAAAATCACAACCATTTACCCGGCGTGTACGAGTACGTAGTGAACGACATCGGGTGACATTGAGTAGTAGCGTTAAACTTCCAATGTTGATATTACACGTTAAACAATGTTTATCTTAAACGAAATCCAATTGTCGTGAATCCCAGACTCTATTTGATTTTCAAACAACGACGTTCATTCGATGAACCAAACCTAACTATTATGATTCGTATTGCCCAACAACCAAGGTTTCAGCTGAGGTTTTGCGTGTCTCAGTGTGTCTGTCCTTCCAGACTTGGTGGGTGGCGGGCTCGAAGGTCCCGACGTGTTTACAGCGTCGTTTCTAGTAGTTCTCCACGAAAAAAAAAATATATATATAATTGTCATGATTGGGAGATAGCTGTGACTCAAAAGGGACCGAAGCCTAGGTATCGTTTCATCTCTGGGAATAGGCTCCTTGGTCAGTCCATTGTCCCGTGTCTAGGTTCATCTAAACCATTTTGTTTGAGAATGGGCTCCTTTAACCCATCGTTTGTCCTGTATCTGATTCAAGTTCTCTTCTGTGGGAATTGACTGTTTGGTCCGTACAATTTATAATGTCTAATTTAAGCTTCTTCTTTGGCTTCCCATCAGAGCGCATAAAATTTGGTGTATTTTACCTTCCACAGATTCGCCCAGTCCTGCTACCTGGACACGGACGGCCAGGTGACCTGCAACTGCCCCTACGGCTACACCGGCCGCCGCTGTGAATCCTGCGGTCCAGGGTTCGTCGGCAACCCCAGCGTCCCCTACGACAGCTGCAGGAACGGTGAGTACCACAGCTCTTAGTTTCTTTTCCTATTGCGACTTTACCCGGAATTACCGATTACGTCTTGTACATTGTGACGTGAAACTGTGGATTCTATTTCGTGCATTCGAACCACACATTACCGATTGCTTTTCAAACGGCATGACCTGAAATTGTTTGTTAAATCTCGTCTGCCTTTACCCGATATCACTGTTAATACTGTATTTCATATTTAATTGTCCGATATAGCCAAAAATTGGATATTAGTACTTTACTCAGCGTAACGTGGAATTAGAGATTTTTGTTTATTGGCTTTAGCCCGGATGTACAGTATGCACTGTTTCGAAAGACGCAGCCTAATATTTCTGAGTTCAAAGTCATCACAGCGGGACACAGATATGCAGTATAGTTTGTGGAAGAACACGTGGTCGTTGTTAGGTAGTTAGTTAGTGAAAGAGTAATCAAGGTTCCTGTCTGATTTAAATGAAATATATAGAATCACTACCGTAGAAGCTCAATTTATGAACTGTTTAGGACTATTCAAGACATTTGGATCGAGCGTTGAAAATCTAAGGGAAATACTAGGACTTTCTAAATCTTTCTGAATAGTGCATTTATGAATATCTGATGGGATTGGACTCATAAAAGTACTCACGGTAGAGAATTTAAGTGATACCTACAGAGATGGTAAGTAAATTTCTAGTGTTAAATTGTGGACGCTGCACAGTTTTACACTCTTCCGATATTTGTAATGCTTCAATGAACTTGAGGAATTTGAAATATCCTAGCATGAAACTATACAATCGGACTACGCATAGTTTCATGCGACGCTCTCACTTCAGCAGGCATGGTCTAATTACAACCCCCTGTCGGTAAGTGTACCAATAGAGCCTCAATGCTTGCAACAAAACTGGTAAGTACTGTTTGTTACCATCCAGATAGCTGATAATGTACTCCAGTTAGTGTTCCTTACTGTGTAGTTAACAGTTATTGTACCGGTGAGTGTTGTCGCTTGATACCTTCAAGAATGGTAGGTAGGTAGTGTTTTCATGTGTCTGCGTGACCTGTACGAGGATGGTTGGTAACGTTGTTCTCGTCTAAGCTGTAGCTGCAGTAATGGTGCGTAATTAGTTAGTTTTCTAGGTATTAAGCGCTGTTCAGTGCCAATTTTTTGGTTAGTTGCCTACTGCTGCACTGACGACGAGCCGTAATCTATATTAGCTTCATTACATTAGCATCTATTATTTCATCTGACTTGACCAAAGGTAGGTAGTATAACTCTTTATGTGCGTACCTTACCTGTCTAACAGTACTCTACCTATCATGCTATTGTACATCTACTTGTTACTTGCCGCTACATGATATGTAAACAAGAGATACAATGATAAAGTAGGACAAAACTATCCCAACCACCGTAAGCTAATGGAACATTAGGTCTCATTACACTGCAGCACGCCATTACACTTATACGGTATTGAAACCTGTTATTGAACTGGTATTAATACCAGCTATTGCACTGGTATTGAAACCAGTTATAACGCTTTTTTCCAGCGCTAAAGTACACATACTGCGTAGTCCGATTGACAACTGTCATAGGGTGCGATCGATTGGGCACCGAAATTGAGCCTTCGAGCGTAATTTATCCAGAACTTCAGACTGGTATACACCGGCTTCGACTTGCCGATTCAAGTTTCAGTTTCCAGTAGCATGTGAGACTTCCATGAACTTTTTTTACCCCTTAAAATGTAGATTTTAGTCGTTCGCCGTAACCGGGCTGCTGCTGCTGGCGCCTGTGAACTGATTCACAGGATAAAGCTAAAGTTCCTGTCTGCATTTCCGGACAAATCAAGTCAAGTACGCTTGGCTCAGATCGACTTTGACGACCCAATCGAACGCGGCCTTGATCGCACATACTGTAATAATTGCATTCCACCTAGCTTTTCATATATGAACAATATCGGGGACCCGTAGGCGAAGCGTGAAGAAAATACATATACAGTATATACCTTGTTATTATATTTATTCTGGAGGTATCCAAATTACAGACTGTACTTGGACACCCTGAGTCGTCCAAATGTTTCAGTCATGGAAATTATTTACTGAATTTGAAACCTTATTCGGAAACTCGTACTGTGCTCAGGCAATGGAGCACGTTAGAAACACGGCGTTTAGAAATTTATTGCCGTAACTCAGATACCGATTTCAACTCTTTGATCATCAAAAGTTGTTTCGTGATATATCGTTAGCCTATCAAAACATTTTTTTGTTATATATTCAAGAACACAGGTTTTCTCTTATAATGATGTTCATATTTTCAAAATATTTACTTATTGTTTTGCAGCTTGGGGAGGATGGTCGGGACCTGGATTGGATTATTACTGAAGAAAAGAGGAAAGTCATATCAAAAATCACCTAGCTCAATTTCATTTGTTATCAGACCGTCCAGTAATAAGCTTTTAAATTTAATCCTGCAGTTATAATGATTCCCTTCTGATTTATTGATTTTATTCATATCAATTCTTCATAGTTCAGGAACACTGCAAAGTTTTTTCATATACATAATAGGTTTCTATATTATGATTCAGCTGCGGCGGTAAAAAATAAATTGCATTGGGGGGACGAGTAAGATGCGCAGAGGCTGACGTTGCTATGGGATACATGTATGTTGGTTACATGATAGCAAAGTTGTGGGGTTAAGGGGGAGCTTGGCTCATTACGGGGGGGGGAGAGGCCCAGGCCCCCTATTGACGTCGCTACTTGTGCGATTCACGCCCGAAGTATATGGCGCTCAGTAAATTGTAAATTCTATTTTAGGACAACTGTAAATTCCATTCCAGCAGACTGGTCCTGGCCATACTAGCGACTACCTAATAGCAGAGAGACGTGGTGTCCAGGTGCTAGCACGCATTGCCATGCGATGACTTTGAATACCTGCTTTGTCGCGCTTGTGCAGCAGAGTAAACTACAACTGTCGTGCTCCACAAATAGGCCAAGTCATGTATTCCCGTCGGGACATGACAATGCTGCTGGTCTTGGAATAGCACATTTCTCTGGTTTAATAAATGATGAAAAGGCTATAATATTAATTTCTTGAAACTGCAATATCGCTGAGATGCTGTATTGAGGAAAATTACACATTATCTTAACTTTACTAATGTCATCTATGCTATTCTGGTTAATTTCATGTTGTTCAGTTTGTATGTTTGGTCTCCGGTGTTGTTCATGAGCAAAAACGAACTCTAGAGGAAAAATCTAAAAGTCTTGTTCCACAGAAACCAATTGCTGCGTGAGGAAAATAACTTTCGCGTAAAAAGAGTATGTAGAACGATATTTAAGAGCAGGTTATTTAACGCTATAATTTTTTAATCTGGGTGTCTGTTTATTTAATTTGGAAAAGGAACGATATCCTTTTTCAAAGGGGCAAATAATCATTATTATCAGATGATATCAGAAGGTCGATCTTTCCGTCCCCGCGCTCGAACTTTCCCCCTTTATACTAACAGCTCGCGTTCTATTCGTTCTCTTTTTCCCCAACTTCTTCTCACCTGCTGTGTTCTCCTCAGCTGTGGGCGCCATGTTTTTATCTTGACATACCGTACCTCCTGTTCCTTTCTTTTCCACTGGTGAAGCTCTCTTCTACTGGCTCAAAGTTAAAAATAAACTGCGAGTAAAACTAGGTGTGTGATTGGAATTTTTAACTGTAACGAATAAACTACCCTGTGATTATTCGGTGAACTATAAATATGAGCTATCAAAATTCCATACGAAATTCTTTATCTTTACCACGATGTAAAGCACTTGATTCTTATCGCTAAAAAATATTGATAACTATAGTTACTTGATTCTGAGATGACTGTGATTTTCTACCAAAGCGTTAAAATGTTTTTGTACAGTTCTTATAGTAAAATATATTTATTTTGCGAAACCTTTTTCTTAGCCCCAGTGACACTTGAAAAGCTGCAGACATACTAACTAACTTAATTATTGGAAAAGGGCAGTAATTAACGATGTGCGTTTGTTTATTGACTTATGCACTATTTTGCTGGACTGTCAGAACTTACTGTAAAGAATTTGTATTGACACCCTTTAAGTGTTCATGCATGTGTTTATTATTCGCTAATGTTTTACTTTAATCAATATATACCTAGAGGACGCAATCCACCTGCAGTGGCTGCAGTTTTTATGTTATACTCAGAGTTGGCCTACTTAAAGAAAGCGTGACGAATTCCATTTGGAGAAAACCAAACCATCTCCTTAATTAATTAGTGAGCAGTCTCCGAATTACCTCAAAAATAGTTTCATTTCTTCTTGCAATTAATTTTGCTGATATGTAAACGAAACACTCGGCGGACTCTGCCGAGGCGTATTGCGTCACGATAAATACCGAACGGCATGTGTCAAGTTCGTTAACAATATGTATTAAATAATATCTTTGTTTCTATCATAGCAGTTTAGCTCTTGCAAGCCGAGCTTAATACAAGAAATATTTCACGAAGGAAGATCATAATGGGGATGCGGTACATATATTGGTAAATAGGTATACGTATGGATAACAAGGGTTATTGTTGTTATTGCCTGCTGCAGACAGTCGTTTGCCCTTGGAATTGAAGACGCCCGTTTTGTCTTGCCTATTTTTTTTTTTTTTTTTGACACAAACTCTACGGGCATGCACGCGGCAACAAACACTAATACGTAGCTAACTAGAGTAGTCAGCATACTCTTGCCTACTAAATTTTCGGTAATTCGTGTTATTAAATCTAGACTCGGAATTCCCTGTAGTCAAACAGGAACAACCCCCCTTCATATGCATTCACTTTGGTGTCGTACTGGAAAAATTGCTTCAATCCAGTGCAGCTGAAGTCGCTGAAGTAATTTTCGAACACATCTTATTGCTATTGCGTGCATAGATTGCAGAGGGATGAAACTTTCGATATCGTGAATTTTGCTTGTGGTTGTTTCATCAGATAGTTCCAGAAAGGGATTTATCTGTTTCAGTAGTCTACTCATGGTTCCATCCATTCGTGCGTCTGCATGTTTTAAGCTGTCAGTATCATGTACACAGAGAACGAAGGTCTCGGTTTGAAGCCTCCACACACAATGGAACCTGTCTTCCTCGGTGAAGCTCTTCCTCACAGGCCAGAAATTTTTTTTCCGACTTGGAATGGAATTTATTTTTACGTCTCGTTTCCGTGAAGCGGGTCCAAAGCTCCTTGTATAATTAAAAAAAAAACGTAAATTTTATTCTGTGGAATTTCCACAGGTATTACCTATATACATAGTTACTGTGAACAATATTACTACATTTATGCAGCTGTGCATCGCATACTCAGGTGAGTTGGTTGTTATTTCATCTTTATTAATCGAAATCTAGCACGGACGCTGTGTATCCCTTCATCATGTTGGCAAAAAAAATTATTGGAATGTTTTAGCTGCCGTCACTTCAACGAATGGTGCAGGTATTGTGCAATAGCTGTTTTCTGACTGATTCACCAACTAATTCTTAGTAAACTTGGACACGTCTAGCTTGATTTAGTTTATTTCAGCAATCCTTTATTTGATTGCCTACTTATGAACGTTCGCCATTTTAGTTTGGAACCTGACGACCTTTTCCTATAAAATTTTCGCATCTTGTTTCCACCATTTTTTTGTTTGGTGTTTTTTTTGCCAAAAAAACATTGATACAGTACGTTTGTTGAATTTTTTCTGTCACTTTACCCGTACTGGATATGTATTATTTATTTATTTTTAAAATACAATCGGGCCTCGATGTAGGATATGTGATAAGAGTCTATTTTTTCATGCATCCAAAGCATATTACACCGTCCTAGAACTTCATAGTAGATAGAACTTTACTATACAGTGATAATTTTACGTCAAGTTCTAAACCATTTATATATATTCTAGCATTCATGTATTTCAAATGCAACTTTTATCTCTAAATTTATACACTTGTATTTTCCTTTCTCGAACTAAAGAATACAGGATATTTCTATAGAACACACCTGTACACTGGCATTCACTTTACAGACACAAAACAATTCATTTTCACGCTGGTTTTAATAGCCTGCTGCTAATACATTGGTGAAATTTTGCCTACTATTGAGTAGTGCACTATCAGAGCTTTGATACTAACTGAGTTTCAGCGATTAAATCCACCTATGTCATCCCTCAGAGGGTTTAGGATGAGCCATAGGCCATAGGGTTAGGTTAGTTAGGTTCGCCCATCCTGTGTTATGGGCCCCACCAGCACTATCGTCGTTCACGACCACTTTGCGTTCACGTAATCATTCCTGCTCGCGCCACCACTAAAATAAACACTACCTAAGCTAACCTAACCTAGCCTTACCTAACCTACCCTTACCGAACCTAACCTCCTTACCTAACTTTCTAACCTAACCTTACCTAACCTAGCCCAACTTAACCCAACCTAACCTTACCTAACGTTTCCTAACGTTACCTACCGTTTCCTAACGTTACCTACCGTTTCCTAACGTTACCTAACAGTACATAATCTAACGTAACCTAACTTAATCAGCGATACAGCGAGCAGCGCGGCGCGCCAATTTGAATGCCGCTCACACGCACACGATCTGCGTACACAAACACGCACACAAAGTGGTCGTAAACGACGATAGCGCGGCCCGGCAAACCCAGGGGGCTCGTGTAGGTTACCATAATCATACTGGCATTGACTAGGCCTTCAGGACGTCTGTCTTTCGTACCCACTTTGCTTCCTTCGCGATTTCATACTTTTAATTCTTCTTCTTCTTCCTCTTCTTTCCCGACTGGCTGTTCCCATGCGTTTTGATCATGTGTGGGAACACCTTCGTGCATGGGTTCCCCATTTCTATCGAAATACTACAGTATGTTACCTTTGATTATGCAAATACATTTTTTTACTTTATTTTTCAAGATAAGTGTCTAACTCTGAAATATCGATATTAACTAAATGTATGGCTAAGTTGCAAATATAAACAGCACTTGTAAAATTAATATTTAGCCATTTGCTAAGTTTATCAGACATTTTGCTTATTGACGAGTTTTTTTACTGTTACCTCAGATTGTGCAACAAGCTAATAAAAAACATCATACAGAGGAAATAAATACAACTCATAAAGCATATTATTATTAAACGGCCAAAACCAAGAATTTATAACCAAACAAATTAATAAACAATGAAATAAGTGTTCAGTAGTGGTAAACATAACAGGTTTATT
Organism: Parhyale hawaiensis; assembly: GCA_001587735.2. Classification (NCBI taxonomy): domain Eukaryota; kingdom Metazoa; phylum Arthropoda; class Malacostraca; order Amphipoda; family Hyalidae; genus Parhyale; species Parhyale hawaiensis. The sequence continues at coordinate 16,683,075 of LQNS02276883.1, read as the reverse complement.
TTTAACATGGCAACCTCCATTTTTCATGATTTTTACTAAGCGATTATCAACAGACTTTGTCAGGTTTGATATTTCAGATGGTGGAATAGAATCTGCAGCTGTTTTTACTGCATTCCACTGGCTTACTTTGCTCGAAAACTGCCGACCACCTTCATAGACCTTCCTTTTGATAATTGCCCAGAGGTTCTCAATAGGATTTGAGTTGGGGCTATTCGCTGGCCAGACCGTAATCCTTTTTGATTCAAATCCTCAATCCATAAGCCAGTTAGCAGTGTACCTTGCTCGGTATGAGGGAGCGTTATCGTGCTGAAATACCAATTTAAATCTGCGTGCGATTATCTGCTCATTAAGCCATGGAATCAAGTTGGCTTCAGGAAACAGGCAGTGCCTTTCTCCATTCAGTTTAACTCCTTCTGCCACTTCCAATAGACCAACAAGGGTGTCACTTACTATCCCGGCCCAAAACATGACACCTGCACCACCTTTTTGACGCTTAAGCCGTGTCTGTAGAGGTCGGTCAAGGGGGACCCATCCAGACGCCCATATATCTGGACCCTCAAAAGTGGCTCTGCATTCGTCAGTAAATATGACAGTGGAGGAATCAGTTTTCACGTTCCCTTCAGCCCATTTGACCCTATTTTTTTGTTATTTTTTGTTAGAAGTGGTCGTTTAATTGCCTTTTTCACTTTTCCTATCTTCTGCAGAACCTCACATCTTGTCTTTCTGCTGTGTATTGGGGCTCCAGAGTCTTCAAATTCCGCCTTACTTGTAAAAAGTTGTTTTCTAGACCTAGAAATCTTCGAATGTCGCATATCCCGAGCAGTCAATTTCCTCGTGGAGGCTCTATCCGGAGTTTTCCGGTTGACCTTACCTTCAATTGCATAAGCCTGAATTGTTCGGTGATCACGCTGTAATTCCTTGGAAATTTCTTACCAGAAGCCAATAACGAGGTCACTTTGATCTTATCTTCACTGGTTAGACCGCTTTTCTTGCCCATTTTGACGAGAGAGTGGTGTTGCATAATCTGGCATAAAAACAGAACCCCGTGCGAAAAGCAAATGTTGTCAAAACGTGGGAAATGTTTCTGTTTTATTTTCTGTAATTGTTTTTATAGTTTTAACATACCTGTGCACTGACTTACTATTAACCAGGTGAATTCTGTATTTGGTGACAGTGAGGTTGTCCGCAGATGTTTTTATGCTTTTTTGCGGCCTGTGTTGGAGTATTGCTCATCGGTCTGGGCTTCAGCTGCTGACACTCACTTGCGTCTGTTACGCCGACTTGTTAGTTCAACTTGCAGACTGTGCGCTGACAATCTGGTGAACCTGTCCCACAGGAGAAGAGTAGCCGAGCTATGAATGTTTCAAAAGGTGTACAACAATCAGAGGCAATGGTTATATTATTCTCTCCCTGCCATGAAGGTCTTTAGGAGAGAGATACGTCCTGCGTGCGAAGCGCACTCTTTCACGTTGGAGGATGTTGGATGACGAACTAATCAGTTCGGTCAGTGCTTCGTGCCCTGATCGGCTAAGGTTTGGAATTTGTTGCAGGCATCGGCTTCCGGTCGTATTGGCCTGCAGGCGTTTACGTCAGCTGTTAATGGCTTTTTGCTGGATTTCCTTTAGCAACGTTTTGGGCTTTCCGGTGCTAGAAGGTGCTTCATTTTGGGTTGTATTACCTGTCCGTGGGAGCTCAAGCGTGAAGTTTTGATGATAATAATAATAATATTGTAAATGTTTGACACTTATCTTGAAAAACAGGCAAAAAATAATTGTACTTCCATAATCAAAGGTAACATACTGTAAATGTCCCTTATTCGTTCCTTTGTGATATCGTTCCGCTCGGAAACAGAGGCTTAAGCTTCCTGACTAGATCATAACATTCACCGAGATCACCAGTAAGATGCTGCGACCATGAACAGGTGTGCAGAGACAGAATCGGAATCGTAAGGATTTGGAGGTTTAGAGAACATGAAATTAGAGTCATATCCCTGCATTTCCGGGAGTCGAAAGAAAAGGGGAGGGTTGACAAGTTTATTCTTCAGGATTTTAAGCTGGGAGGCTTTGGATTGATGAGATCAGAGGCAGAGTCGGGCACCTGGTGGTGCCAACCGTTGGAGTCGGAAGAATTTGGTACATGATGAACTATTTTGTTAAGGAGTGCGAATTCTAATTAAGGAGTCGAAGCCAGACATTTGTTGGTCCCAAGATTCGAAGTTAGACATTTGAGTTTTCCATTTCACCACCCTGAGTTGATGAACTGATCTCTCTCGTTTTTGACGCAGAAAACCAGCGGTTTACGTAATCAAGGTCCGACTGTACTTTAAATTTACTTTTGACAGTTTTTCCTACGAGTAATTTGATATAAAATACGTTTTTGGTCATTGAGGTTCCACTTCTTAACCTACTGATTTGCATTCCAAACTTTTTCATTTTTTTATTGTTATTGTGCTACGTACATTTTTGGTTTACATTAATTCATCAATACTGATCTGAATGCTTTTGATTTACTGGCTTTCCTTCGTTTTGAATGTGTCTTTTCTTTAATTTTCTTATCTTCTGCACCTATGTCAAAAATTTCTGGCTTTCCATTCCACTTCTCATTGCATTGCTGTTTCCCTCATAAAACGCGCAGGGTATATGGTTTCGAATATTTTATGTTCTGAAAACAATGAGCCTCAGAAGTACATCAGAACTATATACCTATTTATATACTCTTTCAAAATAATCAACACCTGAAATGCACCAAAACTTAGTGACACAAAATCTACATACATAGTTCCCTGACTAATAAAGATACTTGAAAGAAATAAATCGTAATCATTATTAAATGGACGGTAATTTTAGTCAATCATCATATTTCAACGTATGCACCATCTGGCATCTATTAGCATCCAAAGATGGAATGAACACATTTCTGAGGGGACCTCGTCTGGCATGTGATCGACCTCTTCTTGACTCTGTACAAGTTTTACAGGTTTTGTCTTATAAAACAATCAGTATATCTCCAGTCGTATTTTATCTATGGAAAAAATTAATTTCCTTTGGACTGCTGCTGTGCTTAAATTTTCAAGAGCATTTTTAAACGATATCGTGCCAGAATTAGGCTAAATTTTTCATTGCAATAACACTATTCGTATCGTCCGCAAATATGTACAGCAGTTACCAATCGGTTATTACCTACCTACTTAATGTTTCCATCATCTGCCCTAGCTGCGGCCGGTCATATGAGTGGCCCATACAACACTTGTACTGTCCCTAATGGTGACGTGTGTTAGCCGGACAAGTGCGCTTCTTTAAATTTAGTATCAGGCGTTAACCTCGTATCGACTTTCGTCGAGATAGCCAAAACTTGTTCCTGCACCACAAAAATTATATTTTTGGCCGTTTTAAGCATAATTACCTCCGCCAAGGAGGTTATGTTTTCGTCGTGTTTGTCTGTCTGTTTATGTGTCCGATTGTCTGTCTGCCTTTCTGTCTGTCTATCTTTCGCTGTGTTTGTCACCAAGGTAACTCAAAAAGTTATGGACGGATTTTGACGATATTTACAGGGATTGTTAGGTATGTTAGGAGGAACAGATGATTTACTTTTTGTGAAGATCCGTTCATCCGTTTGTTTGTTTTCTCCCTCATTTTTCTTAATGGCATCACGCAAAAAGTTATAGACGGATTTTTATGAAACATACACGAGTTGTTAGGTATATCACAAAGAGTAAATCACCAAATTTTTGTGATGATCTGTTAGTTCGTTCGCATGTTTGTTGCTGTGTTTCATTTTATGTTTGTTAGCGCAATAATTCAAAAAGTTTTTATTGAATATTTATGAAACTTACAGGAATTATTAGTGATGTTAAAAGATATGGATGATTAAATTTTGGTGCAGATCGCTTGATTCGTTTCTATATTTGAGTTGTGTTTGTCATAATATGTGTTACGCAATAACTCAAAAGTTTTGAATGGATCTTTATGAAATTCACAGGAGTTGTTATTAATGTTAAAAGGCAAAAAATGTTACATTTTGGTGCAGATTGGTTGATCGTTTGTATGTTTGACTTATGTTTGTCATAATGTTTGTAAGCAGCATAGCACAAACAATTATGATAGGATCTTCAAAAATTGTAGAGACTGTTATTACTATTAAAAGGCACAAATGATTAGGTTTTGGAGCTGATACAAAAGAAACTAGAGCATTCTGAGAGCGCATACCTCCGCCAAGTGAGCCAACGGTAGCAAAAATTCAAATTGGCTCTGAAACCATAATTTTCTGTGCATAAACTACAAAATTTAATCATTTGTGCCTTTTTATATTAATAATAGCTTGTTCAATTTTTTTGAAGATCCGTACATAACTTTTCGAGTTATACTGTTAACAAACGTTGTGACAAATATAAGTCAAACATACAAACGAACTAACCGATCTGCACCAAAATTTGATCATTTTTGTCTTTTACCATTGCTAACAACTCCTATTAATTTCATAAAGATCCATTCATTATTTTTTTAGTTATTGTGCTAACAAGCATAAAATTAAAAACAGTGACAAACGAACGAACAAACGGACCATTACCAAAATTTGGTCATCTACTCTTTGTTATGTACCTAGCAACTCATGTTAAT
>LQNS02276883.1:16667026-16678422 GCA_001587735.2 Parhyale hawaiensis | reverse complement strand
ATCATCTGTTCCTCCTAACATACCTAACAATCCCTGTAAATTTCATCCAAATCGGTTTATAACTTTTTGAGTTATCTTGGTGACAGACAGACAAACACGACGAAAACATAACCTCCTTGGCGGAGGTAATCATGGTTTCAGAGCCAATTTGATTTTTTCACTCCTGTTGCCTTACTTGGCGGAAGTATGCGCTCTCTGAGTGCTCTAGTTAAGTTACTGCTAACACCTGTAAAACGATTCAAAGTAACGAAAGCAACGCTTCTGACTAACGTCCGGATTGGTCAACTCTAGTAGGCTTAGCTTACTCGACCTACAGGGATTACCCTTGGTATTTCTACTTGCTTCACCCTAGCTGCAATGATTTGCCGTTGGTCCTGTCATTCGTTAATATGCGCTCATTATTTTCATAAAATTGGTCTTCATATTTTTTTTAACAGCCCTCAAGTATGCGCACGAAACTACATATACACCAATTTTTTTCTGGACCCATAAATTATTTCCATAATTTATTTTCATGCGCAACCGCCTGAAAGTACTCATCCGTTATAATGTACATACACTTTTTTTTCTCCACAGACAGTACATAAGTTTCATAACGTTCACGAACGTAATATTACCTACTTCTCAATCAGGAATTGTGTATTCAGGTTCTCAAACTGCCACTGTCATTGATCAATTCATTTAGTTCAGTCGTCTATACTTGTTCTGATTTCATTCATTGATCTGTGCATATTTATTTTACAAATATAAATTTTTCCCGTCACTTCAATACTTGATGACGTGTGTTTCATTTTCATCTTTTGAACTGCGCCTTGATTGCTATCCTTCACTATAGCCAGCCATTCTTTTGTGCTCTAAGAATTTTCTCTTATTCAGATTTTCGCTTTACCTCTTTCCCAATGCTCTGTACCCTTGCATTCCCTTCTTCTACTTGCTGCGTACTTGATTTTCTCTGATTAAAATGAACCTTCCTCCTCTGCTTCCCAGTCTCGGCCTTTAGCTTCTAATTTTTACTTCCAGTGCATTTTTTAATTACGATAACCCTTTCCAGCTCGTGGCTTTTAATTTTTACTGATGGTATGTCGCTTTTCTTTAATTAAAATAAACCTTCCGTTTCTGTTTCCCATTCTAGATTGCATTCCAATATTTATTTGTGATGGCTCGGTTTTCACTTGGGAGCGTCGCTGCGATGGTGTCACAGATTGTCTTGGCGGTTGGGACGAACAGAGCTGCTCAGGTAAAATATTTAAATAATATTTTCAGCGTACACGTACGAGTCTTGTCTCAGTAACGATTATTGTCGTTGTGCACGGAACGTTTTCGTTATTTTTACAGTCGTGTCACCGTATGTAATTGTCCGAGACATTTCATAACCTTTTCAATTGTTTCCTGCATCGAGCATTGTCGTTCAATGTGTTGGAAACGTTTTCATAAGTTTCCAGTTGTGTCTCTGTATTGAATATGGTCTTAGATTGTCTCCGAAACATTTACGTTTCTTTTCTAATCGTTTCGCGCTATCGAATGGTCGCTGTCGTTGAATATGTCCGAAACGTTTTCGTTATAAATCTAGTCGTGTTTCCGTATGTCTAATATTGTCGAAACTGGCACGTCATCTTCTTCCTTTTCTAGTCGTTTTACCGGTACCGTACCAAGTCATATGAAATTGTCGCAATTGTTTCTTTTTTTATATCAAATTTTGTAAAACTCTGTAGCGGAACATTTTCGTTGCTTTGATATTTTACCGTTGTTGTTCTTCAGTATAGCCTAATCTCATAAAATTCTCTGGAACCAAAGTCATTTAAAAGTACATACTACGGGAACTTATTCAAAGAACTGAAATATATACTTACAGTGTGACATAGAGTAATAATGCAGCCTTCTGCTAATGTGTTGTCGGATTCGTCGTTATCAATGTTACATGTTGTCGTCTGGTGAAATGTCTGCATCGTCGTTTTGTCACTATTTGTGGACCACTCTTCTCCACTTTTCATATTGATTTGACATATTCTTGCAATAGTCTGGCGCATCTTTGCGCATAACCTCAGTTTTATTTGTAATTAAAAAACGACAAGTACCGTGATAAATATTAATTTTCTAAATATTTTCTTTAAAGAGACCATAACTCCAACACTTGTCGTTCTCGAGCTCTAAAACTACGGTTCGCTAAGTACTGTATCAGATTGGTCTATTACCCGGATTACTTCAAGGCTCCTTAACTTTTATTTATGACTTTTTAGTTTGTTGTATTTTCAGTTTCTTATATTCTCGATTATTTCGCCTAGTTTTTTTTTCGTTACTTTGATAAGTTTTGATAACGATTTGATTTCGTGCAATGCTCGGGAACACTTTTCCTAATTCCTTATTCTTTTGGCATCAGTTTCTTGTAACACTCTGGGACGTTTCTGACAATTTTTCAGTTTGCTTTAAAAATGGATTCCTGTGCAAGGAAGCGCACTGTATAGCGTCCTCACGGCTCTGCGACGGCTTCATTGACTGCGTTGATGGTGCAGATGAACTCTCTGCTAACTGCCCTGGTAGGCTTTTTCCAACTGTAACCCTTGGGCTATATATTGCGAAATTTCAATTCGTAGAATACGCGTTAATATCTCATTACAAAAATTGTACATATGTAGTGTTATATGATTTTTCTATTTGCTTCTTCATAAACGCTCTGTATAATCAAGTTACAGGATATGAATATGCATAATACTTCATAATACACAGTATGTCGGCGAGCAGAGGTGATCTCTATGCATAGCCTTGCATTATACTCCGTAATCAGACATGTTTAGTTTTAGCAGTGGAAAAATGAGGAAAAGAAAATATATTTCGAGCTTTTCTGCAATTCAGCATGTCCTGTTCCTGCTGCGTTCAGTAAAGGGGCGACTGCAAAACTGCATCACAGTCTACATTCACTTCACATTATCAGTACTTTTCCATGTAACACCTAATTTCTCTTCAAATAATCGATCCTATTCAGTACAAGCACTTATTTCATAACTCATGAGTATTTTATGTATTGTCGAATTTTTTATCTATATGTGAATTGTATGCCTCGCGTTCAACAACAATTAATAAATTCATGTATGAAATTGTGGAGCGCCCCCCCCCCGCCTGTACTACGACCCATATACTACAAACGAAAGCTGGCTTAGCTATACAATCTCTTGCAATTACCTCGCTTGCTTTGTTCCTAATTCTATGTAGAAGGAGAGGCTTCCTAATGATACACGTTTTCGTCTCCTTTTTGCTTAATTAACTGTTAATACTCAGCCTGCAATTTTCATATTTTTAATGACCCTATAGTTCGTGATCCATTCTTCTCATTTCACCGACTCTTCATTCCTATTATATTTATTGATTTATTTTTAACAGTTGCATTCATGTTAATTTTTTATTTATTATTCTCAAGCAGTGAAAATTACCGCTCTTGACCATATGTTATATCTTATACTGCTACTTACTACTTGCAGCGCACCTGCTAGACTTATTTGCCTTCAAAACATTATATAGTTAACAAAAACGCTGTTTTTGCTTTAGATTCCGTTGAGGCCCCGTTTAGACAGTGCAACTTCAGTTGCGCATCACACTTCCCCACTTGCTCTGGACGGAATACGTTGTCACTCAGTTATGTCGCATCTACGTGGCTTAGAATGTAAGCTGTGCGAAAGTCCGTTAGATCTAAACTATTTATACTCTTATCTGTTTAGCACGCACTTGGATGTCGATTTTCATAACTAAGGTGTAACAATGTACCTCACTTCGAAACACAAGTCCCGGAATTGTATAGATGCAAATGAAGTCCCATAAACGCGGGGAAAATCCCGAAAAGTATATAGCCGTATCCCACTGAGGAAGTTGCACTGTTTAAATTGGACCATAAATTCTTCGATAGCTTTCTCAAATTGTTCTTTGTGGGTCAGCCACCAGCTTTTTTCCTAGTCATGCTTAATTACTTATTCTAAATTAGTTCAATTTAATTTCATTGTTCATAAACTCTATGGACTCCTTTGTATAATTTATGTTTAATTCCTCTGCCCTACCTCTATTCACTCATCTGCTTGACCTTCATTTTATTTCTCTCTAGTATCGTTATTTTTTCCTCTTGATTAAGTAAAATAATTACTATCTATTCGCTCAATGCAATGCTTCTAAATTGCTTTTTTAATTCCTCTGCCTAAATCTAATTTTATTCCTCTCAATTAACACTTTTGGATTCCTTATCGTTAACCTTATTTTAACCAGGCTGTGTGATTTTGCTACCACATTCATTCCTCTAGTGCATTCTTACGATTAAAAAAAGCTTTCATAGCAGTGTAACACAGCCTTGTTCTCCTAGTACAATTCCTGCGCATTAACACGCCTGCTTTACATTTTGCACTGTTCGCACGACTCTCTAGAAGACCCACCGACGTGTGATGTCGATCACCAATGGCAGTGTGCCGACGGCAGCTGCATCCCTGCGCACCAACACTGCGATAAGTTCATACATTGCCCCGACATGTCTGACGAGCTCTATTGCGCCTGTTACAACTGTGAGACTTGTGGATTTGTTCTTTTTCTGGTTGCAAGGTGGTACACTCATGTCGGATCCACATTATACGATCGCACGCTGAACTTGAGAGCGGACGGACGTTCAGCTTGCCCGCCCGGCATTTAAATTAGGCATTTTCTTGAGGTATCTTGGATACCGACGTTTACTGCGCTATCGAGATGACGTGCAAGCTTACGTCCGCTCATAAATCAAGCGTGCGATTGTGTAGTGCGGCCGCTGAGTGTCAGTGGTTGGCTGGCCACAGTCGAGTTAAGCTGGACCTCCTCGACTGAACTTGTCCGGAACTTTGGATAAATGCGCTGGCTTCGATGCGGTGATTCAAGTTTCAGTGTCAGCTTTAAATCGATTGCCCATGAGACTTCCGAAAACTCAATCTTACTTCATAAGAAGGAATTTTCATACTTCTCAAACGTGATCGGGCTGCTGATAAGACCTGCAACACGAATTAAGGTAGCGAAGCCAATGCTCCTTTCCAAAGTTCGGATAAGTCAAGCCAAGTGGCTTGACATCGCCGCACCAATCCTCGAAGCTCTTTGAGCCTACCGAAACCTACTTTTCCTGCTCCAGATGAACCAGGTATGTTTTGAAGCGGCAGTAAAGCGATCTGAGCCTTGGGACCGCGCGGAACTAGTGAACTTAATTAGCGCGTTCGATTGGCCAATAAAACTAAGACTTTGAGATTTAATTTGTCTTGAATTTTAGGCAGGAGCATTGGTATTGCCGCTTTGAATCGTGTTGCAAGTATTCGCAGCAACCTGATTAAATTGAGCCGGCTGTAAGCTCCATTATAAGGAGCAAGTCTAAAGAGTAACCGTTTACGAATCAACGTCTGAAACATGATTCAGCGGGTCAAAGCCAACGCACCTGACTACAGTTCTGGACAAGTTAAGCCTCGAGGTTTTTTCTGGCTAATCGATTGCGCCTTTTTTTGCTGGAAAATATCAAGGCTAGTTTCCTTGGTACAAGGTAAGCTTTTTCGTGTGCAGATAAGTATGACCTGCGTGTTACAGTTAAAGGATTATAATCTAAAAAGTTGTTCCTTTTCTGATGCCTGGCAAGGAGTAAATATCTGGGTAGAGTTTCTCGCACTTGTGGGCAAGCACGAGTTTGTTTTCTATCGTGCAAAACCCTGAATTCGTCCTGATTCAGCTCATCAGGTAGGTAGTTTTTCTGTTGGAAAAATCGAGGTATTTTCTGCCGATGCTATGCAGCTAGGAAACTCGGTGTTATTTCACCAGAAAGCAGGAGTTTTGTCATTTGCGCCGCCTTTACTTTTTAGAAATTACCGAAGTGTTCTGTTTTTTCCCTCGCTTTAACTGGCGATTTATATCTTAGATTAGTGGCCCGTGCCGTCATTATAAATGATGGCAAAAAATTAACACTTCACCAAAACCCCCGCCGTCTCCGGTGCTTGTTACTCTTTAGAAGGCTTCTTAAATGTAAATTCAGCATTCTGTCTAAACAATCTATTCTGTAATAAGAGAGCTGTCTGTCCATCAATCCGTTGGTCCGAAGCCTCATTTTTCCTGTATCTAATATCAAAGAAAAAGATTCCAAGGTACCCAACTTTTCTTTTTGCCAAATGGGGGCAAGCAGACAGAGGTCTATATTTTCCCTATCTAATACTGAAGAAAAAGATTCCACGGTACCCAACTTTTTTTTTCGCCGTTTGAAATCTGAATTTTCTCCTATCTTATTCCCATGTATGTAAGATTCCAAGGTACCCAACTTTTCTTTTTGCCAAAAGGGCAAGCATACAGAGCTCTTTTTTCCCCTATCTAATACTGGAGAAAAAGATTCCAAGGTACCCAACTTTTTTTCGCCGTTTGAAATCTGAATTTTCTCCTATCTTATTCCCATAGAGCGTGACAGGAAAGATATAAATATAGTTATAAATAAAAACACGACGTGAATTATTATATAGTACTGATATCATGCACGTAATATTGTAAATTGACTTTCCTAAAAATTAGTACGTTTCGAAATCTATCTCGTCTAATCTACAATACCCATAAATTGGAATACGAGATTAGAGATACTATGACCGTTATCGGAAAACGGGCAACGATTGCATTTATCAAACTTAATAGTAAATGTACATAGATAAGAAGTAATGTCCTACTAAGACCAAACACAACCAAGTCAGAACCAAATAAAACCCAATCAGAACCCAAGCCAAACCACATTAAAACACAAACAATATCCAATCAGAACCCGAGCAATACTCAACCAGAATCTAAGTAATGCCCAATCAGAAGACAAGAAAAACCCAGTCAGATATATAAAACCCAACTGGAGCCTGAGCAAAACGCAAGCAGGGCCAAAGCAATTGAATCAGAACCAAAGCAGAACCCAGCTAGAACGCCTCGTGGCGTAAGATCATCACCCGCGGTGGGAGTAAATTTCATCGCCGTCATTTTTCATGATCAGCTAATTCTAGTTTTTTGGCATGGGTCACACTAGCAACAGCCCACCAGACTCCCTGCAAAAAATCATAAACATAGGTCAACTCCTTTTACTTATTTTTGGGTGGACAGCAAATTTTATCGCCGTCATTTTTTTATGGCCAGCTAACGTAGTGTTTTGGCATGGTTCGCATTGTGGACAGCCTCCTAGACGCCCTGCAAAAAAAAAAAATCATGAACATAGCTCAACTCCTTCTACCTGTTTTTGGGTGGAGAGCAAATTGTATCGCCGTCATTTTTTATGGCTAGCTACTCCTAGTTTTTTTGGCATGAGTCGCATCAAGGGTAAACCACCGGACTCCCTGCAATAAATTAGAAACTTAAATCTTCTACCGAAACATCACCTCTCTCACTTCGTTCGAGGGTGATAACTGGCAGTATGCTTCGTGACGTAAGACCATCGCCGACGATGAGTTGGGCTGGAGGATGGCTGAAAGTGCTGAGCGCGTAGTTTTAGTGGTTTTCACATCTAGGTCAACCGACCTGAATGCCAGCAAGAGATTTCGATGATAGCTCATTTCCTTTTGGTAATTTTTGGTGGAAAGACATACAGATGCATTCAGATCGAAAACATCATCTCTCTCACTTCATTGTTAGCGAATGATAGCAATTAGAACCCATGCAATTCCCCGTCAGAATTGAACTAGAGCCCAAGAAAAACTCAATGAGAACTCAGTCAATACCCGAGTAGAAACCAAGCAAACCTTAGCAAAGCTCAGTCAGAACCACGCCTTCATGGCAAGACGGTTATGTTGCAATGGTACAACTTTGGTACAACCTTTACAGTTGCAGAGTTATAAGCTTCAACAATACCACCTTGTTAACAAGAATTACCTTTAATTACAAACATTGCTGGTGTTTATCAACGTTGTGAGCGATTGTTTTTCGAAGAAAAAGAATATAATTCTTTCTTCTGCTCATTATTGTAAACCCTTTGCTGAATTAAAGCTTTAACAGCTCGGTGACGAAATTTTAAAATTTATTTTTCTAAAAAATGCAGAAATTCTGTGCGGTGAACCACATCTAACTTATGAGCTGTATGCACATTTCTCGTATCTCTATTTTGTGGGGCCTGAGATCGCTTTGAAATCACCGCCATATTTAGAAGAAAAGAGATGGGACGCAGAGTGACACCTTGAGTGTCATATCGGGATCGCATTACGACAGACCTCTTTGCAAATTGAACGAATTGCGGGACTTGAATATTTTACAAGCCAGTAAGTTTGCCATCAAAAGATTGTGAAATTTCTTTCGCAAGCTTACACGTGCGTACACAAGAAAACCTTTCTGGGGTAACCAACAGCAAATCAACGAAATATGCTTTATTTCTAAGTTTTAAACTTCACGTATCTTAGATTTATGTATCACCTGTCGATATCTAGGAGGGATAAAGCAAGGAATTGCGTCTATGTATACACGTAGCATCAAATTTTCGATGCGAACAATTTGAGATATCAGTGTTGAAACTAAGAGCTCCGGTGTAAAAATTTTGAACGAATTATAATTAGCTTCTATAGAGACGTCGATAAATTAAGATCGGGCGAATTAGGTGATTTACTTGCAGCTACTTACTCCCTGTTGGCCAATTTAGCGGCTAAGTCGCTAGACCTAAAAACTTCGAATATATGTGTTGGCAACGAAAATTCTAATATAGAGACTAACTGTATTTATATTCTGGAGACATTGTCTTTCAACAGTCCGAGTGAAAATGGTAAAATTTGATTTTACGCACTTCAAAAAAATTTTTTTTTTTAATCGACTCATTTTTTGATGTAGGTTACGAATCTGAAATCCGTTTTTGTCAGACGGACCTACTTTTTGAGATATATGACTTTGAAGTTTCCATTGTTTTCCTATGGGAGAAAATACCCTGCGATGACTTAATGTACTGGAACACCTTCTAAATAGGTTTTTAACCTAACCTATTTAAAAGGTGTCTCATTACACTCTGCCATCGCCGGGTATTTTCTCCCATAGGAAAACAATGGGAACTTCAAAGTCATATCAAAAAGTAGGTCCGTCCGACAAAAACTGATTTCAGATTCCTAACCTACATTAAAAAAATTAGTCGATTAAAAAAAGATTTTTTACGTGCATAAAACCAAATAACACCGTGAAAATTGATACGGATTCAGAGCTAAAATGTCCTAAACTAGTATCTTAGTAACATTGAATATTTAATATTTGAAGTTATGCCGTATATTATGTTGCTAATACGAGCATAAGTCATTACAGCGGTATTTTTGAGCTCACCAATAGCGACATTTGACGAGTAACACTTGGCAATATTAACTCTCACTCCCAACCAAGAAGTTGTTTACCTATTTTCCAGGCTCCTTATGAAACTGTTATTGTTGAAGGCTGGTCGTATTCTAGCGCTGCTCTCCCATTTCACTGGGTAATATAGTATGTATGTTTAAGCAAATACAGGCAATATCTACGTCTGTAATGATGCAAATCCTGTATGTACTCGTAATTCATGTTGTAGACGACTCTGGTAGAATGTTGGTGCACGTTTACAGAAGGGGCTTCTATATTTTGGCTTTTCGCGGCGCTTTTTTTCTGTGGTATTTCCATTTAGTAATGATTATAATCGTATTTAAGGCTGCGGAAAACCATTTGTCACCATAATGAACCTGTAGAATCGTGGAATTAATTGTTCCTATAACGCTGCTAAACTACGTCCGCCATGTTGCCAGCGTCAGGTGCCAGCTTTGTTTACAAACGCGAAAGCTAGTTTTTCTTTGCTATAACGAAGCCCGTAAATAGTTTTTTGCTACAACGTGGCTCGGCTATTTTTTACTTTGAGAGAGCCATTCTATTTTCTTTTATGGTCCGATAGTTTTGAAACTTGCACAGTATACGTAAATTGAATTCTAAGTACATTTTATTCATGATAATTTTTCGATTTTTGTAATAGTTTTAAAGTAACGTTGATATTATACTTTCTTCATTTCTACCAATAACAAGCCTGCTTGACGCGAGCGGCGACCAGCACTCTTTCCGAACAATAAGAAGCTTGCGTGACGCGTTGGCCGACCAATGAGAAGCTTGAGTGACGCGTTGGTGTCAACCAATAAGAAGCGTGTGTGTCTGCAACTATTGGGGCATTCACCCCAGTTCTTCGCAATTTCAAATGGTTTTAGGGATTTTTAAAACAATTTCAGGAATTTTTCAACTTAATACTTGACAATTTCGCAAATAATAAATAATTATGTACTACCGCGTATATTGAAATAAGCATAACGTGTTTATTTATAGCTTGAAACTTTTATTGATATTCTTTTTTAAATATTTGGGGAATTATTTTACCTTTTAGGGAAATCTGAACTTCCCTTTTCAGTGATTTGTATTTTGCCGGTGACCGCTGTGAAGTGCAGACGTATAGCTTTTATTTGTTGTGGTGTCGTGTTGTTCATGGAATATTTTGCAGTACAAACATTTTATTTTCGTTATTTACGGTTCGATTGTTATCAAACTCGCACAATGGACGTAAAATTGAATTCGAAGAACATTTTATTCCATTTTTCTTGAATTTCAGTTTCGTTATGTTTGGTTAGTGTACGTAAGGTTAGGGTAGGTTACGATAGAGTAGGTTAAGGTAGGGTAGGTTAATTGATCAAAAACTATTGCAAAAATCGAAAAATTTGCATGAATAAAATGTTCTTCAAATTCATTTCTACGTATACTGTGAGAGTTTCATAAGAATCGGACCATAAATAAAGAAAATAGAATAGCTCCCTCTGAGTAAAAAATTCCCCGTGGCTCTTACTCACCTAGGTTAGGCAGGTAGGACAGATTCTGCTAATATCCTACGAAAAATACACATAAAAAGTGTACAGCAATGTCGCTCTCCGCTGCCAGACGGCCGCCATGATGTAAACAAAGTTACCGTCGTCGGAGCAATGATGCTAAGGTTTTTTCGTTCCTACAGCTTTATTATAGCCTAGTTATTTCATTGTCGATAAGTCACAAATGGTTATGCGCAGCCTTAAATACGCTTATTATCATTAATAAATTGAATTATCACTGAAAACAGCGCCGTATATTGCCAAAATACAGAAGCTCCTTTTGTAAACGTTGACCGAAATTTTTTTTTTTTTTTGCTGGAAATGGAGGCTAGCCATACCGAAAGTGCTTTTCGTAACATAGAACAAGTTAGGCATATAATAGCAAGTTTTTCTAAATAGTTGAAGCTTATTATCAATTTATTATCGCCGATTGCGATAGTAAAATTCATTTTCAGCGCATAATGGTCTATCAGAATCATTACGTAAATATCTTCAAATAAAGATTGGAGCACTTCCAGATTTGCCGGATTTTCTTATGTTCAGATCTCTATTTTGGTGCAACGTGAAAATTCCTTTGCTATTATC
>LQNS02276883.1:16632970-16666685 GCA_001587735.2 Parhyale hawaiensis | reverse complement strand
GCAATGCATTTCTGAACAACTTTTAAGAGAATTCCTCTAGGAATGTTGGGTGTTTAACCGTAGACTTGCTTTTACTTAAGTTTAATTAGCTACGTCCAAAAAAAACATGTTTTTTTAGTGTATTTTTCGAT
This sequence comes from Parhyale hawaiensis, assembly GCA_001587735.2. NCBI lineage: Eukaryota > Metazoa > Arthropoda > Malacostraca > Amphipoda > Hyalidae > Parhyale > Parhyale hawaiensis. Next base: position 16,666,554 of record LQNS02276883.1, on the reverse strand, counting down.
GCTGATTCCAAATCTGAAGTCCGGTTTTTTCGGTCGCCCGTAGTTTTTGAGTTATAGGGGAATAACCCTAAAAATAAGGAAAACTCCATAATAATAGCTTACGACAATGCTGGACCCTTGGGAAACCGGGGTTTTTGGGTGGGGGGGAGAGGAGATTATCGAATGGTGGTTAGGTTTGGGAAAAACCCTAAAAATAAGGAAAAACCCTAGAAAAACTCTAAAAATTAGGTTAGGTTAGGTTAGAATTATACTGAAATATTATCCGGCTAAATTTTTACACTACCCAGGAGGTATTAGCCATAGCGCGTTAAGGCTGTAATTTATATACCGCGTGCCTTTCGCCTAGCCTAGAGCCATATGCATCCGCGGTTTCTTTCTCTTAACTGCCTCAGTCACTATCTTCAGCTTCTTCCTCCAAGCGCTGTGTATTCATCTCTCTGAGACGAAATATTAAATGTAAGGTTTTACCCTAGATTTCCCATCTTTTCATAGTTTTTTATTGGATTTTTGTATTCAATTATCTCCCCTCCCCCCATCCAAAAATGAAGGTTTCCGACAAGTCCCCCATTGTCGTAAACTATTATTATGGGTTTTTCCCTATTTTTAGGGTTTCTCCCCTAGGTATAACTCAAAAACTAGGGGCGACCGAAAAAAACGGACTTCAGATTTGGAATCAGCATCGAAAAATATACTAAAAGAAAACATACGTTTATTTGGACGTAATTAAACTTAAGTATTACCCCGCCATTAAAGTAGTTAAGAAATGGGCTTATTCAAGAAAAGACTGGCGCTTTAGCTGTTCCGGCAGATAAAGCACCTACAGATGTGTTTTTTATGTACTTTCTTCGAAAACTTTGAATAATGTGGAACGTTATAGGGAGCAGTTTTTTTTTTTTTTTTTTTTTTTTTTTTTTTTTTTTTTTTTTTTTNTTTTTTTTTTGCTGCTACATGACAATTAGCTTTCGGTGCGTTACTGTCTGTGATCAGATAAATGCAGTTAGGCCTCTGTAGGGGGAGTTCGTCTTAATATATGATGTGGCGTTGGTTGTACCCTCAGTATGACCCCATGGCTTACATAGGCATAGAATTATATTTATCATTGTGTTCTCTGCTATGTGAAGTTATTACTTGATACTTTCTTAACGCTTGATATTTGAAAAGATTGGTTGATCAGCCAGCTCACTTTGATAACGCACAACATCAAAAGAGCTTTTACTCCAATGGCTGTGTAGAACTCGTTTCAATCATATTGGTCACGACAACAAATTATGAATATAGAGACCTCAATAAAGGATAGACAGGGTCTTCGCGTGCAGGCCTGTCAGTACATATGTAGCTACAAAATACGACTGCAAAGGATCAGTGCTTCAGCTTTTGAAGTAGAAGGTTACATTTCATCTCGAGATGCGCTGGGCAATATGCAGCTGGTAATAGCCTGTTGGTCAATCTTCTTTCGATACCCAATTCACTTCCTGACTTAGTTTTCCATGTCGAGTGACATAGGATGAGCTACTTTGGTTACTTTTGCCGAAGCCCAAATTTCCGTTGACCAAAATATGAACGGTGTCCATTATTTTCGTTATGAACCGTATCAAGTATGGCGTCTCCTATATTAGATGCATAGGTTGCATTATTTGAACAACAAAAGCTGGAATTTCAGCAGTCCGAAGCTGTGTGCTAGTTCTCTGTATCTGATGCACTCGTTTTCTTTCATAGGCTGAAAATGGTGCTATAGGTTTTTCTGTAGCTGATGCAAGTGCGCTCTTTCATATAATAACATAGTGATAGAAAGTTGACAGTAAGGAAAATACATTTTATATTCCAGTGGGAGAATGCGACCCCGCAGGCAGCATCAATGCCGTCGCTGACCCCAATACCGGAGAGTGCAGTTGCAAGGTAAGTTCATTCGTTGGTTTTCACACTCATTTACGTCTTTAAACTTTCCCTAACAAAATACATAGCCGCTGCAGAAGCTCAAATGCGAAAACGTTTTTGGGACGGACAAAACTTGCCTTAGGGTTATCGTTCTCAGGAAGAGGCAAGTGTTGGTGGGATGGAGCACTGGCCGATCACGTTTCTCGTGGTGACCTTCCTTTCGCCCCAGTTTTAGGATTAGAAGCGTTCCACCTGTGCGTCATACTGCAAGAAGCGTATTAAATTAGGTATACGTCCATCCTATGTTTGTTTTGGGAAATTTTGTCTTCTATGTAAGAAACTCCATACGTTGCCTTCATATAGGCAATCGGGATGTCTCGTCGTGTTGCCCTATTTCTTCTTAGTTCTCCATGTACCTACTGATAATCTTTTGCTGCTGTGCGTCCTGTAATTGTAATTCTTTCTTGTCATGTTGTACCCACGCGCGACGATCATCCAACCATGAGTTCGTCGATCATCTTCTCACGTAACTTGTCCCTTTCTTATTCTCTTGCAGCATTGTGTTGTTGTTTTTGTACTTGTAACGTCTCATCTATTTCTGCGTCTTGAAAAATTGGTGTCAACATATAGTATTTGATATAACAGATTCTTGTACTTTTTTCCAAGACGTAGCAATACAACCCGATTTTGTGGATCAATCTATCGGTAACAATTTCTTTTTTATATTAGGGTGTGGAGGTATATAATTCTGAGCTCGAATGGAGAGGCTTATTGGCGATTACTTGTGTAGGACGTTAATCTCGAATGCTGGGTTGAAAGCGTGATGCAATTGTGATATTCTGATTGAAGCTGTCGGTATAAGAGTGTGGTACTTACTGTTAATTATAAAAATTTCTTTATATTTTGGCACTGAATACGTTTATTTTTCTGTTTTTTTTTTGTAACCCCAACGTTTGGGTTAACAGAGACGAAATTTTTAGTACATTGGCCTGAGTGTGAATTAATTTTGTTCCACTATCCCAAGCTAGCGGCTTGTTTGACTGACCTGTCAAATTTGATACAAGCCGATCCCACCCAGTCGAAAGCTCAGATGGGAGCGTTGGCTTCGCCCCTTTGAATCGTGTTGCATGTACGTGTTATAAGCGCTGGAAACTCCATTGTACTTAACTTGATTGAGTTTTCGACCGTCTCATATGTAACTGATTCAAGGTTGATAGCTAAAATTGGATCCAACGGTGCGAAGCTAAGGCTCCTGCCTGAGGTTTTGAGTGGGATTAGCTTAGATCGACTTTGAGGTGCCAGTCGAACGCGCCCTGAGTTCATTTGGCGCTTTTGCTACAGAAAAATTGCCTCTTCTGTGAGCTTTTTATTTGTCGCAGAAATTCAAGTTCTCCGTCCTAGTCATAACCGCTCATCTTTCGTCCAACTTTTTATATCTACTGTAACGTCACAAAAATTGCCAAAAGCTTAATGCCGGGGCCACATATGCAATTGTACACCCGACTGGTTGCTAGGATGAGCAGCTCGCGTGTCATTTCGATATAAATTTAAGCTCGATGGCAATGATATAAAAGCATAAATGACGCCCCCGTCTCTCATCCTTGCATTGAATTGTCAGCATGAATGCATAGTGTGGCCAAAGCATTATAAGCGCTTCTGAAAATTTTGCCAATTATTGCGAAACTTGCTGTTAAAATTCTAAAAGTACGTATTCAACTTTGTAGAAATACTGTCAGTAGCGAAAGGGCAAAATGAAGTTTCTCTGTGCTTTTACGTTAACCTAAACTAGCAACAATGATCCTTGCTTAGAGTAAAATAACACACCCTAAATCCCTCTATACTTTCTAGCTCTTCCAGTAGTATAACTTTCTCCTAACCACCTGGACCCTGTTTCTAGTTTCATTTAAATCCTGTTCAAATTCTATTTGAAATTTAAATTATACGATTTTAAAAAGCATGTTCACTTGTTATAGGTATTAACGTTTGGTCTCCTCCAGCGTTTATTTGGTCTCCTCGAGCATTTATTTGGTCTCCTCGAGCGTTTATGTTTTACTCATAGGACTATCTCAAACATAGGATTATCCCCAAACATAGGATTACCCCCAAACATAGGATTATCCCCAAATATAGGATTATCCCCAAACATAGGATAACCCCCAAACATAGGATAACCCCCAAACATAGGATAACCCCCAAACATAGGATAACCCCCAAACATAGGATAACCCCCAAACATAGGATAACCCCCAAAAATAGGATAACCCCCAAACATAGGATAACCCCCAAACATAGGATTATCCCCAAACATAGGATTATCCCCAAACATAGGATTATCCCCAAACATAGGATTATCCCCAAACATAGGATTATCCCAATCATAGGATTATTCCATGCATTGTCAGTCACAAGCATCTGTATGGAGTTCCTCATCTTTGATGCCAGCCTTATAACGTGATTTTTTCTATAAAAAAATCTCTCTCAAACATAGGATTATTTCAGTCATAGGATTATTTTAGACATAGGATAATCTCAGTCATAGGATTATCCCAAACATAAGATAATCCCAAACATAGGATTATCCCAAACATTGGATTATCCCAAACATAGGATTATCCCAAACATAGGATTATCCCAAACATAGGATTATCCCAAACATAGGATTATCCCAAACATAGGATTATCCCAAACATAGGATTATAGCAAACATAGGATTATCCCAAACATAGGATTATCCCAAACATAGGATTATCCCAAACATAGGATTATAGCAAACATAGGATTATCCCAAACATCGGATTATCCTAAACATCGGATTATCCCAAACATCGGATTGCCTCACACATAGGATTACCCCAAGCAGCAGATTCCTACTACTAATGATACAGTAAATTGTATAATAATTTTTGTGCAGGACCACTTTTCATGCGCACTCAGTTTGTTAAGCACAAGTCGGCAAGTACTGCGTAGTTTGAACGTTTCCGTACATTATCAGTACCAGCATCTGTATGGAGTGCCTCATCTTTGATGTCAGCCTTATTACGTGATTTTTTCTATAGACAAATCTCCCATTTTTCCATTTGATTTTGAAAATTGGCTCTGCATTATTTTCGTATTGCAGCTATTCCCTATATTTAGTAAAAACTGCGTCAACTTTGAATCGCTGTTGAAAACGTTATGCCAAAACTTATAAGTGTCTCATAGTTTTTACAAAAAGTTTATAAAACGGTAAATAGTCTATTTTGTGCTCCCTAATTTCTTTGAAGCCTATTTCTACCTATCTTCTAGCTATACAATCTTCGTAGATGCATATCAAGTGCAGAAATACGTGTAGAAGCTACGTTCATAAATGGATTTACTATGTAAATCGCAAATATTTGGCTTTATAAAAATGCTTCCTCAATGATCTGAAACCTTTATTATTTACATAGTAAGTACGTTTAAATATGAAAGCAGGCTCTTCTTGTTTACGTACATACGGATATAAATTCTGTGTCGTTCATTAATAGCTCTAATTTAATAAAAACCTCTGTCAAATGTTGCCGAGCCTATCAAGGCGGTTTTCTGCTTAGGGAACGTTTCTCCGTTTTTGACAGGAGCTGTGTCAGGCGAATGTGGAGAGTGAACTGCAACAGACTTCCAAAAGTTTAGCCTTCAGTATAATGCTCCTCATCAATCAGATCTTGGCCTGCAGTATGATTATGCGCTATATTCAAAAACATATAACATATCACAAGTGCAGGGAGGGTTCTTGAAGCCTACATTAACAGCTAGGTCAATGTTGCGTTAAGATGTCTAGATTTGCATCAGTTACGGTCATAATAATGTATTGAATATCTCACCCGCCTTATTGAATTAATTTTATCAGCTATGCTCTTATTACGTTGCGCAACATAGTCAGACAATCTTCCATTTCTGTATATCTTTTCTTATTCCAGTTGTTAAAACACGGAAAATACTTAGCGGAATGGAAGGCATATGTTATTTAGACGTATAAACTTATTGATTTGGATGCCCTCACAGCTTATCAAACACTGTAAAGTGAAGGTTCCCATAGAAGCTTGGCAGTACTTAGGACAATCCTCACAGTGTCATTTGGTTGTATGGTCTTTCGTCTATACAATTTATCAATTGCTGCAATTTATCAATTTATCTTGCAGCAGATGTTGAGTTTTTTCGGCTATTCGCGACGTATATCAAGAAAAAATGTGTTTCTCTGTGACACAGTTAATGCACTTACACAAAGTTAATTTCATTCCGTAGCTAATTGCTTCTCATAGATTTGAATTATTTCATTTTATAAATTGGCTTAAAGAGTTTCTGGGCAAACTAAGATACCCAAATCAAATTTTCCAGCATAGTTTACTTTTCAACTAAGTCACCGCGCGTGCCACTCACATGGGCACTGTGATACACTTTATCGCCGTATCTTAGTGACCCTATGAACTTTCTGCCTTCCCTCGTAGATCTGCAACCGCTATTGTGTCACGTGTACAACAGTTCCCCTAGCTTTACCAGACCTTATACCCTATGGTAAACAGGGTGGCACATAAGTATAACATGCCCTCTTCTGCAATCAGTTTTTATCACTTATGTGCAGTCGACCTTATTTGATTTGCTCAGTCTAATTAAATATAGCCAAGTGTTGTGTTTTTCAAGTGTTGTGATCCGTTGTGAACATTTCAGCGCCTGGCACAAGTAACCTTCGTGGCCTTTTGTCCACTTTGCAAACCATCTTCAATAATGTTGTGTTTTAAGTATGGTGTCATAATAATAGAAACTTAAGGAGCATTTGCAAATACTGGCAGCTGATGATTTTAGTACAGTGGATACCAGATCATGGGAAATTTTTTATCCATTATATGAGGCTTATTTTTTACATATGCGCCACCCTGCACGATAAAAATTTACAATTTTGGGTCAGTATAAGGGCTTGAATCAAACTCAAATATGATATTAATCAACCTGAAACGATAGTAGAGCTACGCGTTTTTCTTTCAAAGAAGACGAGGTCGTTGTGGAGTTGCAATTGATGTATTGATCACCGGGTTGGATTAACTGTTTTTGCATTGTAAGTAATTTTATCCGGATTTTCTTAATTATGTTGACTTTGACAGATAACAGCTCTTCACAGTCGAACTTTTGTCTCGTTTTTCTTTTATTGTATCCCTATATTGGCCCAAAATCTAAGATTTTTTCAGTACATATGAATTTCGACTGTCCCTTCTTTGGTTATGTAAACTTGTTGTCGTAATTTTGTACCATGAACATGAGCTTCTTTGTTATCTTTTCCCTGCTGCCTTGCTTCCTAACATTGCCGGGCCTCCTCTTGGTAAGTGAACCTTTGTATCCTACCATCCTCTTCTCTCTTTGTTATGTACTTCTTCACTTATTGTGTTACATTTTATCTCCTGTCATTATCACTTCCTCTGTTTGTAGGTGTTATTCAAACCTCGCTCTGTGTCTGCTCTGTGCATATCCTGTGTTTTGAAGGATAACGATTTGAACGTTCGTTTTAGAGCTCTTGTTTCAGGAAAGTAGAACTTTCTGTTTAAATTGAGAAGTCACAATAGTTATCCTTCAAAATGTGTGCTCTTAACTCGAAATAAATACGCCATAGGTTGAAAGGCTTATTTACGCTGAATCGTTTCTTAAACGCTTTAGAAGGACTACTTTCTTTTCACGTCGTTACTACATATTCAATTTCTACACGCCTTTTGCCAATATTTGCATCATACGCTGTATATTATTTATAGTTATCCGAGATACTACTCTACCCTAATCCCATTTAATTTTCGTAATTTATTCATTCAAATCTAATTTTTATGTTTTCACTAAGTCTTCTGGGATAATGTTTGTTTTTGTCCAGTGTTTTGTATGGACTCTGAATGTACATTTTTCTTCGCTTCAGTTGTTGCGTTTCTTTTTAATGTCTATTTTATTTACAGCCTTATCCACTTTTTACACCGTAATCTGTTATTTGTCAAAGTGCGCCCTGCTGTATTTTTCTTGCTCATAGTTGTCACCATTTCTTTGTACTTCGACGACCTACGCAGTATTTGCTTATTTTTTCTTAGTTCTTACCCTGAATCTTTTAGTTACTTCTTCGGTGGTACCTATAGTTGATCTATGATACTTTTTCCTTATCGGTGTAAATATTAACGGACACGTCTAGTTTTTTGGACCGAATCATATTACTTTTCCTACGAGAAGTACAGGCATACTTTGGCTTACTTGAGCCGTTAAGGGCAAGTTGCAAGAAACTGCGTGTAGTTATTCTCTATTTTACCTTCTTTGTCGGTTTTGTACCTCATAACTGTATTGGCTTTCCTAATACACTTAAAGTTCTGTATGCACAGACATACTTGCCTTACGCCATATCAAAGCAAGGCTAACATTGCATCCCAAATTGTCCGACTGTACAGCCATTTCTATTAGGACCCTTCAAGCATACTGCGGTCATTCGCCTTTTATGTCTCCCTCTGGCAACCTCTAGCTCTCCGACCCTACTTTAAATGAAATAAATTACTCCTTTTAAATTTCGTATTTTATTTTTCTAAGGATGGGAGACACGTCTCAAAGCGTTAAATTTTAGTACATTTGTCGACCCCTAGCTATGATAGATCTTTGTGGATATACGGTACTGTATATTCCTACCCCTGGCATTTCTTCTACGACCTCTCGTACTTTCGTAAGATTCTGATGAAGCTGCTCTTGAATTATTAGCTGTAGTTTGTTGCAAATAACAATTTTCATCGGTAGTTTCTCGGTTATTTGAAGTCTGAAAACATCGCTTACTGTATATTTATCTCAGTTTTTTATGCGTCTAAACACTGTCAGTGTCTGTCTTCTCTGGTTAATTCAATAAAAACATTGCTAACTTGAAAAAAAAGTTGGGTAAATTCATCTTTTCACTATCATGTAGTGTGGTGGTTCTCGATGATTCTTGCCCCATGCATGCACCCATGTCTATCTCAAATTGAATAATTGTATTGTCTCCCAAATGTCGAATAGGGTGGTTTTAACTATTTTTGTCTTGTACACCTCATTTTCCCTACGTCAGATTGAACATATTTGACATTTCCACTATTACCTATGGCGGTGGTTCTCAACCAATCTTTCCCATGATCGTATCAGGCTTCAAGTTAGACTGGACTGTCATCTCCTTTTCAAGATTTTCCTACCCACACACACCCCCCCCCCGCCTCCAACAATGCGTTGCTTTCAATATGCTTCTAATTTGGAGTCACTTTCACGACTGTAATCCACTTTCTGAAACTCTCTCTGCTTGAGAACCGGGGATATAGTAATCAAATATGTAATACTTTTGTTTCATCTCAATTTTGCCAGTCTGTAAGGTTTGTAGATCTCTCTTCGTACGCACCTATTATTTTTATGCTAGCCCTAGCTAGTGAATGGCGTTCTTTTATGTGATATTGCTGATTTTGTGTCTATTTATTTTTCCCGTGTTCCTCTCTGTTACACCTCTACTTCATAAATTTTTGCATTTTTCTATCTCATACGAACACCTGATTTAGTTTCATCAGTGAAATTTCATAGATGGTTGTGGGTATATTTTTCTAGTCGCCGTATTTTTTTGTTCCTGGACAAAAACTAATCAAAAATCGCTAATATAATTATTTCATGTATTAATGCCTTACTTATCGTTTTCATCCATTTTCAAACTTTTGCAGCCTTTTTTTTTTTAATTGGTTTTCAAAAGTCTACAAGAAATTACAGACTGTGAATTGAATCTCAATATTGCTACCAATTCTAAAATCTCAACTCATTAGTGTAAGTTCTTTCTTTCGCCAGTTCCGTGATATTTTTTATCTTTATAAAATTGTTTGTGTTTGAGCTTTGTCTTGCTTGCACATTGTTGCTTCAGTGGCAAGCTTCTTTTCCCTGCACGCCCGGCCGGTTCCCTTACGTTGATGTTCTGCTTGATCGGTTCCTTATTCCTTGTCCAGTGTGCCCACACTATCTATGCATTCACTCGCGCAGTGTGCGAGGATGTTCATCTGGCCTGTCATTCAATGCCAGTAGCATAGATACGGTAGTGTAAACAACGCGCAAGCTGCGTATCCTTGCATCAAGTTGTGCGTGCGAAGGCATTGTGTGGCCCTGGTATAACGGAAGTGCTTTTGCTTTATGGTTCCAGTTGAACCTCGCTTAACGAGTATAACGCATATCTAAATTTTGCTCGTTATTTGAAACAAGCATTATGAGGAACTATTGTTCATTGTCAAAAATAAATACCAGGGACTTTTCGTTATCACTCATAAGGTTTTGTCGTATTAGCTCGTTATGCAAATCACTCGTTACGCGGGGAACCCGTTAATTAAGTGAAGTTCCTTGTCTCGACGAGAACATTATCTTCGAACCTTTCTATATTCCTTTAGCGACTCTATCCACAGTCACAATATCCCCTTTGCATCTTGATTTGAATGGAGGCAACCCTGTTGCTGTTTCTATTACATGGCCAGTGGGACTATTGCTAGTACAATGGCATCTTGAAAATGCGCGACGAGTGAAAGGTCGTATCTACGCATACGTTCGCCCTGAAGCGCTAGGCCAAAGTTTCGTATCCTGCCTGAATTATGATGGGTAAAATGACATGCACGGTTCACTCTAGCCTTTATGTATATTTTTATTGTCAATTATGCATTTTGTTGTTATAAAATTATCACAAGTACTTTAGTTTGAATGCTGAAGAGGATGATTTTATAGGTATTGGCGTGTCACTTTCATTTCTTCACGTGGCACATTTGAGCGCTCGTTATTTCATTGAGACGTACAGAGATTGGGAATATTTGCTAAGCATATATCTTATTTGTGACATTTTTACAAATTAAAAAATACCTGTGTCGGCAAAGCTACGGCAACTGGTAAATGTGTTGTATGGACTGCAGAAAGTGGGGAGGTTTCACCATGTTTGTTGTCTAACTAAAACAACGCGTTATTGCTATAACAAGCTGCATTATTTTATGTATTTACTGCAGAAATTAAGGTAATTTATAATAGCATCCCTAAACGTTACAGTTACCGTTATTTTCATATTTCTACTTGCGCTATTCCAATAATTGCATAGTGTGTTGAAATTACTTTGTCATTCTTATATTTATTTACTTTCCATGTAAATGCATAGTCGGTATCTGTATATTAAAGTTAATGCTTATAATTTTCAGTGCTTAATTAGTAGTTCTAATGGAGATGCATTTCCGAGTCTTTTTTCAATATTTCGGGATATGCGCTATTGTTCATAATTTTGAACTATCCTTTCATGTTTCGTTATTTCCAATATCTGTGCCATTTTCCTTCAAACTTAGTGAATACTTTTCCCATATACGAGACAGAATTTGCAAGTCATTTTATTTCATTATATTGAACTTAATTGTAATATTTATGATCGCTTTGATCCTAAATAGTGGCATCATTTAGACAGGCTTCAGCCCAAGTATAAACTGCGAAATATTGCGATCGTTTTACATGTGACATTCCTCAATTTTACATGGCCTGCAGACCAGACACCAGTATTATCTATTTGTTCACCTATAGACCCCCCGGCACTTGGTCGCTCGCTCCTACCTTTTTAGCACCTGCGGCTAGTTAGCTCCTGCAACCTTGATGGAAATCTTTCCAGTCAACATATCGACCTCAACAAAAAATTAGATTGCCTCGCGGTGCAAGGCCATCACCCACGATGGGGAGGGGCCGAAAGTGCTGAGTCAGCAATTGTGGCATTTTTTACATCTCGGTCAACCTACCAGACTCCGTGCAAGAGAGTGTGAAGATACTTTACTTCCTTGTTGTGGTCTTTTTTTTTTTTGGGGGGGGGAGACGTACAAAACCCAGCTATTGAGAACGTGCTCTGAGTACTGAAGCCCGTGAAAACCGTGCTGCTGGGGCACGCCAAGGGGGGGGGGGTGATCGTCGGGCACGGGTAGACGTCCTTCTGCGAATAGGCTGCTGCCAAGGCCTCCTAAAGTACAGGCCTGGGTCTGGGCCTCGAAAATGGTCCGATTGCGTACAGTCCCTGGAAAAATATTTCGACACCGCCTGATATTATTGGTAGCTACTCGTCTTATTTCGTACTTATCTGAATAGAAAGTTTTCTTTAAACTGCCTTCAGGCTATTAAATTACAATAGTTTGAGTTTGCTATCCAGACTAGCCCAAAACATACTGAGAATGTACCAAAACTATCAGGCTGCGCCCAACAGTTTGTCGGGGGACTGTACCGTTCGGACCACTTCGTGACGTAGAGACCCAGGCCTGTACTTAAGGAAGCCTTGCAACTGCCCCATCTTCCTTACTCAGTGAACATACTATGCGCTCCGGGTCATCTGCGTGTGAGTGATTTGGAGGAAAGTTGAAGGTCTTCAGCAATTATGCTGTACGTCTTCATCAGTTTCGTCACGTGTTTTGTATTTACTATTGTAACAAAAAGTGATCTCCGTCTTGCTCCGGTTTCACTGCAGTATGCCTTGCTAACTTTGCCTATTATTTCAGCAAACACATCCAATCATGATATCGCTTTTACTATTATTGTTAGTATATTTTATACTGAGTTTGTTCATTGTTCCTTCCAGCAATTCACCACTGGACCCACGTGCGGCGAATGTCAGGAGGGAAGTTTCTTCCTTCATGAGGACAATCCCTATGGCTGTATCCGGTGCTTCTGTATGGGCACTACTAGCACCTGTTCTTCGTCTAACCTGTATAGAACACAGGTTAGTACATGTTATATTTTGTACCTGTGTATGGGTTCAACCCACACTGTAGGCGCATACGGGCAAGGCATTCAAGGTAGGTAGGGCATATAGCATATATGAATGAAATCTACCAGTAGTTGTACTTTGCTTCTTTGACAAAATTTGAATATAATTCAATAAAATATTGATAGTTCTAATTATTATATTGAAGTGAACGAGTTTTAGATCTCAAATTTGTTCATTTACTGAAGGTAAAGCTTTTGATAATGCCGTGCCGACTTTTAACCCTACATGGACCAACTAAAATATCGGTTCCTAGTGGGAATAGTAGCTATTTGTAGAAACGGCTTTTAGGGAAGGACGCTCATCCTTATAATGTTTAGTACTATCTCACAACACGAAATAACGGGATGCTAGAGTGTCATACTTGCGCATGCTAGTGCGAAAAATCGAGCGTTTCTGTCAGACAATAATTATTGAATTTTACTGGTGACTACATTGCTGACCCGGCATATCCGGCGTTACAGACTCTATTGCGGGGGATTGTCTGGATCGTAGTTGTCACATGAACCTTCTGTCTCTGATGGCACTAGCTGTGACATTCTGTGAATGACTGCAGCCGTGCGAATATCTATCTGGAGCACGAATCAGTGCAGGTAGATATCCCAGTCTGGGTGTGCGAAAAAGTTTATGTCACGTGGCTGTACCTACTGCATTAGTGTTGTACCTACGTGATTGACGACGTACTCGCACATTGCCCTTAGGAATGGCACTGTGTAGACACGTTTAATAGAAGATTAACCGTGCAATGAAAGGTAAATCTTTGAAACAAATCAATCATTGTTAAAATTATGAGTACATTTTACATTTTTTGTACCAGGAATTGTTACTCCTGTTGCTTTACGCTCGGACGTTGTCGTAGCTGACATCCGGCGCTTTCAAAAATCATTGAGATAAATACTGAGAGCAGCACTCTCCACAACGTCGAACTCCTCTTGCAGGACTCATTAACTCGTAACGCCTAAGTTATAATGGCCACTTTGTTCCATCATCATCCATATCTCATCTGACTTAACGTCTCAGAACCCCTGAGGAAACTGCTACAACTAATCATCATACTTGCACCATAACCCCTCTGCCTGAGCTTTTCCAATGCACTGCTGACACTTTTTTTCATAATAACAATAACTCTATAGAGGATCGGAGCGCAAGTCTGCTCTTTCTCTGGGAATAGCCCTGTTGATTCCTTCTACTGCCAACCATCTAATATTTTTTGTTTCGAATGTTAGGCTAGTTACGGACTGAGAACCTTTGTTTTTACTTCGCTGAGTAGCTAACTGATGTAAATAGTTTGGTTGTGAAAATTTTGATTGTTATTTATTGCTTTCTTCTGGAAGTTCATCTAACCGATAGGATTCCTTGTTTTTCAACTTGCATCAGTGTTCTCAACGTACTTGAAGCTAAGTTGATTGAAGCTAATCAAGTCAAATTCTGTTAATTGATTTTAATACTTTTGCAGCATTGAATGACAGTGTTTTGCTAGAGTTGAACCAACTTGTCAACTTGCCAGCGCTAGTATGTCCAACGGTCGGAAAAACCTACTAGCTCGAAGAAGAATAAATAAGAAACTAGAACGCCTCGTGGCGTAAGCCCATCAACCGCGGTAGGGGGGAACTGAAAGTGATGAGTCAGGTGTGACAAATTCGACGCAGACATTTTTGATAGCCAGCTTACTCGAGAGTTTTTGGCATTTCTTCACATCTCACTCTACCCACCTGACTGCCTGAAAAATATTGTGGTGATAACTCCCTCTTTGTGGACAGAGACATACAACCTTAAATGAGAACAGTATCACCAGTATCGCTCGCTGGTAATAATAATAATCATGACGTTTCATTTAACCTGTCAACGGCTAGTGTCGACTTATGTCAATCTCCCGGTTTGTTCCGTAAATGGCTTTGGATCACACAACTTGTGGGTAGAGACATCTATTAAATACTGAATATCTAACTAACGAGTGTTCAAATTATAAAAAGAGAAAATTACACGAGTTCGAAAATTAATTTCAGAATTCAAGATATTTTTGGTAATAGACCCGTTCGCTAGGCAAAGTTAGACTTACTCGTCGTAGGTAACTGTCCGCTAGCAGGTTAAAAATCGTTTTCCCATGTGGGAATAGATTCATTTAGAACCACCCTTATGTTGGATACACAGAGATAACTTATTATTACCTGCTGTAGCGAATTAGTGCAGCCGGATAGAAAAGATAATTACTTACATAGATGTATAGTGAGAAAAGTGTAGTCCCAGAACCGCAACGCCTTCCTGTGGATTGGTGAGACACCCCTGTCTTGACGTCTTATCTGCAGGGCCTGGGACTGTGTGCTGGTTACAGGATTACATTTTCCCCATGTTTGCACTGGTGTTTTATTATTGTACTCTGATCTATCAGGTTGCTGCGAACCCTGGACGCGGATCTCAAGGTTTCGCCCTAGTAGACCAAGGCCAGTCTCAGGTTATTGTGGATTTCCCTGCGTCCAGCGACAGCGAACTGGTCTACAACTCCTTCCCGACCTCCGTCCAGGAGGTGAGTCTCATCTTATGATACGAAGTAATTTTACTGCACACATACTTCGCAGTCGAGCTTCTTGCCCTACTCTGACTGTAAGGTAACTCTATGAGTATGGTATGAGTCGTTTCTTGCAGCTTGTACGTTATAACCAGCAGCAATGGTCAAGCTTTGAGAATACCTCCTACTTCTGAGTTAGCTTAAAGTTGCAGTGACGCATAGTTTTAGCGTGACATTCAAGCACCATGAGTATTAGTTACGGCAACGTGACGGCCGAAGCGAAAAGTTGAGTGACCGAGCAATTTTTGCGATAGTGTGCCCATGCTCTTAGCTAACCTGACAGACTGTAAGGTAGGCCACATACTGTATACCGAGACCCTATCGTCTTGCCATACGGCTCCATCAGAAGACTACGTATACGCAATTCCTTTTCGATCTCTTACGAGATAGCCCCTCAGGGAGTGAAGAATGGGCCATTATATCAAGTTAATTAGATTCACCCAACGTGTGTTTTGCGGAGTTACGTTACAAACCGGTTCACATAGGTTACCGTAGCCTTAGCTAGGCCTAAAGGTGTGTATTTCACGCCCAGTTTGCTTTTTTCCATTTTCATGCTCTTATTGATGCTGCATTTTTCTACTGTGCCAACTTGCTGTTCCTATGTGCCTAAGTCCTGTATGGGAACACCCTCGTGTATGGATTCCACATATCTATATGTATATTTATATACACAAAGAACCTGATCAAGCCGTACATGCAAATTGCTTGAAGGCCTAGAAAGCTGAAGAGGAAGCTCAGTGATTGACCGAAGAGACCAGCACAACAGCCAATGAACGTCTGTAAAACCTCGACGGTACGCGCAAATGTCTACGCATTGAAGTGGCTAAGGATATGATGTTAGTCCACACCGTACCGTAATCAAGCTGAACCTGGCTTCTCTGCTTCCATCCATTCCCTTTAAACTAAACTGCCGGAAGATGACACACTAGCAGCAGTGAACATCTCAACTCTCTCAATTTCGACCAGCTCCACCTTACAGAACTAGGAGCAGTATTAGAGATTCGTTGTTTGGAAAAACATAATAGATATTTTAGCCTAGAAATACAACGTAATTTTTTACCTAACATATGTATCTATGAGTATAACATTTTTTCACTGAAAATTGCTACTTTCGGTAATAGCTAATGATATCTATGAAGTCTATACCGCAGAGATCATTACGTTGCAAATTCTTGCAGTTCTAGAGGACTTCACTGGTTACTTTGGCCCTACCTAGAACATTCGGGACATCTTTATTTCATGCCCACTTTGCTTCCTTCTTTCCAATTTTATACTTCTAATAGACTTGTTTTATTATTGTACTAATCGTTTTTCTCCTACTTGTCAAACCCAATTACCCTTGCTCAGTGATCCCGTGCATGGGTGAGTTACCGTTTCAGTGGGCATGCTCTATTTCCCTGCTACTTCTTCTTCTTTGGATGATCGATTACCACATGCTAGAGAGCTCAAATCAATCCCTAATTCATTGCATTATTCATTGCAGCCTTACTACTGGAGACTGCCGGCCCAGTTCTTGGGCAACAAAGTGACGTCATACGGCGGAGAGCTCGTGTACACCCTGCGTTACGTGCCATACCCTGGCGGTGCCAGCTCGAAGAACACTGCCTACGATGTCGAAATTAATGTAAGTACTTACAGTTTCTTGTAGCGGAACAAAAGTTCTGCGTGCGATGTCGAAATTAACGTATTTTACTACCCGTTGTATAGCGAAACGAGAATGTATGGCAACAGTGTTGTGTGTGACTGCTAGTGGGTTTTTCTGTGAGTTCCTGCACTCCTCCAGTCTCGTTCCGTTCGCAAAGAGGCACGCTCCTAGCAGGATTCTCTTGCAATTTAGAGCCTTCGTGGCTGGTCTGAAATCGGGTGTTTGGGTATAAGACCCCCTCAAGACCCCCTCCTCCCTTGTTCTTAATAGGAGTAAGTTTCTGTCCTTTGCCTTTCTTGTAAGGCCGCGTAAAGAAAACTTACTATAGTGTAGGGGTATTCTAAGATTGAATTCTCCCGTTTTCCTTATGTGCTACATGACCTTCCCTTGTAATCTTTGAAAGATCTACTGTAGTATTGTGTGAGGAGGCCTGAACGACCGTAATTAGCTAATTTGTTACCCACAATGCAGGGCAACAGCGTAACCCTCCGGCACTACGCGTCCCAGCAACTGGGCAGCAGCTCCCCACAGACGGTCCGTGTCCCGCTCATGGAGACCGCCTGGAGGCGCCAGGACGACCAGCCCGCCAACAGGGAGCACATGCTCATGGCACTCGCCAGAATAAACTACATCCTCATCAAGGCTACGTACACCACCGCCACCTCGGAAGTCGCGTAAGTTTGCGCATAAAACCTTCAACGTATGTATTTAGTGAGCCAAATTACTTGTTTGGTTGATGTTGTTAACAGCGTTTATCATAAAAGATATCGTGTGGAAGCGTATATCTGGTACCTAGCAGGGATTACTTCCTTTTTCTAAGATTAAGAAGTAGCCCTGGTGTAGCCTTGGCCTAAGGCAGGCATTTACAGGCTTTTCTCAGTGATGGGTTCTAGCCCCTCGCCAGACACTCGCATTCAAACCTATTCGTAACATTTTGCACATCGTCTCGCTTATTAGCTCACTGACAACAAATTTTCTATTTTCCAGCCTGGAAAGCGTTCGCCTGGACATCGCAAGTCCTCGTAACACGGGCGGCGACCCTGCCAGTGCCGTGGAGGTGTGCTCGTGCCCCGAGGGTTACAAGGGCTACTCGTGCGAGGAGTGCTCGGCTGGCTACACCCGGGGGCTGTCGGGACTGTACCTGGGGGACTGCGTGCCCTGCGACTGTGGCGGATACTCAGAGGAGTGCGACCCTGACACCAATGAGTGCATGGTAACGTAACGTAGTTGTAGCTACAAGAGTTGGTTAAGTGTCATGCTTGTTCATTGCAGTGAAACTGAAGTATAACGTAGTGGTGAAAATGTTCAATTGATGTTATGGTTCACGTTCACCTGACGCTTCTTGTAAAATATACAGTTCTTTCACTCGTTACCCCCTTTTAAAAATATATCGCTCTTATGTAGTCTTTGTATCTAATACGGTAAGAATATTTGATTTTAATAACGGTAATGATGATGTTATGGTTATTCATTAATTAAGGTGCCTTAGCAGTAGAACGTAATAGCGAG
This sequence comes from Parhyale hawaiensis, assembly GCA_001587735.2. Classification (NCBI taxonomy): domain Eukaryota; kingdom Metazoa; phylum Arthropoda; class Malacostraca; order Amphipoda; family Hyalidae; genus Parhyale; species Parhyale hawaiensis. Next base: position 16,648,185 of record LQNS02276883.1, on the reverse strand, counting down.
AAGTGTGTTACCCTATCAAAATTCAGGGCCGTCTCAGAAGCTAAACCCGCAGTTTAGCCGCTGGGAGGTGCATCGGCGGCCTTGAATTATGTTTAGGTAAAATGGTTAATCATTAGAATGTATCAGGAGTTGGTGTTGTTGGATTACTCGAGTCTGTCGGCCGACTCCGGGCAATTCCACTGATCTAGAGTCCCTACCATGTCTTGTTTTGTAGGATTGGGCAATGTGTGCATCAGGAGTAAAATGTATAGTATTAGGGAGAAGCGTTTAATTAATACGTTTTTTTATTAAAGTGCATCGGAAGTATAACGTAATAGCAACTCGTGTTATGTTGTTCAAATGGTCAATACTTTAGTGGCCCGACGGGATCCGAACCTAAGGACTCAGCATAGCAAGGCGCAACCACAAAACCAGAGCTGATTTTCCGGTTGCACTATCACGCACCCAAGGGTCCCGAGTGCCTTCTCCGCAGGGGATGTAGCATCTGGCCGCAGTTCCTGCTGAGAAGGTTAATTTTGTAGAGTTAGGTAGGTCCTCTATGTTTCCCCTTCTGTTCCGCGAGGTGGACCGCCGAATGGTGGTAAGTGACGCATCCCATGGGACTCCTATCTGCTCCCGTGTGGGGGCCACGGAAGGGACCCCTCGCATGAGTTTTCGCTTTCTTCTGTCTTCTTCTCTTTCGTTTTTCGTCTCTTTCCTTGCGCCGCATGGTTGAGCGATTACGTTCGGCCGAGCCGTGCAGGGTCAGAAATGCTCGCGCCTTATTTCCTGCCAGACATGGTGCACCTGGCCGAGATTGTACTAAAAGAGCTCATCTGAGTTCGACTCAACTTCTAAACCACCGGCATATTATATAAAATTGGATCGCTGTTATATAGTCTTCCTTTCTGATACGGCGGGAAAACCCTCATTATAATAATAATAATAATAATAATAATAATAATAATTTGCTGTGCTGCGTCTCGAAGGTCGAATCCTGTCGAGCCCCTGAAGTTTTGATCTATTTGCAAAAACGTGAAAGCTGCAAGCGACTGTCCTGGATAATGCCAGGTGTGGGCGAGACCAAAACACGGTGTAATTGTCCTTTGAGTCCATCAGGATGTTTACGTAATACCAAAACATGTTGAGTTGGTGTTACGATAGTTGATTGAAATGAATCCTGGAGTGAAGTTACTACCTGCATGGTAACGGAAAGTACCCGCTATGTCGAGTTCAAATATGGCATTCAATGGACTGGTAGCAATATTATTAGACTGTGATTTTGACATAATTGCTTGTGTTCCGAGTAGACAGTTGATATTAAAATCTGTTGTTCTCCTCCTTGCCTCATTTTATCTGACAATTATTAGTATAGTCTTTCTCCTACAATCAATTTCCAACTCTCTCTCGGACTAATTTTTTTTTTTTTGGGGCAACTGTTCTTTATGCGTTCGCAGAACTGCCGCGACAACACTGCTGGCTTCTACTGCGATGAGTGCCTGCCGGGTTACTACCAAGATCCTTCAACTGGTCGCTGTGTGCGTGACGATGGTGTTGGGGACTGCACCTGTGACCCGAGGGGTTCTGTGTCAGATCGTTGTATCAACGGCGTCTGCGATTGTAAGGTACGTGTATCTTGTGCACGGTCATTCTAATGAAGGACTAATGTGTGCCCAATAGGCTGTACCCAACTTACTGTTAATTTGTGCAACTGATTTCGAGACCTACACAATGATATCTGCTGTAGCCCTTCTTGGTCGAATTTTTCCTCCGTCGAGGAAAATCTAAAGCCTGTTTAGTCGTTCGATCTCCTTTGTGAATAACTTGACGAAGCTTATGCAATAAATTGGAATCTTTTCCTGAGCAGCAGGTAGTGCAAACTGCATAAAGAGAATAAAATAAGAATTACATTCTCCCCCTGTAGCCAAACGTCATGGGCGACAGCTGCAACCTCTGCCGGCCAGGATACTTTGACTTGTCCGAAGAGAATCCCGAGGGCTGCAGCAGCTGCTGGTGCAGTGGAGTTACTGACCAGTGCTTCTCCTCCAACTTCCAGAAGATGGAAATCCCGATGAACCTCATAGACCCTCAGCACGGATTTGTCATCACAAATAGGTGGGCACTGTGGTGGCCACAGGAGTGGTCATCGAGATAGATTTTTAGCTCAGAAGTGTCCAATCCAAACTAGGTGGTGGTTTCCACAGTGAGAGTAGTGTTGTTCTAAAACCAGCACCAATTGCAGTGCACCGACCTGCTATACCTGCCCTGACGTGCTTATGCGGTAGCGGCAGCCGAGAGTGTTGAGCTCATGACACTGGACGTTGCAAGTTTAAATGCTAACCGAGGCAGGCGACCTCTTGCAGCACCCCACCCTGGGGACTCGATGGGCTTGTAATTTATATTCAAGCCTCACCTCTTAAGGGCTAGAGCAAACGTTACTTGTTGCTTTATGGCCACTTTCCCTGAAAATTTGACCTGCAACGGTACCTAACTTGCTGCATTGACCGCAGTCCCCCCCATATGCAGCAAGGAGTGATGCAGTGTAGTGCCGGGTTCACGCGGTGGGGCGCGTCCGCGCTTGCTTTATTTCTCTGTCTCCAGCGGCTCTTGGGCGGGGCATGCCTTGCTGTTCCGCGCACCCGGTAATGTCGGGTCAGAGCGGTGGCTTGTGCCCTGCTTGGTGGCTTGTTGGAGAGCGTGGGAGGAAGGGCGAGGGCGTATCCCGGGGCGCGTCCTGCCGTGTTGGTCCGGCGTGGCCCACTGCTCTTCACTCAAACCCTCCCCTTTTTGGTCCCTTAAGGACTATGATCCGATTATGGCGCGGCCCCACTTAGGTAGTAACGTGGACCAGGGCCTGCACTACTTGCCTGCAGGATCAAACGCCATCACTATTTCCTCCATGCGGTCAGAGAGGGTGGTGTTCAAACTCCGCCCTCTTGCAGGCAACTCAACAACAACAACCTCGTGCAACACTTGACTTGCTCACTCAGCGTTTGATACCTGCACAGTTGCGGGGGCGGTGACTTTCCCTAGAAATGGGAAGAGTCGGAAGGCACGAGTCGTTGCATGAGATCCTTCCATTGTTAGTGCCATAGTCGGCGACGGTTCGTCATCTAAGGCCGGTTGGTCTATATTTACAGCACTAATCAGTGCGTGTGGGTTTCTCAGTAGAGGGGTGCGGTCTACTTCACTACCTTTTACCTGTTCACAGCACCGTAACTGCAGATTTCTTCCTACACTAGCGGGCCAAGGCAGGTATATGCCGTCCCGTGTTAGGCACTCGGAACATATTTTCCTCCACCCCTCAGGCCCTAGGGTTGGGTTAGTGTAGGTTCACTCTTCATCGGTTATGGGGAGCATCGCCCCCAGGGGTATCCTGTAGGCTACTTTAGCCGTTAGCTAGGCCTTCGAGACGTCTGTCTTATATGCCCACTTTGCTTCCTTCTGATTTCATACTCCTTCTGGTATTACTTTCGTTTGTTCTTTCTCTTTTTTCCCGACTTGTTGTTCATATACCCGATTATCCTGTATGGGAACAACTTCGAGAGCTAGGGTTTCATGCTTCTATCGTCATATTGTATACCCCTTGTTTCTCTTTCTGTTGGATTGACTTTGTTGTGGAGACGGAGGTGTGAACTTTTCGATATAATAACAGCTTCAGCGTGTAACAACATTCGAACCTCGGGGATGGGGGGAGGGCATAGGATGAGCTATAGGGTTAGGTTAGTCAGGTTCGCCTATCGTATCTTCTGGACAACTGCCCCCCAAGCGGTGTGTGCTGGTTGCAATAACCATTTGCTAGGCTTTCGTGCCACTTTACTTGCTTCCGATTTCATACTTTCGTCTGTTATTCTTCTTCTTTCCCAACTTACTGAAGTTACTGTCCCCATGCGCATTGATCCAGTGTCCAAACGCCCTCGTGCATGGATTCCACATTTGGTTTGACAATATGTCCCTTCCTTTTCCTCTCTAAGAACAGGGTAGTACCGTACTGATTTAGGTAGGCTTAAACTATATAATACCGTACCAACAATAGTCCCCACTGAGTCCTCTGTGATGGGAAGGGAAGGCATTGGTAGCTCCCTTGTTAGGAACTTTATATTTTTTGCTATTACTCGAATCCAGTATTTTTTGTTGGCATATTTGGGTAATATAAGGCGTTCCAAGACGTTTTTCACAAATGACGTTTTCGTCAGAAATGCTTAATTTCCGAGATATTTGACTTTGAAGTTTCCACTGTTTTTCTATGGGAGAAAATAACCACACAGTGTACTGGAAAACTTTTTACAGGTCTGTTGGGTTAAAGTTAAGTAAGGTTTGGTTTGGCTAGGTTAGATAAGCTTTGGTTAGGTTAGATAAGGTTAGGCGGTGTTAGGCGGGGTTAGCCGGGGTTAGGCGAGGTTAGGCGAGGTTAGGCGGGGTTAGGCAAGGTTAGGCAAGGTTAGGCGGGGTTAGGCAAGGTTAGGCGGTTTTAAGCAAGGTTAGGCGGTTTTAAGCAAGGTTAGGCGGGGTTAGGGAAGGTTAGGCGGGGTTAGGCAACGTTAGGCAAGGTTAGGCGGGGTTAGGCAACGTTAGGCAAGGTTAGGCGGGGTTAGGCAAGGTTAGGCAAGGTTAGGCGGAGTTAGGCAAGGTTAGGCGGGGTTAGGCAAGGTTAGGCGGGGTTAGAAAAGGTTAGGTGGGGTTAGAAAAGGTTAGGCGGGGTTAGGAAAGGTTAGGCGGGGTTAGGCNCAAGGTTAGGCAAGGTTAGGCGGGGTTAGGCGGGGTTAGGCAAGGTTAGGCGGGGTTAGGCAAGGTTAGGCAAGGTTAGGCGGAGTTAGGCGGGGTTAGGCAAGGTTAGGCGGGGTTAGAAAAGGTTATGTGGGGTTAGAAAAGGTTAGGCGGGGTTAGGAAAGGTTAGGCGGGGTTAGGCAAGGTTAGGCGGAGTTAGGCAAGGTTAGGCGGGGTTAGGCAAGGTTAGGCGAGGTTAGGCAAGGTTAGGCGGGGTTAGGCAAGGTTAGGCGGGGTTAGGCAAGGTTAGGCGGGGTTAGGCAAGGTTAGGCGGGGTTAGGCAAGGTTAGGCGGGGTTAGGCAAGGTTAGGCGAGGTTAGGCAAGGTTAGGCGAGGTTAGGCGAGGTTAGGCGAGGTTAGGCGGGGTTAGGCAAGGTTAGGCAAGGTTAGGCAAGGTTAGGCGGGGTTAGGCAAGGTTAGGCAAGGTTAGGCGGGGTTAGGCGGGGTTAGGCAAAGTTAACAAGGTTGGGCGGGGGTTGGGTAAGGTTTGGCGGGGGTTGGGTAGGAAGCTGGGTTTGGTTGGGTAGGGGGTTGGATAGGGAGTTGGGTTGGGGTTTAGGAGTTGGGTAAGGTTCCTATGAAGTCGCTGGCAAGCCTATGATAACGCCGGAAATTTTCTCCCGTAGAAAAACAATGTGAACTTCTAAGTCAAATATCTCGAGAATTAAGCATTTCCCACGAAAACGTCATTCGTGAAAAACGTTTTAGAATGCTGCATCCTACCTATACACGTCAACAAAAATACTGGATTCGAGTGGGCGGAAAATAGTAAAAATTTAACAGGAACTCTGTTCATAAAAAAATACTGCTAGTCAGATTAATAATAATGATTATATTCGTGTATACCTCAGAGCTCGCACCGACGTCTTCAGGGATGGATTTGAAATCAGCATCAGAGACAACGAAATTTCCTTCAGGGAAATAGACCGACTCTCTGACCAGGACACCTACTACTGGTCTCTGCCACAGGTGTGTTAGGCTTACTTTCTATTCAGCAACTCGAACACACGATTGATCAGTTTCCATACGGTTTTCACCACAACCAAGAATTTCCTAGCACCTTATCGAAAAGTCAGTTACTTGTGGTGAGCTTAGCACGTGGTCTAAAATCGTATCGCTTGAGCGCCATTTCTTTCCGAGGCTTGCTCGCACTACTTTCCATTTCCTTGTACAAAGCACTTGCTTTTCTATGTGATATATTGAAATAGACCTACGAAAGCACAGTTTTCGTTTCACTTTTTGAGTCGTTTTCGTTATACATATTTACTATTATCATGCCTTAGACCGTGGATGACGATAATGGTGGTTTTATGTTACATATATGTACACAATTCAAATGTAGACGATGGTAAAAAGCAGATAGCTAAGAAAAATATCTCTCATTACCTTTCAAATGATAATAATAACTACTTCTCATCAGACTTTCACTGGCAACTTGCTGACATCGTACGGTGGCAACTTGGAAGTAACCCAATACTACGAGAGTGGGTATGGTAGTGACGTCATACGAGAGGCTGACGTCGTCATCCGAGGCTCTAACGGCCTCGAACTGGTATGGATGATGCGCGAACCTTTGCAGCAGGGCCAGCCCAAGAGCTACTCGGTGCCTTTGACTGAGAACGACTTTGTCCTGAACCAGTACCCTGTGTCCAGGTAAGTCAAACATGAGGGCTCTCTCCGCATTCAAAAAGACTTTGTCCTGAACCTGTACCCCTTAGTGCCCAGGTAGGGTAAACATAAAGGTCTTCTCCGCTTTACGAATGACATGTCCTGAACCAATACCCTGTGTCGAGGTAAGGCAAAACTACGATTTTCTCTACGTTTGAAACAAATTTTTCGTGATGGGTTCCCTGTGTCCCGGTAGGACAAAAAGAGGGTTCGTTTCAGCCTTCAGGTCAAGCGAGGACGATGTTTACAAGTGTGAGTATGACGTAATTTATCGTTTTTCAGATACTTATTAAGCCTGAGTCACCTTTTATTGTAATTCATCAATCAAATCTTGGTTGAGCAATCAGGAGCTCGACTTTATGCGTCTATAACAAGACGATTTAATCTGGGGTGAACCGACATAAGTTCCCATTTCTATTCAAAAGAATGCAACGTAGTTTAGGTTGAGCTCACCTGTATGCACCTTTATCCATCGACTTGAGTGTAATATAATTTTCCTTCAGCTGTGTAAATGAAACTATTCAGTAATAGCAATATTCCTTTTTGCAGGATAAAAATAATGAAACAATGATAATAACCGCAATAATGAAATGACGACAGCAATACTTGGTTTGAGCAGACCTGAGTTCCTGGAAGTGCTGTCCTCAGTGGAGGCGATCTTGATCCGTGCCACCCCGAGCACCGCCATGGTCTCGACGACCCTGAGCAACGTGGTGCTGGACACGGCCGTGTCTTCCCCCACCGGGCTCGGTCGTGCCACGGCTGTCGAGCAGTGCCGCTGTCCCAGCGAGTATCGAGGACTGTCGTGCGAGGTACGTCCCTTGCGTTCACTTCATCTTATCGAGTACCAAGAGCTGCTCGCGGCATACGAATCACTTTTCATTTCTTTCTGTGTGTCTCGTCTTATATAGCGCCTAGTCTTGTTCTTAGTAAGCTGTCGCCCCAATACCACCACGCGTTACTGTACGCCGAGAGGATTCACCCGGTTTGTGGAGTGCTCGTCCCGCCCGAAAACTACCATTTGTATTTGCTGGACGAGCACATCAAGGCAGGTATTTCCCTTGACGCACGGGAGTGCTTGCTGCTTTTGAAAGAATAAGGTTTCTCCCACTTTCACATTCCTTCTGATGATACTTTATTCTGTTTTCCTTTTCTTTCCCTACTTGCTGTTTCATACGTGTTGATCCCTTGTGGGAGCGCATAAAGAATCTTATTTAACCATAACAAATCCCTCAGTGTTGACACGACCCATCCCTGTGCTCCGTACAGAGCTGCATGCCAGGCTACTACCTGGACACGGCGTCGATCCGCTGCCGGGCCTGCGACTGCAACGGGAGGGAGGAGTCCTGTGAGGAGGGTCCTGACGGCCGGCCGAGGTGCAAGTGTCTGCCTGGGTACTACGGAGACAAGTGCGAGCAGTCTGGTGCGTACCAACGCGTTACTGAGTACAATTACTATTCTGGTGACACTTATGGTGCTAACATCATGCCTCAGCAGAACAATAACCAATATTCGGGCGGTAACAGTAATCCGTATGGAGCAGCACAGTCTAACGGTGGCAACAATAATCTGTACTATGCCAACCATGACCAGTACAATGGCGGCAACAATGTCCCATATTACACCAACTATGGCCAGTACGATATTGGCAACAATGTCCCGTATTATGCCACCTATGACCACATTAGTGTCCCATATCCCAATAACCAGAACAATGCTGACCAATATTACACCCATGGTGACAGCCATTATTATTCTGGTTACACTAGCCCTCCTCAAGGTGCCGACTCATATGGTGCTCACGTAAGCTTCCAATCCTCGGCGAATATTAACTATAACCCTAATATTGTGTACCCTGGTTACCCTATTCACGATCCTGGGTATTACTCAAGTGGCCATGATATCCCTGATGCATACGCTGTGCAATATGTGTCGAACATAGACCACGACTACCAAGCATACGAAGCACCCCCCGTTGAGTATGTCTATCGGGACAGTTCTTGATTCATGCACCAATGCATTTAAACATCAATCTGAAATCAATATGTAAATCATAGACCGCAACAGTACTCGACTCTTAGGTCTGACGCTGGCGGCCAAAAGTCGGTAACGGAAAAATGGGATTTTCTCAAGAGCTATTCTTTTCCCCTATCTAATACTGCAGATAAAAATTGCAAGGTACCCAACATTTTTCTTGCGGAGAAGGTTTCTCAGATACGGCGGGGACGCACTTGGGCGCTTGCCTGTATGACCGTGTCTGGACATGTTTATAATAGCTCTTGAGATAATCCCATCTTTCCCATTTTGGCCGCCAGCGTCAGAGGCCACTTGGACCTAAGAGTCAAGTACTGTTGCGGTCTATGTGCAAATGATTCTCAACTTACTGATTTTTAATTTCAAGTAGCTATCTCTTAATTCTTTATTGTGATGAAGCATTTTCAAAGTGATCGCTCGCTGACGTGAATTTTATAAATTACATTTTTTTCTCATCAAAGAAGCTCAAATAACGTAAGGATTACTGCCTTACCCAGCCAATACTTTGTTGCTTCTAGTGGGGCTCTACATAAGCATCCACTTAAAATTTTTAACTTTCATTTTATACCTTGGTACGTCATAATACAGTATTGAGTCTTATAGAACTGTTAAAGCGTAGTTTAGCAATCTTTTTTTTTTTTGCATGACGCTGTTGCTAATAGCGAACTCGCCTTAACAACTCCTTTAAGCGGAGGTTGTCGTTTGATTTTTTTATAAGTGTTGAGTTTTTTGCAATGAATATTTAGTTTCTTTAATTACTTAGCTTTATTTTGTGTTACATATATATTTTCAGTATCTTCCCTAGCTCTAACTCGGAGCAGTCTTAAATTAATATGATTTAATGCTTTTCGTATTAGTCACCCTACAATATTTTTTACTTTGAAGTTGTGTACTTTCTATTAATACCTATATTTTTAATGATTAGTGATTGAATCCTGTGTTATCCTATAGTTGATGTATGTCAAAAATATACTGTATATTGCAACATATTAGTACATGTAATGTAGCTGTCATGTGCGTTATGTATACATGTTTGTCCCGTGCGTTCTAGTCACATGTTGTACATTGTGTTTCATTTTGTGTCTGTTACCACGTGACACCTTTTTTTTCTACCTAGTCCATGTTTCTAAATTCTGTCCATGATTTCTGTTATCCATATCATACCCCGTGCTGTCTTGATATTTCCCTTGCATGGAACCTAACCTTACTTATCTTGACTTTACCTTATGGGACCCAACCTAACCTGATCTAACGTAGCCCAGCTTGACCTGAACGAAACAACCTAACTTAGCCTAACTTGTCCCTAGCTAGCTTAGCCAGCTATACAAACTTGCATGTATTGCTCAAACTTACTTTATTCATAGTTACGTGTATGTGAATATGAAATCTTTTCTATAGTTTTCTAACTCACTCATGGTAGTACATGTGATGTGTGTTTAAACTCGTATATCTGTTGCGCGTGTTTGGTGGATTTGCGCGATCGATCGATCGCGCTGCGCGTTTGGTGGATGTTGTAGGTATTAGGCCGTAATTTCGGGTAAGTTGGACTATATTCGGGTAGGTTAGGGGAATCAAGGACTGTTTTTTTTTTGTTTTCCATTTAAAAATTTGAACGATCCACCAAACGCGCAGCGCGATCGATCGCGCAAATCCACCAAACGCGCACAACATATCTATCCCTTCCTTACCTTTCCATACTTTTTCCTCGCAACCCACCTTACTGCAAACTATCTCATTTTAAAATTTTATCATCCTTAATTCCCACATTTTTCACATACAGTATTACTATGAACACGGATTTTTTATGGTCTCCTACGGTGGCCAAAATTATACAGCGATTCGCAAAATGCGATGTTGAAATTTGAAGTTTATAGTCGACAATAAAGAAATTTTAACCAACCACATTAGTTTAAAAATGCATCCTGATTTACATCATAAATATTATTCCTAGATTAAACTATTCAAATGAAAATTCCCATTATTTGAGCAATTGCAAACCTATAGCAAATCTCTCAGTAACTTTAGTACGGTAACTATCTGTCGGTCATACTTTGGATAATTGTCATCTTAGTCACTGTATGATAGTCTGATTTTTAAAGATTGTATTTTACTGTTCAAGAACACGTCACTTCTCCGAAAAGTGGATATTTTGAAACATATTGTCAAGAGTTTCATGATTTTTGGTAATGGTGATCATCCAGATGTATTTCTATGTACCTTTATTTTACCCAAGTAATGAACTTAACTTAGCCCATTTCATACTGTAGTGAGATAAGCTAGTAAAATTTCACCATTTTTCGTTACCTTTCATTTGTCCTTCTCCGTTATATTCACATTTAATTTTTCTTTTGAGTAGCATGCTCTTTTTCAATCAACTCCTCTAAATTACCTGCTATCTGACTTTTGTCGTTTCTTAATATTTGTGTATTCGTTGAAAGCACGGTCCTTAAATGTACGTAATGAAAATTTTTAATCTTAACGACATTAGTCGTATTTGAACTCTAGTGCTGGATAATTTCGAATATTGCTGTCATAACATTTTGCTACTAAAGCAATTACTATAATTATTACTATTTATAGACCTGTCGTTGAGTAGCTATTGCCTTTTCTTATGAAACTATATTTCTTGGTTTGTCATTTTTTCAAAGGTAATACTTCGACAATTTTTAGCGATTTCCCAGCGAACTCTACGACTGCTGCTCCAGTAGTTTCCATGTTCCTACGAGGGAATTACTGTGTGCGTTTCTGTTTTCGTAATATCGTTTTTGAGACATCCTATCTATCTTCCATTTCGTCATACTACGTATCTGTATACTTCTTGTTCATTTGACGCGTAGCTCATTTGTTGTCGATGCTTGTCGTGTTGAAAGTTGTGAACATCAAAGGTGTTTTCGATTCTGCTCCTGTCAACGAGATAACCTAAATCGATTTGTCCGGACGTTAATCTTGAGCGTTCAATGCTACACTCTACATCAAGTTTCTCGCGTCATCGCAAACTGAGTATATACTTCTTAGGACGGCCCCAAACTCAATCCTGCTCCGCTACATTGAGTTAAGGCCTTCTCAAGCGTCGCCTATTGGCGATAATGTCTCAAGACTTGATCCACAAAGTTGAATTGAATACTCATGATTGAAGTTCCGGGCAAGTGAAAATAATCTAATAAGACTGTCTCATAGTAAGCGAATCAAATACGCCTCGTTCTGTTGTTGAGTGTAGTGCAAGTCCGAAGTGTTTCCGTTGTTCTCACTGTCGTTCGTTAATTTGTTGCTACCCTGTTTTCCGTTTAATGTTGTCGAAATCTTGTGTGAACGTCGTCAGTACCGTGTTGCCGATAAGGTATCAGCAGCGTCATTTGTCCCTAACTTGACGAGGCTTGCCTCTTTTGGAATTGTGTCTATCTACCCAAACTGCTGGTAGGAATTGCCCTGGAACTCCGCCCATCGGTTATCATCTTCAATACTCTGTACGAGTATAAGGACGAGGAAGTGACGTGCTCCTACAACGCGTCGCGACCGCTGCACATTGTCATAACCAAGGATCCTGCAGGCCCAAGCAGCCCTGCTGCATTGGTGCGACCCACCGACGTACCAGGGTATTCCAGATACACTTATCCCTATGGGGAATACGTATCTACGACTGTGCAAATTTTCCCATACCACGAAGCCGTTATTTGTTCTCTGCTGGATGACAGACAGAGGGCAGTGGCTACTGCTACCGCCGTAATCCGACGCAATCATTATGATGCGAGTAAGTTACTGAATGCCAGAGTAAGTCACTAATTGGCTCATCAATTACTATGCTGGTTATCTCTAAATGGCGCAACAATTACTATGCGGGTTGTCTGTATATGGTGCAACCATTACCATTTAGGTAACTCACTAACAGGCGCAGCTAGTTCGATGCGAATGTCACTAGATGGCGTGAGTAGGTCACTAAATGGGACAATCCTATTGATATGAGTGAAAGGTGAAGCAAGGATACTGAGTACTGACTATCCTTTAATAAAGTCGTTAAGGAATTCGTCACTACACTCTGAATTATCGTTGATACACACAGTTTCGTGTGTCGGCAACTATGCACCTTGTTAATCTACGGACTTGAGTTAGCACATTTCACTGATTCTTAACTGTGCATTGATTGCAATCGTAGTGCAGCGTCTGGCTGAGGCAGTGGCATGCTTTGGTCAAAGTAAATACACCGCTCTTTCATTATTTGTTCAAAGCCATGAATACTAGTTTTCGCTACTTCAAGAACCTGAAATTTAGGTGGGAAGGAAAATTACATGTATTGTAAGCCCTCGATATTAAATTGTAAGGGAACCGAGCGAATAAAAGTTAATGGATTAAAGGCAATTGATTAAGGCGACATTTAGCCTAAGGCGGGCGGTATTGGCACGTCTTCAGTTCGCCACTAACTAGGGAAAGTCTGTCACTTAGTTGCTAGAGGAAAGTAATAAAAAAATTTGATCATAAGTAACTAAATGTAGAGAACCAACTAGTCAATGTAACAATTCTAATTACAAACTCGACTAACTTGTAGGCCCTAAGGATCTGATAACGGTTATTTATTGAATAAATTCCAGATGATTTACTGGCGGTCCTTTAGTGGTTGTATTGATTTGATTTACTCTTTTTTTTTTTCTCAAGCATTATTGTTAAAAGCCTCGGCCCAACACATATTAGGCTGTGGGTTCTAAAGGAGTTACTTCGTACTTCATTTAATTCACTCAGAGAACTGTGAGTTAACCCATTATTGTAGCTATGAACTCAACTGGGGCGTTGCGGGCATTGTTCTGCAGAATATTTCCTAGTGGTGGCTTGAGATCGGGTTAAGCTTTTATTTTACTTTGTTTTGATAATGGTAATGGTTGTCGCCAGTTTATTTACTGCCTAGTACGATTGGGCATCTTTGCAACTGTGATTATCCGTTTCCTTTTGATTATACTGTATGTTTTTCGTCTCTTGAGCTGCGCTATCTGATTCATCGATAAGGCTTCCTCTTGTCCCGTGACAGCATGGCAAAATTTGTGATATCACAGTGATTATGTCTTTCTATGTTGGGAAATCTGATTAATCACCAAACGATTACACGCGTTAACAACAGTATCTCTGATTCTGTTGTGATTTAATTTATCTTGGCAGAAGATTGAATATGCACCCCGTGAGGATATTATGAATCAGTGATTATTTGTTTATTTTACTGGTGCCGACCGCTTGATTAACAATTTATTTTGTAGGATTACGATTAATCTGTCAAAATGCGCGATGTCATCGGCACTCTAGAACTTGAGTAAAGATTTATATCGCGAGAGCGTGATTAATCTGCAGAAAATTGGAATTCTGGCCTTCAGGAACTTCTAACCAGCTTTTCTGTAAAAAAAAATGGTAATTTCTCGCTAGTAGAACACTCATTCCTTGATTTATGTCACGGCGGTAAAAACAACTTTGATTAACACTCGATGTCACCAAAATGCGCTGAAGCCCTGCCCTGTAATCCTTCCTCATCGATTTTGGGCATTCCGATTGCTCGGCCTGGACGATTTTTACGACTTGTCCCTTAATTTTTCCGGTTGCAATTGATTACATTCTTGTTCAGAAATATAATGTGTCATCGTGTGACACCGCGAGGGCCAGTTAAGCTGAGCGCATTAGGATTAATTTACCAGGAATTTCAGACAGAAGCTTTATTTTCGCCACTTTGAATATCATTGCAGGTTTTTCGGGATACGGTTACGCTTGAAACAACCGACTATATTTTGTTCAGATGTTAGTAGATTTGAGTCTAACGTCTGATACTAGATCCCAAGTGTCGAAAGCAACGCTTACGAATAGTGAACTGCGCAAGTTATGGCAAATGAACGCAAGTGTCTTCTGTTTCTTTGCAATACTTCTAGCAGATTCTGTAAAATTCAGGAAGATCCATCGATAACATTTTGAGTTATAGTTGCTGACAACCAAAATGACAAACAGAGAGGCAAGGTGGCAAACAGATCAGCATATCATCGAAATTTTGTCATTTGTTTCTAGTATTTTTCCTTACAGTTTCTGCAAAATTCATGAAGAGCCGGTTTTAACTTTTTGAATTGCATTGCCTTGCATAAAAACACAAACAAACTGTTGGACGAATCAGGAAGCGAAGAATGCAACGGGAGGACTCAATAGGACTGAAATGACCGCACTAAGCAAATTTACATCACATCGACGGGTCGAAGTATTTGAGTGTGGGACCTCAGGCCTTCGTAGGTTATTTCCTTAAACATATCACCGTATTTTTTTCGATTTAGTTCATTCAACCTCCCGCTCATGACTGGCCAGTTACTTGAGCTGCAAAATGCTGTAAAATGTTGTCGTCACGTACAGAAAGCTCGAGCAACAGGCTAACTGTTACTGTGGTTTCTCTCGCGTACAGAATTGGATATAATGGTGCTTATATTTGTCGGTAAGGAATAAATATGTTGTGTGAAGAGCGCTGTGAACTGAATATGAAGTGTAAATAAGGCTTCAATTAACAAAAATAAGTTAAATCAGGTCGCCAAAAGGGACCAAATTCGGCGCTAGTGCTGTGAAAGTTTCCACCAGCATACACTGCAATTTTCTATGTATAATTGCTAAATTAGTGTATACAGTAAACTCTCTATATAACGGACTCCTTACATAACGGACTCTCTATATAACGGAGGATTTCATGGCCCTACCGGACGACTCTTTATATACCGGAATCGTCCGGTATAAAAAGAGAAAGTCCGGTATAGAGAGAGAGGTCCCGG
>LQNS02276883.1:16602316-16632715 GCA_001587735.2 Parhyale hawaiensis | reverse complement strand
TCTCTTAATTTATTTATCCACTAGAGATGAATTTCGCAACTTATGACGATGTTTCTGGTTAAATTAGTTAAAATACTCCTAGGCTGCTCAGCCGTAGATTCGTCGATGATGACGTCACTTTTTGATGCTAATTTCTCGTGAGTCCTCCCGTTACGCTCTTTGCTTCCTGGGACGAATTGTCACTAATAGGCCATCATCTGTTCTTCCTAACGTACTTACCCAACAGCCCGGTAAATTTCATGAATGTCCGTGGACCTTGTGAGTTTTCGGACAAAGTCTAGGTGTCGTTCCTCACGTCACCTCACGTGCGTCCGTCTATGACATTTGAGATATCCTGGCAGCAGACAAGGAAACAGAGAAACTGTCACAAACACCGACAAAAACAAAACCTCAGTGGCGGAGCTAATGGTAGCAGCACGCTGGGCGGGATGTATTAGGCCAGAAACGTACATTTTTCTCCAGTTTCGCTGCAGCGTCAGTGGTGGTCTGGTGTTGTGGACTGCCGACAAAACATATTTCTGTGAAAACCTTGGATTTCGCTTTTGGAGTTTGTCGATGTGACGTAAAGACTGTTCCTGCCGTCACCGGTCCATGGTGCTGAAGCCTAGTTTTATATCTGAGACGGTCTCTGTGGTTTGATTTTTGGCGTTGGGTTTGTGCTTCTGAAATCTTGCTGAGGAGTAACTATAAACTGATTTTTTGTGTTGGCCTTTGTGCGCTTATTGAAACTTCTGCTGTGGAGTCCCTAGTTTTTCTCTTTTCTTTGCATTTGCGATTCTAACGCCGACGAAGATTCACCAAAGCAGTGCGCGCTTCGACGCTCTTGCCCGACCGTGTTCCGCGGATTTTCCGCGCTTTTAGTAAAATACCAGTATATATGCTGCTACTTTTGCGAAGGCGCGGCATATCCGTGGAACACGGTCGAGCAAGCGCGGCGAAGCGCGCACTGCTCGAGCGAATCTTCGGCGCTGGACTGGCGCTGCCCGCCTACTAACGCGAATACCAACCAACCAGCTCCGGTGACGCTCGGTTGCGCCGCTTACTTTCTCGGCCATGTGCGTACCATATGCCACCATAGCTCCGCTGAAAAGTTTTTGATTGGGAAGTGTCACTTTTTTTTTTTATCATAACTCTCTTCGGCCAAAGCATCCATTGGCCGCACCCTTTGGTTGGTTGTCCGTATATGGTTGTTACACAAAACGTTTCACATTTGCGTAAGCGTTTCTATTAAAAACAGAATTCGGTTTTGCATGCCTACTGTTCATTTTATTTTTGCTGTCTTTTCAGCTCACAGCTGTTACGCTTCTGCATGTGAGTTTTCTCTCTAGAAAAAGATAATCCTTCTCTCATACCTGTCCTCGTCCATATTATTATTTGTATTTTAGGAATATTAGTTTGTTTTTGAAATGAATCAAAATATACTGACTGTTTCTGGTCCATATTATTATGTTTGTAATCTATTCCGCATCTTGAAAATTTTGAACTTATTTTGCCGATGATTGTTTTTGCGATGCATTTATACGACTCTCATGTCACTGCAGCCCCTTTATCGCATGGTTTAACTTGTTATGCAACGCCCTTCATTTTTTTTATTGCTCTAACAGTCGCTTACCGTTTCTATGCCTGGCATTTTTCATGCATTTTATTTATGCTCTTTTGAATCTCCTATGTTTATTTGTGGACGCTTTATATGCATATCTAGACATAAGTGTATTACTCTTTTGACGCAATTATGATTGGAAAATCATGAATGACGATTGAAATAAAAACTTTTTGCTACTTTGCTTTCCATACTTTTTCATGTCTCTGCTAATAAACTTTTTTTTTTTTTTTTTTGACTATGTGAACTTCGTAATAATCCAGGATTTTCTTTCCTGGTTATGCGTTGTTTAATGTGGAGTTGATTCCGGTTTCTTCTTAGTATTCAATTCATATATTTATTTTAAAATATATACACAAAGGAAATGTTCTACATTAAGTTGATTTTAAAGTTTATCTTGCTTTGGCAGTAATATAATTTATGATTTAAATATTTGTATAATACTGATTTATAGTTTGAAATATCCTACTGACAAAATCTTCTAATTTCAATATTTTAATGTGCGAGAGTTAATATAGAACTCGTCCGTAATTTCTGACAAAGTATTCCTGCTGCAAGAATTGTTGCTTGAGGAATTACAGTTCAGCTGCCTGTAGATAACTTTTAGGTATTGATACATAACTTTTATTTGATGCATTAATACGTGAAACAATAGTTACACATTAAAGTAAAAATAATTTTAATTAAAAAAATCGTTTTTTACTAGGTTCTAGCTTCTGCTTCTGTCTTTTCAACACGACACTCTGCAGAGACATCCTTAGGGTAACATGTCTAGTACCCGTCCACCATGCTAGTAGTCGTCCACTTGGCTTTAAGAACTTCCTGTGTGAAAACTAGCAGTGCTAGAAAGCCGTACGTAGGCTTAAACTGTAGGCTAAGTAGTACGCTACAGTTTTGAGCGTATGTTATGCATATGTATTCCTAGCCAAACTAGCAGTGCTAGAAAGCCGTACATAGGCTTAAACTGTAGGCTAAGTAGTACGCTACAGTTTTGAGCCTATGTACGGCTCTCTAGTACTGCTAGTTTTCACACAGGAAGTTTTTAAACCCAAGTGTACGGCTACTAGCATGGTGGACGGGTACTGGACATGTTACCCTATCTTACCGCTAAACTAGGCACAGAGATTTCAAGACTACTACTGTATAAATACATTATTATCCTCAACTTTCTATGACTATCTAGGCATCGTGCAGCGTTTTAGGGCTGAATAAGTACGATTTCGTCCAAAACTAGACACTAATCTACGCATGACACATTATTTTAGGATTCAGTTAGTAATATTTAGCCAAAACTTTTTGTAAATATCAAGGCACTAACCTATGTATATAACGTTTTAGGACTGAAGAAGTAAAACATTCTTCGACACTGTCTTTCTGAATGTTTATCAGCTAGACTGCTAAAACTTTGCACGAAACGTTCTGGAAATAAAAGTACTACTTTACCCTAGATTTTTTATCCATCACTAAACACTGACTATACATGAGATACTTTAATACTGACTGAATACAATTTTGTGCAAGACTTTTCATGGAACTCTCCCGATACCTTAGGCATCGCCACACCACCTCCCGAGAGGGAAGCCAGCGGCCTGTACAAAGCTGTGATCGACGAGCCGATCATCCAAATTGTGGCTGTGGGCAGCACCGTCACCTACTTCTGCAGAGCCGATAACTTCCCTTCGGTGAGTGTAGGCAGCTATAAAACTGCTATCTGTCTCAGCTACTGTAACATGTAGTACTGCATAGCCGATAACTTCCCCTCGGTGAGTGTAGGCAGCTGTAAAACTGCTGTCTCTGCTACTGTAACATGTAGCACTGCATAGCCGATAACTTCCCCTCAGTGGGTGTAGTTATTTACTGTATCACAGGAGTACTATGGCTATCAGCGGCGGCAGCGTGTAGGTACTGAGTACTGCTGCAGCCCCTCAACAACAATTATTACTGATCATGAGCTAGTTCTGACTGGCGGTAGCCCAATGCTTACCACTGCAGATCCGGTCGGTAAATTTTCTCGATGAACTTCTAACTAAGTTGACTTGAAATAGCTGAGGTTTATTTATTTATTTCTTTATTTATTTATTAATAAACTTAACGGTGACTTACCCGACAGAGCGACCGCCCCTACATCTCGTGGAGTCGCAAGGACGGCGAGCTGCCCTACGGCCGCTCCTCTGACGACCGTGCCGGCCGCCTCGTCATCTCTCAGGTAAGACCTTCTTCGTATTCTAATCCAATAGCATTCAAAAATACTCCTTGTTGCCTCGTACGAATAAAACTGTGAGTGTGCACCGTCAGGAAACGTACGGTACCAAGTAACACTCTTGAAAACAGCACCAAAATTAATGACTTTGAAGCCCGTATCTCCGAGAAATAATTGCAGTGATTTTTTTTTATTTTTGTTCAACACCTGAGCTATCATTTGATATTGCACCATAGCCGACCATGCAGCGTCCATTGCATTGATGCTGACAATAACAATACAATGATGAATATTGGGACTATGACACTAGATGATTGCAAACGCATACTGTGCAGTGTTCCTATACGGGGGTTTCAGCATTTGGTTTAGTCACTTACATAATATCAGTTAACCCATCAATGGAGAACATAGCATCAGGTACCCCAATAATGGGTTAACTCAGTTCCATGGAAACAGATAAAATAGCAACGCGTTAACTCAGTTGCGGTACATTGTATCAGATAACCCAGAAAATTCTTGCTAGCTTGTAGATCCTTCCATCTATGACACAATATACCCTAGATGATCCAGTAGGTTTCCATAGTTGTTGGTTAGGCCTTCGGGACACCTTTCCTCCCTGCTCACTTTGCTTCTTTACACTTTCAAAATCCTGATGATGTTTCTTGTCCTTCTTCTCTTTCGACTTGCTCTGCCCATGCGCGTTGATTCTGTTTTCGAACACCCTCATGCATGGGTTCCTCCTTTTATCTTGTCATACTGTATGCTTCTTACTATTCGTCGTTTAGAACGTCAAACTTATCATGTTGTAAGGAAGCTTGATAAAACTAGCCTACATAATTATAATAATAATCTACCACCATCGTTTTTGACAAGCTTTGGTCGACTGCAGCCGTGTACGTCTCTGTAGCCAGTGGGCACAAGCACGAACCAATGCTTGTTGATTTTCAAGTAGGGGTGCGCGGTCAAATGAACTTCACCTTTACATGATAACCTGATGACGTAGTTACGAAATGTCGACGCCAGTCGTGTGGCTTCTGTGGCTCTAAAAGAACCAGCAACAAGGCATTTGTGTCCTCTTACTGGAGACTTGAGGCCGGTTTACGTGGTCTCTTAGCTAATCATCCGACTATTTTACCGTACTCCTGTAAACACAAGTGTGTGTGTCTGCCAAAAGATGTAGGAAAATGTTAGCCGTCACGTAGGAAAATGTTAGCCGTCACGTGAGTACGTTGAAGCAAGTGTCACTAGTACTGTTTCTCGTTTTTCTTCAAAGTTGCAATGGATCAGAACTGAGAAAATTGTGTATATTTCTGGTGTTTAAATAGCACAGCGACGCATTCGGACGATTAGCTGAAGGTATACTTTCAAAAGACGGCCGTGTGAACCGACTTTAATTCATGTACGCCTCCTAATCTGTCCCCTCAGAAGAGGTGGTATAAGGTGGGCTATAAGCATAACGGTTCGGTTAGTCAGCTTCGTTCATCCTGTGTTACGGGGTATGCCCCATCCCCCCTCCCTGCCCCCCCCCCTCAGGTGAATATCAGTATTCTCCTAGTCCTCAGTTAGCCCTTCGCTGCACCTTTCTTTAATGCCCTATTTTGCTGTCTTCTTTATCCTACCACTGCTCTGCTAGCAATGTTTGTCTCCTGTTCTTTCTATTTTATCCCAATTTATAGCTCCCATGCGTGTTGATAACAACCTGCGGTGTATCCTCGAGGATGTATGGTTTTCATGGTGACTGTGTGTGTCCGTCCAGACTTGGAGGGTCGCGGGCTGGAAGGTCTCGACGTGTTATGATGAACAGTTTCTGCTTCGTAATGATTTTTAACACGCTCTGTGGAAGCTGCAGAAATTTTTCCCACGATTTCCAGTAAATTGTGCGTCTTGATAAATTTTCTAATAATTTTTAGCAGCTTCTCTATCACTTCTTTATTTTTGAGAAAAAGTCCTATGTTGGTTCTTTAAGCAAATAAATCCGTTACAGGTACAAGCAGCAGACTCCGGTCAGTACGTGTGCACCATCTCCGACGGCTTCAACATCGTGATCCAGACGGAAGCAACATTGGAAGTGGAAGGTACGATCCTCCGGCTGCTACTCTGTTCGACGCCCGTACCTTTTAGCCTTTCAGCTACTTTCTTCCCTTCAACCTCCATTCCTAAACCCCTTCCCCATTCATACACCCATTCCTCATGCGAGATGATGGTATTAATAGTGCTTTTCCTACAGGAAGTGCAGGTTTACTTTGGACGTCAACCCATTACCGTGCACTGTCCAACATTTTAGATATTATTTCTAGTGTTATTGCTACCGGAAGTGGTTTTGCTTTCGGCGTTATTGGGTAATGGATTAAGGTCAAATTGAGCGTCATTGTTTCATTGGAATAGTGTTGTCTATAACCTCACCTTCACTGTGAGCATTAAAGGGTGAAAATGACCAAATAATACAAATGGTCTATCGACGTTATAAAGGTTCCATGCATTCACAATATTGAGTTGCTGGCCATCTTAATATTACTGTATTAGCTCGCATTCAAACTTGATTCAAATTAAGCAACAGTTCGGAAGCCCACCATTGAAATTCCTGACAAGTTAGGCTAAACCGATAACATCATCTCCCCTGCAGCACGCCAATCGATGACACCGTCGCTTATTAACATACTGACCCAAAATATACCTTCCCTAGCAGACTTTGTGTCCGCTCCAGAAGCTGTCTTACGGTTTTTAACTTATGGGACGGCCAATAAATATTCTGATGCCCTGAACTCTCCACAGAATGCGCCGTGTCATCGCACGTTTGGTACTCTTTGTAACTGTTAGGTTGTTGAGCTTGTATTGAGCTGGCTTATGTTTAAAAGAGGTACATAAATTTTAAAACAATTGAACTAGGAAACTTTGCACCATGTCAAAACGCAGTGTCAAATATGTATTGCGGTGACGGGTTGAAATCGCTTAACCCGTTGATGGGTTGAAATCGCTTAACCCGTTGATGGGTTGAAATCGCTTAACCCGTTGATGGGTTGAAATCGCTTAACCCGTTGATGGGTTTAAATCTCTTAACCCGTTAATGCGTTGAAATCGCTTAACCCGTTAACGCGTTGAAATCGCATAATCCGTTAATGGGTTGCAAGCGTTTACCCATCAACGGGTTGCAAGTGTTATCAGCGCTTAACCCATAAACTCTTGAACGTCGAGTGTAGACATACGGCGCCATGAAATACTGAGCTCATTTCTGTTAATTTGGTAGTTTTTCGAATTTTATAGTTGGATCCTATATGTACTGTCGTGTTGCACGGGAATTCAGTGCTCTAGGCAACGAAAATCGTACTCGAGAAGACTTACTCTTATACAAAAAAAAAACACTTCAATTTTCAATTAAGTAACATAAATACAGTCAGGGTGAAAGAACTAACGGGGTGAAATCGCTTCACCCATTACTGGACTGAAAGTGCTTCACCCATTAACGGATGGAAAGCGCTTATAAGATCCAATGTAAGGAATTAAGTTGAAAGCGCTTAACCCGCTAAAACTAAGTCCCGCTGTTGAAAGCTTGTTGGCTTTTCATATAACAGCGGCAGTAATTGATCATAAAATACAGATTCAGTAACTGATCGCATTTAATACAGTAGGAAAACGATGATCGTAATGATGTGTACGGTCAGCAGGCCTCGCATCTATTTCGGCGGCTTTACTTGATTTTAATGTAGTACTGTAGAAGTTCAGTAGTCTAGGGTTAGGTTCGCTCATCCTGTGTTATGGGGAGCAGCGCCGTCAAGGGAACGTTATGGGTTACTTTAGCCTGAGCTTAGGCCTTTGAGACGTCTTTCTCTCTTACCGACTTTACTTCTTACCTGCTCCTGCTGATGATGCTTTCTCCTGTTCTCGCCTTTCTTTCCCGACTTGCTGCTCCCATGCGCGCTAATTATTGATGCTAGAGCTCCACGTTTCTCTCGACGTTTTATACGTCCCTTCTTTCTTCCGCTGCTTGGATCACAGTGAGCGCTGCGGGCTGGTAGGCTTGAACTATAAGGGTTTCACAGTAATAAAAGGCTAGCTGTCATCGTACACTATATGGCGGGTAAACTTAATTACAATATTGCATAATTCTTTTGCTCACAAAAGGAATAAGACGATAATTGGTGTAACGAATGAATCGAAAAATGAATTTTCCATGGGAGTTAATTTGGTTTATTGGAAGTAAATAATTTATGAACTGTTAGTTACGAGAAAAATTAGCTATCCATACCTGGTTTCTTTTGCATGTCTCTAATATTATGCCTGTTTCCTTTCCACGCTACCAATGGACTCAATATCATCACTATTCTCAACAACTGCCTTCATTTCTTGCATAATTCCGTTACGATCAATGCCCTGCAATATTTTTATTAGCAATTTACCTGTACTTTTTCCTTTTTTTCGAATAATGAGTTTTTTTGTTCAACTCGTATTTCGCTGTTGATTACGTCGTCATATTCTTGTTGCTTTTTGCTCAATGACGTCCTTTAGCGCATTGTTTTACCAGCGCTGTCTGCATTTATTTGATCTCATTCATCTGCTAAATAATTTTACCTTTGTACATCGCATTTTCTTTTTTTCAACACCTTTTTCATTTTTGTCGCCTTTCCAGTCTCTGTCACTGTGCTTTTCGTCACCACATGCTTCCTTTCCACCTCTCTCGCTTCCCTCTTACACCGTTGCATCGTATTTTTTCCTTTCTTTATTTTTTCCTTTCTTCCCCTATTTCCCTTTCTTCCCTCATTTTCTTATTTCACCACCATTTCTTATTTCTTACTCTCCAACAGGTTTCCTTCCTCCGTCCCTACCTCTACTCAACAACTTTCCATCCTTCGTTACCTACCTTTTCTACTTAAAATTCCTTTTTTCGCCACATTTCTTTGACAATTACCTCTCCTCAACCCGTTACCGCAGCTCAACTAACAGGTTCTTCCACAAGCAGCCACGTAGTCCCTTCTCCACCGCTTTATCTGTTCTCTCTCTTCTCAGCTACACTCGCTGCTGCTCTGCTGCTTAGGCAATCTATTTCCAAAGGTAACCATGACAACTGTAATTGTAACTCCGTTTTGTAAAGGTAGCAGTGGCAACTGTAATGGTAACTATGTTTCCACGGATAACAGTGGCAACCGTAATGGCAATTTTGTTTCATAAAAGTAACAGTGGCAACTGTAATGGTAACTATGTTTTATAAGGGTATCAGTGGCAACTGCTATCCCTACTGTTTTCTACAGGTAACCGTGGTAACTGTTATGGAAACTTTTTTAAAAATGACCTACTTTTGGTGACTGCTTTTAATTCAAATCTCTTACCAATGCAAGTATTTTGTGTAGATTGATGATATATACACATTTCAAATTTTGATTTTACATCATCTGTTGACGGATTCGACAAAAGTAACTTCCTCTATAGAAACCAGTCGTTTTGTTTAATAAACAGGTGTAACTCAAATATTACTGTGAATTCAAAACTGAAGCAAATACCTCAAGCTAAAGCTTGTCCTGATGCTTGTACATTTACCTCGACTAACCTGTTCCTTCGACTACCACCGGCAGCAGCATTTCAGAAGCTGTTGGAATTTCGAAACGTTCAATTTACTTGTGATGAGCGGTTTTAGAAATACATATATGATCTTTTCGGGCACTTTTCATAAAGCTGATGAAGCTTGACGCTACGTGCAGCTAGCTTCACGACAATGAGAAAATGGTGCTAGTTCATTTTTCCTATATTTAATTTTCTGATGATGCTCTGAAACCTTCAAGTTCCATCCGACAAAACCTGATAGTATTTTTCAAATTCCTGTGTCGGTTCGTTACTTATTGAGAAATTCTTGATTTACTGTTAATTTGAATGAAAGTAGCTACGCCGAAATTGGCCCTTTTGTCGTGTTACTTTGCATGTTCCAAAGCTCCCTGGGTTGTATTTTCGTATCGTTTATAGACAACCTCCATCTGTGATTCCCCATTCTGTGTTCTGGGCCATACCGCCCCCCCCCACCCCTTGGAGATCTCAGAGGTTACCACAGCCGCAACTAGGCTTTCGAGACGTCTGTCTTTGTTACCCACCTTGCTTCCTTCCATATTCATGTTCCCACTGATGATACTTTGATCTGTTCTGCCTCTTTTTTTTCTCAACTTGCTGTTCCCATGCACCGTGGCTGTGTGTCGAAACAATCTCAAGCTTGGGTTCCACTATTGTATCGAAATACTGCTTCTCCCATTCCGCTTTTTGAAATCCCGTTGTTTTATCTATAGGGAGACTCAACGCATTCACTCACTCTCAACTCCTCAGGATTCTTCCCAATCAAAATTTGGGGCCCAGAAGCTGAATTGCAGTTTTTTCTTCTACGGCGACCCTCAGTTTTGCTAAAGTTTATACCCTCAAGTGGTGCGCGCGCTCATAGAAAAAAAGGTTCTGACTTAGGCTGCGCGGGTAGTCCGCACGATGCGTCTCATGGGCCACGAATGATACCCACTGCCATTTAAACTAAATACAGTATTTCCAAAAACTGCGTGTCTTGTCGACTAGGCTCAAGAAATGACTCACGATTTTTTTCTCGTTTTCTCTTAAGATCGCCGGCGACCAGAACGTCCTACGGTTGTCATAGAAGAACAAAGGGAGACCGTTGAGGTGACCGTTGGGCAATACTACGAAGTGAGGTGCCGTGCCGATGGTTACCCTACACCACGAATCTCGTGGACCAGGAGTGACAACCGCCCATTGCCTCCTGAGGTGGGTTCGCTGCTTCTGTTTTTAAAAAGAACTGCACCAGGCTTATCCGTGATGATGCGCGTAGGTTTCAGGTTCTGGGCACTCCAGTTTTATTTGACGTATCATCGTGAAAGATAGAGAGAGATGGTCCTATTGCAGTACCTATATGGCCTGCCTGAGGGTATATATGTCTTAGGTTAATTGGTTAAAATATATTCGACTGAAGTAGAATAGGTACATTACCTAACCTAACTTAACCTACATGGGCACACATATATACACACCTGAGCCTCTGATAGACAACGGAAAAATTGTCAAATTATACGTATAATAAATATGTGCACTAGTATTATCTGGATATACAGGGAGCCCTTACGTCTACCCTGGTATTTGTAAAATACAGGTAGGCCCACATGTGGTACTAGTTAGCCTATATGCAAATGAATGATTGTGATCACCAGATTTTCTTTGTGCTAGAAAAATTTGCTCTTACTTGACTTACGACTTCTGTGAAGACATTCGAATTATGCGAGGGAAGTCACGCCACGATTACTGTATCTTGCTTTTTACCTCCGCCAAGGAGGTTATGTTTTCGTCGTGTTTGACTCTTTGTCTGTCTGTCACCAAGATAACTGAAAAAGTTATGAACCGATTTGGACGAAATTTACAGGGATTGTTAGGTTTGTTAGGAGGAACAGATGATTAACTTTTGGTGAAGATATGTCCATCCGTTTGTTTGTCTGCCTCATTTTTCTCGATGCCATAACTAAAAAAGTTAAGGATTGATTTTTATGAAATTAACATGAGTTGTTAGGTATACAATGAAGAGTAGATGACCAAATTTTGATAATGATTCGTTCGTTCGTTTGTCACTTTTTATTTTATGCTTTTTAGCACAATAACTCAAAAAATAATGAATGGATCTTTATGAAACTTATAGGGGTTGTTAGTAATGTTAAAAGACATGAATGAATAAATTTTGGTGCAGATCGGTTTGTTCGTATGTATGTTTGATTCATGTTTGTCATAACGTTTGTTCGCAGTATAACTCAAAAAGTTACGAACGGATCTTCAAGAAAATTGCACAAGCCGTTGTTACTGTCAAAAGGCACAAATGATCAGATTTTGGAGTTTATACAAAGAAAATTATGGTTTCTGCGCCAATTTGAATTTTTTGCTACCGTTGCCTCGCATGGCAGAGGTATGCGCTCACAGAGTACTCTAGTTCTTCTGGTTTCCAGTGTTTTTTATCAACTATTGTAATATGCCATTACTGCTTGTATTTTTACTTCGTAATAGTGCAGTATTATTATGAAAAGTGCCAGATTTAACTTTGAGGTGGTGAGAAATGGTTCATGAAACTTAACCCCTTCATATGATGTTGATAGATTCGATATTTGCTAATTAACTGCGTGCAAGCTTTTTCAAGAATGTAACCCTCGCTTATAACGAGCACCAGATGTACAAGCAGTCGCGCTAGCGTAGCTAGTTTGGCTCCGTTACAGTGTCTTGGTGCTATAACCCAGAGGGCCCTAGTTCGAGTCCTGACTTTACTCCTCGTAGTCCCTCAAACAAACAACGCGAAGTACTGCATCGTGTTCCAACATTATTAACTCTCCTCCAAAGGTGGTGGTCCAGAACGGCCTGCTCACGTTCCGCCAAGTAACACCAGAGTCCTCCGGCACATACATCTGCAGCGGCATCAGCTCCGGCGGTCGGGCCGACGCTATCATCACCATAGTTGTGGAAGGTTCGGTGGCCGTCATACCTGAGCGACCAGAACCCGGAAGCATCATCACCGTGACGGTAAGGGTGCCGATACTGCAATTACCATTGCTTTGGGATGTTGCCTAGCTGGGACATCTATGTGGCTGTCTCTTTGAAACGCCAAGTTCGTAGTTTGTTCACGATCCTTCTCTAGTGTTTGCACCTCAGTCCTGGGGTGACTGTCTTGTTGAAAATTTTTGATGCTTTGGTACTACCGGGACCTCAAGGTTAATGTAAAAATCTGTTCGTATTGTGGTTTGAGTTTCGTTTTCCTTTTGAATGCTGAGATTTTCGCAGCATTTCCTCACTCCATTAGGTAATCTTGCCTTTTTCTAAGAAATAACAGTTACGCACGTATCATCTATGGTAAACCGTGCAGTGGAGAGGTAATCCTTTTAAATGAAGTTATGCTTTTTCTTCACAATTGTTTCAATTTGGAAGTATTAACTACTCACCACTAGACAACTATTGGACGGATATACCAACATTTGTTTCTTAACGGGTGTTAAGCTGGAACCACGTCACGACAAGCCCTGGGTTTGAATTTGATTGTGATAACGGGCGTAGAAAAACTTATTTTAGAAGCCGAAAGAGCGTGTCGACTGACTTTTGGGTAACGTCATCTCATTAGAGTGGGACCAGCAGCTACTGCTAGTTTTTAGGGAGCGATCCCTTTAACCTCAATGCATCGCCTGTCGTGAAGCTGCTGGTTTATCGTTGCAAGCACAGCTCACGTAAATTCCACGGAACAAATTAAGGGCTTCAAATTATTTTATTGTGCCTCCCATTTAAGATCACAAGTAATCTACTTCCCGATTCAGTTGCCTTTTCATTCATGCTGAACCTCAGCACACGACTAGCAAACGGAAATTAGACTCTACAGCACTTTAACAGCCCGCCAAGTGCAACCTTAATGTTGCCTGTACATACAACACACCGGGAGGGAGCAATTTATTATTGAGGTTTGCCTTTATGAGTGGTAAAATGGTAGTTCTGTAGACATCAAGTCGCCTTTACCGCGCACCCCGACTAAAAAATTCGCATACACTGGTTCGTGCTGCAATGAATACATGGAAGGACCTTCAGGGGAGTCGATCGCTAATTGCCTGCGTCATTTTAAATCAAAGACGGAAACTTCTGTGACAAGTTGTTACGTCACTGCCCTGGCAGCGAGCTAGGAATGTCAGAAATGCTAGCGCTGCAGTTTAAAGCATCGCAGGTACCTCCATGGCTAGGAAACTAACCGTTGACCTCGAGACAGAGAATATAGCGCTCAAATCATTGGCCACCTCAAGTATGGTAGAAGAGAGAGAAAGAAAATTATAATCTGTTACATAGGTAACCATGAAAACCACTTGAAGCGCTACTGCGAATTTTATCTCAAATTTCAAGATGCAGTTGAAGTAAATGTGTGGTTGAAGTCTTTGTTATCAGTTGTTACTCTTTCAATCGAATAAATGTTCCCCGAAGCGTAACGTGCTTAAGTCATTACCTAACCATTCTAAGCCCGACTGCTCCCGTTCACCTGTGATTTGTCCATTTGCTTCTTGGAGACTGCTGTAAAATATATTTCAAATAATAGGAGAACCTAAACTGAACAAAAATAAACTTGTTCATTGTGATGTAAGGAAGGTATTTATTTTTCGATGCACGATTTCATCAATGTAGGTCTTCGAGTGGCAACGACAACATGGTCACTTCAGACAATTTTGTCGCCATAAGACTTTGCTATTGTCACCCACAGATGCCCTAAATCTCCAAGTCCGTTTTTCTCGTTCGTGAATACTTTCCTGTCATCACTTTCGACAGTTTGCTTCTTATTTGATGTTTGGAGTTCAGTGTGCAACCAAAACCCCGAAAATAACAATTGTAAACCATTTTGTTGGAGCTTTATCGATCAAGTTCATGATTGCTTTTGATTTTTTATTAGCCATCGCCAAGTAGGTATAGTGTGGTCCATATATAGCTATACATTCATGATGCAGAACTCTCCGATATTAACTCCATGGCACGTGTACTTATGTTGCAGGTAACACAAACAGACGTGGAGGTAACGACAGGTGGCACGGTGCGGGTGGACTGCTCAGCGCCTGCTCAGTACATCGTCTCTCTCATCCGCTGGTCTCGCGTGAACGGTCAACTGCCTACCGTAAGTCCATCTTGCTAGCTAAGTTATTGGTTCGTCTTGTTCCATCGATCATTATTATATGTTTTATTATTGTAGTATTTTCTCTACTTAATGAATGTACTCATATTTTAATTACTAGTACAGTTTTTAGGTAGTAACTGTCACTAACTGGCTCGTGTAACTCAGATGATTATTATTCATTTAATTTCAGTCATGTTTTTCTACACTGAGTGAAAGTATTATTAATTTTGCAAATACTCATTCAGTTTCTTAGGTAGTAACTGACTCGCTCTGCTAAAATAATTATTATTACTTCCATTAAAAATTTCATGGTTCTAGTCATGTGTTCTACACCTATAGTAAACGTATTATGCTTGTTTTTCTTTACTCATGCAGTTTATTTATTAGTAATTGACTGGTCTAACTCTGGTGATTATTATTATTTTAATGTTATGGTCATATATATGTCCAGTCATTTAAAGGTATTCCGTTCTTAATTATTTGCTGTTTACTATAGTTTATATCATAAATAAATTCGCCACGGAAACATCAACTCGTGTTCACACATCAGCTTTTTGCTCAACGTCCATACTTCAAAATATCCGAACATTTGGACGTGCTCCTACAGACACTGCTGTGTGTACAGTAAGAGCTTTGTTGAAATTTTAGCCATCAAGTTATTTTGCGCAGTTAGTGTTACAATAAAGTTTTGGATATCTCTTCGAATTTGAAGCGAATTAAAATCAAAAAGCTGCGGACTTTTCTGCTATCTGAACACAGTAACGCATTTGGACTCTGAGTTGAGAAAACCCATTCATTTGACTGTCGTGTGGACTCGCATATAAGTCAGAGTAAGAGTCTAAGCTGGCAGTTTCCCAGTCATGTATCTGCCTACTTAAGGAATTCTACTCAGTGCGAGGGTAGATTTTCCTTTACCAAAACTCTGGCCTGCTACGCGTCGTCTACTCCACAGGGAGTATATGATAGGCCATAGGGTTAGGTTTGCCCGCGGTATGTTGTGGGAAGTAGCGCCTTCATAAGGTGCTTTGTAGGTTAATTCTTTGCTTGACCTTCGGGACGTTTTCTTTCGTGGCCATTTAACGTTGTTTTCTTTTCCATGCTCCTACTTATCGCTCAGTGCTGTGTCTTACCCGACTTGCGGTTCTTATGCGCGTTGTCCCTTTGTGTCGAACACCCTCGTGCATGGGTTCCACGATTCTCTTGACACAACGTATTCCCCTTCTTTCTTCCTCGGTTAGATCGCCTTTGTAGTGAAGACGAAGGCTTAAGCTAATAAACGTTCAGTCTACTGATAGTCGTGTCAGTAAATGAACATTTGTTTACAGAGCGCGACTCAGCGTGAAGGCAGACTAGTCATCCCCAACGCTCAACCCCAAGACTCGGGTCTGTACGTCTGCTCAGTACAGACATCCGATGGCTACAGTGGGGAGGCCACAACCCGCATCCAAATCATCCGAACATAGTAAGTTTTTCCTTCGCTGTGCTTTACGTTATCGCTTCTCAGGCTACAGGCCTAGGGCCAGAGGATTTGGTTGGTTAGGTTCGACCGTCTTATATCACGGGAAATTAAGTCCCCGAGGAGATGCACTCTATCCTAATTCTTGGTCGCCCCGGAATCACTATCGTCGTTCACGACGATTTTGCGTTCAAATAAGCTTTCCTGCGCGCCACCGCTAAAATAAACACTACCTAGGCTAACTTTACCTAGCCTACCCTACCCTTACCTAAACTAACCTAACCTCCTTACCTAACTGCCTAACCTAACCTTACCTAACCAAACCCAACTTAACCCATCTTAACCCTACCTAACCTTCATAACCTTACCTAACGTTACCAAACATTACCTAACCTAACTTAACCTTACCTTTACCTAACTTAATCAGCGATACAGCGAGCAGCGCGGCGCACCAACTTGTATACACGATCTGCGCACACAAACACGCACACAAATCGTCGCAAACAACGATAGCGCGCCCCGGAAGCCATAATTGTAAAATTGCATGTGCCAAAAATTCTGTTAGGGCAAGATTACTTTTGTCAGGTCTTTTGAACATCTCTCTATCATGACCTGCCCACTGTTTTTTTTTTTTTTTCTATTGTGCCCACTGTGCTTTTTTCTATTGTGCCCACTGTGCTTCTTTTCATATTTTCTTACTTCTTCTGATGACGTCGGTACTGCTCTTCCTCTTCTTTCCTCGCATGCTGTTCTCATACACGGTGTGATGTGCCTGGGTTCTCCGATTTCACTGATACAGCTACAACATAATTATTTCGTTCCTTATTCTCACTGGAAATACTGTGTTGTTTAGGGCCCCTTAACAAATTTTTCACCTTTTGTTAGATCTTCTGTTGCCAATGTACAACGTTTTAACCCTTTGTCGGGCAAGTAACAAAGTTTTTTTTTAATAGCTGGTAGTAGACGTACCAACAGGCCTTTACTCAGATACTGTATATGTGATCCCCTCAGGGGGCATAGGATGGACTATAGGTTTGAGTTTAATTAGGATCGCCAATCCCCTACATTATAGGGAGCAGCGCCCCCAGGGGACCTTGTAAGTTGCCTACGCCATTAGCTAGTCCTTCGGGTAGTCCGTCTTTCGTGCCCGCTCTGATTCCTTCTAATTTCTTTGTTCTACTTGATCTGCTCTTCCTCTTCTTTCCCGAATTGTTGTTACCAAGGGCGTTGATCCTGTGTGGGAGCACTTTCGTGCATGGGTTCCACGTGTCTGTCGAGATACTCTCTGTCCCATGCTTCTTCCGCTGTTAGATCGCCTTAGTTGTGAAAACGGAGGCTTAAATATAAATATAATATAATAATAATAATATAATAAGTATAATATAATGGACTCCATTATCTGTCAACTCCTTCTGTAGCCATCTTGAAGAAATTCCGTACGGGCGCTGGTGGGCTCCATACTCCCGCACCAAGCGCGCGTGCAAAAAAAAAAAAAAATGAAGGAATCATCGCTTGGCGCGCACATGTAACCAAGCCTTACGAGCCATAAAAGTCTCTAATTATCTGGTATGGAAAATTCTGCCTCAACTTGGTACATTACTACAGCTGCATTCCGAGGCACACACCCATGCCCGAACAGCTCAATCTGAAAAATGCAGAAAGACAAGCGGACTCACAGATCGCCACCTAAATACAATCGTCTGTTCCCCGTGACATTATAACAGTTTCTGTATTGGATGGACCATAGGGTTGGATTAGTTTAGGTTCGCCCATCCTATGTTAAGGGGAGCAGTGCCCCCAGGGGGACCCTGTAGGTTACCTTAGCTAATAGCTAGGCCTTCGGGATGTCTGTCTTTCGTGCCCACTTTGCTTCCTTCCCATCTTTTATTCCTACTGATCTTTCTTCAATCTGTTCTTCCTCTTCTTTCCCGACTTGTGGTTCCCATGCACGTTGATCCTGTATGGGAACACCCTCGTACATGTGTTCCTCGCGTCTATCGTCATACTATATGTCCCTTCTTTCTTCCTCTGTGATATCACTTATGTTGTGGAAACGGAGACTTAAACTCTTGAATATAATAATAACAGTTTCTGTAAATTCTATAAAGATCGGGGCATAATTTTTTAAGTTATGTTCGTGACAGATTCAAACTACCCCTGATAAAAACATCAGATTTTTGGCGGAAGTTATTGCGCTACCTACTGCGAATTAAGCGTACTTCTTAATTTTTCGTGTTTGCAGATTTTTACGGAATTCACGGAAAAATGTTTTTCAACGTTTGCTCACATTTTCATAATCCTCTTTGTAAGGAATTTCGTAAACTACACTTTTTTCAAATGGATAACAATGCTTATAAAGTTACTAGCAAAGATCTGAAGTAGTTTACGAACCACTGGCTGGTTTAAAGAATACATCAATTTTTCAGCAACGTGCCCACTGTGCGCATTGAACCTGACCGGCAGACCGTCAGCCAGGGAAGCTCGGCAGAACTTCGCTGCATTGCGTCAGGGTCGCCACCACCGACTATCTCTTGGTCTAAGGTAAGTTCCTTACTTATCAAAATCTCAACTAAAGTCTGGGGCTAGGTCGGCTTCCATAAAAATCTCCGGCAGGGCCTCATTTGATAAAATACCATGAGATATATTATAGTTATTTTTATTATTTTACACTTCTAATACTACTAATATATGCACCAACATATGTGCGCAGGTCAACGAACAGTTCGGACGCGGCGTAACCGTTGACGGGGACGTGCTGAGGATCGCCAGTGCGGACATCACTGACCGAGGCATGTACGTCTGTGACGCGTCCAACAGCGGAGGATCTGAACGCGCTGTCGCTGTTATTGAAGTAGAACGTGAGTACAGACTGTGTTATTTACGCTTCTTGATATCTTAATGTTTTGTTCTTCGTTCTCACCTCGCGGTATTGGAATGCTTTGTTGTTTCTGTTGAAACTACTGAATAGAGCACAGCTCTGTTTTAGTTCTAAGTCACCCCAAATTAAGAAAAAAAAATTCTTTGCTATTGGAAACTGACACGGTGGCTAAAATTTACCTAGTATTTTACTCTACACTCAGCTGTGTTTGAAAAAAAAAAACACTAAGAACGGTCAGATGACTTGAAGCATAACGGTAAAGAAAAAGACTGACATGTGAAGTGGTCGTTAGACAGAGCTTTCGTAGATTATTTATTTTTCAGTGACATTTATTGTGATTTAAATTTTGATCGCAAGCGGTTTTAACGGATGTTCCCAGAAACTGATGGATGCGCAGATGGGGTGCGGTAGAATTTTATTTTGAAAATTATAGGTGTGTAATAAATACATATTGTGTACGCAAGTATTTCATTATTATTTATGATCACTTTGCTCTCTATATAAATGCGAAAATGAGGCATATATGTTTGGATAAAGTGAAGCGTATGCAGAAATTGATATGATGCACAACACGAGTACATTATTTTCTAATATTACTAGCGGGACCCGTGGATATTTTACTCAAATCTATTTCTCTTTTCTAAGGCAATGCGCCTAGGCAACGCTAATATACGCTATCTTAGTTTAAACCTAGCCCACCTTTTTTAACCTACGACTCTTGAGCATCCTCCTTCGCCTCGAAGTCGGGTGGCCACATCCGACTTTCGTCGGTGCTATCAGCATGTAGCTATCGATTTACTGGGTTACCATTCCGCAGCCACGGCTTTATCTTGCACGTTATTCAACTGCCCCAAAAACTGTAGGCAGTTTTAAACTGCTATTAGTTTTACGCTGTAGTAACAGACAGTGGTACACCTCCCGTTATCTCTCCAAGTACTGTGCGAGTTTGAATTCACAGGGAGTGTCGATTTCCGTTATTAAAACTGTGTTCAATTGCGTCAAACCATAGAAGTTTTGAAATGTGGTGTAGTCCTATATTCAAACTTTGGTTGCGGTAACGGTAACCCAATCGTATTCTGCTGATAACACCGAAAAAAGTCGCATGTGTGCATCCGGCTTGAAGCAACTCATCTACTAAGCAGTATTCTTCCTTACTGCGCCTCGTCTTCCATAACGCATCTAAGCTACTCTGACACGCTTTTCTTACCTTAATACATCTTACGTACAAAAACGCACGCTTCTCGTCTATGACACACCTTTTTTTCAGTTCCTTTAGTACACAGATTTTTTAATTTCTAATTGTGGTCGCCCTAGCTTGTGGCTTAGCTAGCCATAAGCTAGGCCTAGGGGAGCTTATATACGTTATTTTAACCTTGGTTACATAGATTTTATAAATAATTCCCACTTGATCACACCTAACAGGACGTGAGCGTCCGTCCATCAAGATGTACCCTGACTCCCGTCAAGCGATACAGCCTGGCCAGACCGCCCTATTCCAGTGCCACCTAACGGGTGGTATTCCCATGCCAGAAGTGACGTGGGTCCGTGATGATGGCAGACCCCTGACACCCAACACTGAGCTCAAACCCGGCGGCATTATAACGTAAGCCAAATTGATATATCTCTATATGCTCTGAGATTATGGTGGTAAATTTTACATTTCCGTACACTAACCGTACTTTGGTACTCCATGATCTGAAATTGTATGATATCTTAACTTGTTTTTCAGTAGATTAATTTTCTGAGCTTTTCTCCTATCCAAATCCTTAACTACGTGACTGAGGGAAGGACCAACCAAGAGAGCGAGCAAGCAAGCGCGGAGCGACCATCTGTGTATTATTATATATATTATAGTGGATAATAATCTCGCTAATGGTGATATAGTCTCAAATTTTGTGATGATTCAAATATCTGTTAATTTAATTGAAATGGACAGGTTCAACCAAGCGACTGGTGGAGAGGCTGGGTCCTACACCTGCACCGCCCGTAACTCCGTCGGAGAAGAGCGCTTGACCGCCTTCTTGGAGATCATTTCGCCTCCGGTCCTCTCCATCCGGCCCGCTCAGAACCCCTACACGGTGCGTAGTTCTTTGCAGTTCATTTCAGATAACAAGATGATGATTTTTTTTTATCAGTAGAGTCCAAATGTTGTGGCTGTGGTTTCTTAACCCGTAAATGCCATTTCTTATTTGTAGTTATAAGGTTTCTCTTGTGACGTGATGCCGAGATAAATTTAGGAAAATAACAAAAAATGTCGTCTTAACCGTTATTATCATCCTGATGGCAGTAACAGCGACCACCATAGTTACAGCTATTCCGACATATTAATGGCCGTTTTACCGATGAATAAAACATTATACCGATCTTCCTATCAATGAAATATTGCCAATCGTCGCAGTGATCAAAGTCATTATACAGTATATAGCATTGATGCCTATTATCTCATCGTAATAGCAATAGTGCTGATGGGCATAATACTGCATTGCCAATTACCATAATTAAAGCAATGCTGACTGTCAAAATGACAGCGATGCCGATCGTAATAACATCGTGCTGACTGTCATAATTACAGCTATACCGAGTGTCCTAATAAAAAATAATTGCCCATTGTGATGACAGTCATGGCAATCGGCAAGACTAACAGTTTTGCTATTCGTAATATCAACAACTGCATTTTACTCATCAAATTCAACAATCGGTATCAACTTGCAGGTACTCGAAGGAAGTCGCGTGGTAGTGGAATGCAGTGCACTGGGTGATCCTACACCGACTGTCATCTGGGAGTACTTTAGGGGTACTCAGCCCACCACACTGTACGTATCTAATATCTCACTGGTGTGGGCTTTAAATTATTAAAGGTTTCCTTCGAATTCCCCTCAGGGGCATAGAGTTAGGTTAGTTATGTTAGTCATCCTATGTTATGGGAGCAACGCCCCCAGGGGGACACTGTAGGTTACCTTAGCCGTTTAGCTAGGCCTTTGTCACGTCTGTCTTTCGTGCCTACTTTGCTTCATTCCAATTTCATACTCCATCTGGAAACTTTCATCTGTTTTTCCTCTTCTTTCTCGATTTGCAGTTCTCATGCCCGTTGATCATGTGTAGGAACACTTTCGTGCATGGGTTCCATCGACATACTATACATATATCCCTTCCTTTTCCTCTCTTAGAAACTCTTAGTATCGTACTTATTTAGGGAGTTTTAAATTATCTTATACTACTACTAACACTAAAGGGTAAATGCAAGTTCTTTCAGAGTGGGGCTTGCCCATACAGAGTTTTCAGCCGCTCCTGAAGCTGGAACTGGGAGCAGCTTCCGTTGTTTTATTTATTTTTTAGCGCTATGCAAACTTGTTAGTTCTCAATATCACTATTAGTAAAATAAAAAACTGACGTGGTCCTGCTGATATAGACAGCAAATCCTGATACCGGTATAATTCTTTTAAGAGTCCCTGTTTTCATATTTTGGAATTTTTCTCGTAATTATTATTTAGATGGTACGAGCTCCTTTTTTTTCTTTCAGATTTTTCAACTTTTGCGGGTTGTTTCGGGTTCCAGTTTTCAGTGCCACTTGGTTTTTCCCAGTTTTATCAGTATCATAATAACACTTTTTCTTCGTCGTTTGGAGCTGTTGTAGTTTTGTTGTGGATTTTAGGAACCCACGTTTTTTGCGATCATTCAAATTTTTTTATTTTTTTTTTTTTTAATTTATTAATTCAAGAGTTTTCCTATATTTTTTTCATCTCCCATTACAACCTGATCATTGTTGCCAGTTCCCATTGCTTTAAGAGATTTGTTACTTGGACAGGCCGAGCAGCAGCAGGACCCCCGCTACTGCTACTTTCGAAATCGCCAGTGCCAGACCTGAGGATGCCGGCGTGTACCGCTGCACTGCCCACAATGCTGCTGGTTAGTGTACTGTGTGCTTCTTAAAGATGACTACTATAAACACCGTGAGAAAGTTTCTGTGCACAATGACTGTATGATAGTAACTGATGGCTGGTACGATTGACACAGCTAGTTAGGGTTTCAAGACATAATGGATCCAAGTCGAGATCACTACCTACTTTTCTCAATTACTATCCAGAGAGTATAAGGAGCAAAACTGCCTGGGAAAATGGTTAGTCGACATCACCTATGGGATAGGGTTAGGTTAGTTAGGTTCGCCCATCCTATGCTATGGGGCGCGGCGACCCCATGGGGCTCGTGTAGGTTACCTTAGTAAATAGCTAGGCCTTCGGGACGTCTATCTTCCGTGTCCTCTGTGCTTCCTTCCATTTTCATACTCCTACTTACTCATGCTTTATTCTGATCTTCCTCTTCTTTCCTGACTTGCTGTTCCCATTCACGTTGATCCTGTGTGGGAACACCTTCGTGCATGGGTTCCCCATATTTCTATCATCATACTACATATATGCCCTTGCTTCTTCCTCTGTTAGATCGCCGTTGTTGTGGAGACAGAGGCTTAAACTACTCAATATCTATAATATTAATAGCGTTGTTCCTTCGTGTGTTACGCCTGAATTCAATGTTCAGCTCGCATTTTGCCTTACATGACGTGAAATCCGGTATCTGTGCTACAGCTAACGCGAGAGGCAAATATATTTGCGATTTCCGTCGTTATTTCTTCATTGTTTTACGCTTTATTGAGTTCGAGACGCTGGCGTATCTGTGATACGGCTGGTGACTTATCTCTACGACACAGGCCAGGTCATTTTAATTGTTTTTAAGCCCGAAAATTTTAAGATGAATCTTGGGGAACATGTACTGTGGTATACATACTGCCAAAGGAATTCCACGGGTCCAGTTAGACAGAGGGACTTATCAATATAATCCACGCTTCCACGTAGATAAGGGCTGCTTCAGTAATTATTATTAGCAAAAGGCTGGTCGTATAAGATATCGTACATCGAATCTCGGTGTTGTTTGTGATGTTGACGGGGAATTGCCATGGTACAATGCGAAGGTTTCACTGATCTATCTGGAGCGCCTTAAGCCAGACCGTGAACGTTTCACGGGTGCTGCTAGTTTGTTGGCTTATAAATATTACACGGGTCCAATGATACGGGGAGGTCAGCAGTTCTGTACAGCTGAGCACGGTCTTTTTAGAAACTTTTATGCCCCTGGGCTCTTCTGAATGAACGGGTTGGGAAATGGAAAATTACCATGTAGGGGTGGGCACTAGATGTGCCAGCAAAATCTAAGGAGGGAAGGGGGGGGCAGCGAGACACAAAAGCTAAGCCCTATGCAGTACATTATTTTTCAATGCCTCATTTCTAGTGAAGGGTGCATGTAACTTTTTTGGTAGGGAGTGTGTCCCCACGATCTTCCCCTGGCTACTCCACTGCAAGGAATTATGGATATTATTATCAACCAAGAGGATGGACATAATATATCACACATCAAGTCCCAGTGTTGGAGAATAAGTGTGGTGTTACCATGTTAAAGTATGAAAGTTTCACGGGTCTGTCTGAAAGGCCTTGCAAAGCCGTGAAAGTTTCACGGGTCCAGCTAGTAATAATATTCACCGATCGGACGGCAAATCCCAGCAGTGGCCGGCTATTGGAGCGGCGTGACAACACTAGCAGACAATCCCTCTTACCTGTAAGGGGTGAAACTCGTGTGTATTCACCGAGTTGTTAGCCAGTGTTCGGAGGTAATTCATAACAAATTGAAAAATATTTCAGGAAATGAAGAAATTCTTTAACAGGTTAATAACAGGCTAGGACCCCTCCGGGGGCATAGGATGGGCCATAGGCTATGGGGTTAGGTTAGTTAGGTTCGCCCATCCTATGTTATGGGGAGTAGCGCCTCCAGGGGGTTTGAGTAGGTTACCTTAGCCATTAGCTAGGCCTTCGGGACGTCTGTCTTTCGTGCCCACTTTGCTCCTTCCACTTTCATACTCCTACTGATCTTACTGTTGTCTGTTCTTCCTCTTCTTTCCCGACTTGCTGTTCCCATGCGCGTTGATCCTGTGTGGGAACACCTTCGTGTATGGGTTCCCCGTTTTTCTGTCGACATACTTACTATATGCCCCTTCCTTTTCCTCTCTTAGAAGAGCTTAGTACTTATTTAGGGAGGCTTAAATCTTCTTATAATACCTAATACCTAATGAATAAGCAGCCTCTTGGTTACCTTAATCTGAGCTGGGCCTTCGGAA
This sequence comes from Parhyale hawaiensis, assembly GCA_001587735.2. Lineage (NCBI taxonomy): Eukaryota > Metazoa > Arthropoda > Malacostraca > Amphipoda > Hyalidae > Parhyale > Parhyale hawaiensis. Next base: position 16,607,788 of record LQNS02276883.1, on the reverse strand, counting down.
TATCTTTCATTCAAGTCCACTGTGCTTCCTTTTCTTTTCATATTTCTACTTAGCATCTGTTCTTCCCCTTTTTTCCAATCTGCTGTACTCATGCGCATCAATCCTGTGTAAAAACACCTTCGTGAATGGGTTCTACGATTCCATCCCAATTTTATAGGTCCCTTCTTTCTTCCACTATTGGATCGCCTTTGCAATGTAGACACAGAGGCTGAAACTGCTAAATATTCAACGGAATTACTGTTCGACTGTATCCATCTACATTTTCCGCGTTTTCTATATATACTGCGAATTTTTATGTCGTAAGGGGCACAATACGTTTACCACGACTGCTATTTAGTATAAGGTGATAATATTTTTACAGTTATGTGAGTCATATCGAGTGCACATCGCAACCGTCGTATCAGTTCCCGAAGATTTACGTGACACGTTCGTATGCTCCCGTTGTACCTACCCCATCTTTAAGTCACACGTATACATTCGATGTCTACCGTCTACGAACTTCATATGCGTAAATAGGACTTTGTCATGGTAGACCCATGTACAGTCGTGAGGGCTTTCTGCCTCGGCGAGATAATAATTGTATCTACTGCAGATAAAATTACCTCATACGCTCTTGTATTGATGTACATTTGTTCTGAAAAAGATCAGTTTCTCATCTAAAATGCACTTTGTCATGGGCCTAAGGGGGGACTCCCTCTTGTAGTTTTCAAAAATTGCATTTTACTTGAGAGATTGACTTCTTTCAGAATAAATGAGCATTAATACAAGAGCGTATGGCTTCATTTAATTCCCAGAAGATATAACGTATGATCTCACCGTGGCAGGTAGCCCATATGACTGTGTCTGGTTCTATTGCGACAAAATGTCTGATACGCCTATGGGCAGCATCAGTTGGTATCAGATGATTTTCGCCTAAAGTTTCCTGATTGGGTATCGGCACCACCATCATTCCACGGGCGTAATTAATTAGATGTTTTCTTTTCTGTTGCACAGGTGCCAGTGAGGAACACCTTAGGCTGCTCGTCACTCCAATCCTGCCAGCGACGCAGTACCCGCCAGTGCTGACCACGCCACGGCTGCCTCCCCAAAGGCCTCCTCAACGACCACCGTACCCTGGTCCTCCTCAGTCCGCTTTCATCCCTCTCGGATCCAATTATGAATTCAGATGTCTCGTTGACGGTAAGTTGTGATGAACGATAAAGCGAGCTATTTGCGAGAGAAAGTGAAATTCGACCGTAAAATACACGATATATTTTGTGTTCAGTGAGTGTTTGTGAGTTGGAACGAATTTTGGGTTTAGTTAAAGGAAAGTTGCGCGTAGTGTTGATGTGATAATTTGCAGATAATTTAAGTATTCAACTGTTAGATTTAAAATTCGTTTCGTATCTGATTATTGATAATAAGTTGAAACCAGTTTATTAGGGTCGTATAGAAAAACGAGTTTTGTGTCGTGCAGATAAACAGAGTTTAGGGTTTTCAAGAAAATAAGTCTTCTGTGTTCTATTTCTTACCTTAAACGTATTGTATTCAGCTCTATTTTTATTCTTCTACCATAACTTCCGTTGATCCATTGTAGAAACACCTTCATGCCTGGGTTCATGTTTTGGTTGGCATACCCTGCACGTCCCTTCCTCTTCTGCCCGGGAACAAAGCCTTCTGTCATGCGCAGGTTTAACCCATTGCGTATCGGTCGTTGCGGAGTAAGTGGGAAAATTTCAAAATAATAATGATTACCCATTTTATAGTCTAATGTACAATGATATGCTGGGTAATGTTGCAGAAAGCTACTCCGTTGACATTCGCGACATCGTGACGTCATTCCGCCGCAGCGACGATCGACCGCTGCCTCCTACTCACCGGGTGCAGGACGGAGTGCTCTACCTCTACGATATCCGCCGGGACGATGCGGGCGAGTACGCGTGCGTCGGATCCGACAGGACGACTGGCCAGATCCTCTTCACCATCTATGCTGATATTCACATTGTCTGTAAGTACCCGATTGTACTATACTGTGAACAAGTAGACTAATTTAGTTTTCGGCGCGATATGGAAGCGCTAGGTGTAGATATATTACTACTACGACTATTATACTGTCTTTGTTTTATATTATAATTTCAAACGAGATTCTCTTCACCATCTATGCCGATCTTTACATTGGCTGTGAGTACTACTTGGTTGTTATTTATCGGTTCTCATTTCGGAGAACATCTATTAATTTATATTGCTATTCGCACTGGCTCTCTGTTGAGTAATGATAACCCACCATATTGCGTGGACTGCTCAATACATATTGTTATGCTTATAGTGCTGCAATGTCCAACCCATTCCGTAGAACGCTGTCACTATTTAGGAGACGCGACTCTTCTGGACATACTGGGTGACAAGCTCACTGCACCTCAGAGACCTAGCTGTTCGTACTGAGAAGAACTAAATTATATAGCTACCCTCTATAGGTATACGTAATTGAAAAAAAAAATGTAAGAAGCTTACTACTCCATCGTTTGACTGATTCACTGTTATTATGTCCAAGAGGGGGGGGGGGGGTTGAACTTACAAGATAATAAATGATTCTTACTTAAATGAACAAAACGATCTACCCGCAGTATGGTACAACTGAAAACGTAAGAAGTTCATTTATCCATCGTTTGATTAACTCAATCCTGAATCACTGATCTTGTGTCTGGAGTGGTTAACTTTGGAAGATAATGATAGTTGATATTCACCTTGTCTGTAAGGCGTACGTATGTTTTCTAATAAACTACAGCACCATCAAACCTTTCTTATTCAAAAAATGCACTTACCATATGTCGTTGATTAACAACTTTGGTCGATTACCTGTTGGACAAGGGGAGGGATGAGAGGTAAAAGGCACTTGGTGCCACAGAAAGGTCTCTGCGAGCTCTATCCATTGATATAATTGGCTTAACCGTCGGAACCTTCTGACATCATCAGTGTTCCCAATCGTTCTGCGCTCTAAGAAGTGAGACATCGATTTCCTTGGATTATAACACAATATAAGCGCCTATGGTAAAAGTCTGAATAATAGCATACTCGTTGACTATCTTGATCAACATATACTGGGTTCAATATTTTAAAGCGCTCGGCACGCTGAAGTTTTATGTGTAATATAGGCTATACCTAGTTGGACTGATAGGCTCATATTTTACAACTGATCGCCCTCATTCTTGAAATTATAATATTTTTTAAATGTTTTTTTTTACCTTTTGGCAGCCCCACGTTTTATCGACTATGTCTTTCGTGCCCACTTTGCTTCCTTCCGCCCTCTCACTGTCCTTCCTCCTTTTTCCCATTTAGCTACGCTCATACCTGATCCGCATTGATCCTGTGTGGAAACACCCTCGTGAGTGGGTTCCACGTATATCTTTGCATACTTTATATATGTATACCTATATCCCTTCATTTTACCCTCTTAGAGCAGTTTAGTGCTGACTTACGAAGGCTGAAACTATCACATATACCATGCTACTGCACCAGCCGTAACTTCTAATTTTTACCTTTTAACAGCATCTCCCATGATGGATACATTTTCATTATTTTTAAACTTTTTTAAGAACGTTTTCTTTTTTCTTCGACTGCAGTACCCGTGATGGATAATATTGCTGTTTTAGACTGCCGTGCCAGTGACTGAGAATGTTTCATAAAAAAAAAAACAGTTGATTTCTGTGTAACATCCTCGGCGATGGAAAATTAAAATTTTTTGAAGAAAGTTTTTTGCAGTAGCCCCTGTGATCGAGATTTTCTAACAATTTTTTATTATTAATAGCGCTACATGTGCTGAACAATTTATATATGATATAATACAACCTTCTCCCTTATTATTATATATGTAATTATTTTACACCCCCCTGTAATGAAAAATTTATCTTTTTTATACGAATGTAATCTCAATATTTTTCTTTAATGTTTGACAGCACCCCCTGTGATCGAGCTGCACCCACCCCGCCAGGTGGTACGACCAGGGGACACCGTATCCCTGCATTGCCAGGTCACAGGTGACCAGCCCATCTCCATCACCTGGACCAAGCAGGGGGCTCGCATGCCGCCTTCTGTGATCATCAGCAACGGCGAAATGATGGTGCGTGAAAGGATTTAGATTTATGGATATTTCGGAGCTTATTTTAGCTAAATAGATTGCTATGATACCAGCAGACACGCTGCCTTTCGGGGCTCTCAGGTTAGGTTAGTTGAGTTCGCTCATCAAATGATATGGGAAGTCGAGTCCCGACGGATACCTCAGATATTACCTTCGCTCTAGCCAGGCCGTCGATACATCTTTATTTCATGTCTACTGTGCTTTTTCTTTCTCTCGTATATCTACTGCAGGTCCTTTTTTTACTCTTTCTCTTTTTCTGCGAGTTGTCATCTCCTGCCTTTCTCCGTTCTTGGTGTCGCGTTTTTTTTACGGGTTTCTTTTTTATACCATCGTCACACAAAAATACAGCTGTCTATGGCGAGCCTCAATTTACCATTGATCCTTGTATAATTCAGTGCTTTCTCTACTCAGAAACGTCACTGAAGTATTTCTAATTACCATAGGGACTGTAGGCCACTAAAGTGTTTGTAATTACCATAGGCACTGTAAGCCACTAAAGTGTTTCGAATTACCATAGGGACTGTAAGCCACTAAAGTGTTTCGAATTACCATAGGGACTGTAGGCCACTAAAGTGTTTCTAAGTACCATAGGGACTGTAAGCCACTAAAGTGTTTCTAATTACCATAGGGACTGTAAGCCACTAAAGTGTTTCTAATTACCATAGGGACTGTAGGCCACTAAAGTGTTTCTAAGTACCATAGAGACTGTAAGCCACTAAAGTGTTTCTAAGTACCATAGGGACTGTAAGCCACTAAAGTGTTTGTAATTACCATAGGGACTGCAAACGAAAATTTTGCTAGGTGTGTCAGGAATGTTTTTAGCTGAAAATTTTCATCCGTTGAAGTAGAGGTAATTCGTGACGGGCAAAGGTAAACACCTCAGGGGACATAAGATGGGGCATAGGGTTAATTAGGTTCGCCCATCCTATGTTATGGGGAGCAGCGCGGGCCAGCGTCCCTAGGAGAACCCTGTAGGGTACCTCAGCCATTAGCTAGGTCTTCGGGACGCCTGTCTTTTGCACTCACTTTTCTTTCTTCCAATTTCATTGTCCTTCTGGTAATTCTTTCGTCTGTCCTTCCTCTTCTTTCCCGACTTGCTGTTCCCATACGCGTTGATCCTGTGTGTGTGTGTGTGAGAACGAACACCTTCGTGCATGGGTTCCACGTGACTATCAACATACTATATCTTCCTTCCTTTTCCTCTATTAGAACACCTTAGTACTTATTTAAGGTGTCCCTTCCTCTTCCTCCCTTAGAAAAGCTTAGCACTTATTTAGGAAGGCTTAAATAATCTCATAGCTAATAGGTACTACTACCACGACTAAGGTAAATAGTTTAGCATTCCCCCCCCCCCCCCC
>LQNS02276883.1:16576196-16589479 GCA_001587735.2 Parhyale hawaiensis | reverse complement strand
TACTTTTGTCTGTTCTTCCTCATGTTTCCCGACTTGCTGTTCCCATGCGCGTTGATCCTGTGTTGGAATACCTTCGTGCATGGATTCCACGTGTCTAAGACATATATGTTGCGCGCGTTTGGTGGATTTGCGCGATCGATCGCGCAAATCCACCAAACGCGCACAACATATATACTACGTGCCCCTTCCATTTCTTCTCTTCGAAGAGCTTAGTACTTATTTAGGGAGACTTGAACTATCTTATACTACGACTTCTATCTTATTAATAACAGGTGACTAACTTTCTGTCCTGGAAGCTTATTTACAGCAGGTATTACAGCGACCTATCTGTACTTTTTTAATGGTAGAGACCAGGAATTTTACGCATTATTGTCAAAAATCCACCGCAAATTCATCAGAATAATAGCTGCAGGAAAAATGCAAAAAAGTTCATTAAGGTCTGCAGATGTTTTTTTTTTTTTTTGTACTGTGCAAAGGAATGGCCATCGTTCCATGTTTTTGTGACGATGCGGCTGTTTCCTGAAACAACCAACCTTCGGTATATGGTTACAGTTCCCTTCTCTCTACTCAAACACATCCTAGGATTATCTGAAATGAAAATGCCTGAAAAAGTATGTAGGGAAGCTAATGGCTCACATGGAACTATCATGTTACTTTTCTTTAGTTTTGTTTTTTATGGCTGTACAGTTTATAAACATTTTTAATAAGTGGTAAAATTGGTTGAGAGTTGGTAAAAAATATATGTAATACATATAGCAAAATCGAATATGTACTAACAACGCTCCTTTCAGCTTTCTACCAACGTTAATACCTGATTTTTTTTTAACGATATCGCAAATTGGTTAGATGCTTTTACTTGGTTTTATAGTGACCGAGTGCCTATTACAAGATGTATTGTTCAAATTCATCTATCGTGGAGCTTCAACAAGTCAGCTCCCATGAAATCTTTTCGGCATGGTCGAAATGCAGCTGTATGGAAGCTACATTTAAATTTGAGAATCCTTAATAAAATCGTTTTTATGGAAAGGGATCTCAGTGAACCAATTCTTGGCTGTTACTTGCACTGTGGAGAAAACCTGCTATAGATTTTTTTTCGCTCGCAAGCTACAATTGCACATGTCGGGAGCCTTACCTCGACCTTTTCCAAAAGTTAACTAAACAAGTAACGACTTCACCCTATCTTAATCAGGCTGGGCCACCTCGCTACATAGACGCGCGTCCCTTAGGGATACAATAGGCTACCTAGTACGCAGAACCCTCGTAACAAAGTAACACAGCCTGGTTAAAATAACCTTTAAGTACTCCTGAATTTAAACATTTTTTTTTTGCAGAATCAACAACGTCGGCATCAACAACCAAGGGCGGTATGCCTGCGAAGCCTACAGAAGCGATGGGTCAAGAGCCGTTGACTACATTGACCTTAGCGTCAATCGTGAGTGACCGTATCGTAACTCATGAGTAGCATTAGCGTAACTTGTAGTAGTAGCGCAACTCGTAAATAGTCGCAGTTGGCGTAACTTGTGTTATTAGCTTAAATCGTCTGTGTTTGCATGCTGCGTTAAGACAGGTTGCCCATATCCGACACTTGTCGGCACTGCCAGTATAGAGCCAGCTCAACTCATCCGATATGCTGCCACGACGCCTGCTTCAGGTTTTGAATTTTTAAACTTTCCAATAGATTGTTTCATGGCTCATGCGCCACAGTTTTTTTACAGCATAGCGAGTGTACAGTTCCGACCAGCATCCCGACTTTCAAATGCGTTTAAGTGAAAAAAGATGACTTTTTAAAAGCATTTAGCCCGATATTTTAGTTCTTCCTGGTGTAGTCCACGTTACGGCCACGTATCGTGGTTTGGTACTGGTAGCTTCGACAAAGGTCATTCGTGGGCACCCGGCTTAGGTCGCGAGTGTCCCTAGCGCGTAACTCGTGAGTAGTTGTAGCTTTACCATGGTATGCTACATGAGTGACCCAAGCGTACTCGTGAGTATCGTACCATAACTCTGAACTTTCTGTTCGTTAAGGAACTATTTTTTTATTTGCCTTTGCTACACACTTGCTAGTGTTTAGTATTCGACGTTGGTAACCATCAACTTTTTTTGCGGGTGCTTTACGTTATGAAATTTTTTATTTCCTGTGCAAATTCACGGAGAATTTTATTCATCGCCTGCGATATGAGGTTTAAACGTTCCTCGCATGTAATGTTCGTGTATTTTTTTATCGTTACACACTTTTATATTTGTGAACTTTTCCCTTACTATTTACTGCCTGGTTATTATGGTTTGATTTGAAATTTGGTACTTGACTTTCCTTATAATTTTTCATGGTTTAATTTTATTTACTTTTTTACTTATTTTGTATAATTTCTCAGACTCCTAATTTATAGGTTGTTCTTGTAGTAGCATCCTGATAGTCGCTATACCGTACTTTTCTATCTCACACCATTGCTTTTGGACTCACAGTTTAGATTACTACAGATATTGTGTATATGTGATGGACCAAGCAGCCTTTTCTCATGCTGAGGACAGCATCCCAAATGACGCAATGTACCCAGCTAAGTATGTTCGTGTAGGTCCCGTTACTGTAGAACGTTGGGATGAACCAAAGAGGCTATTCCCAGTGTGAAAGCTGAAGCCATCACGCGCCTGGCCTGCTTAATCAAAACGTTACAAACACGAACTTGGAGAAATATAACCACCAACTAAACCGACATATTGCTTCGTATAACCCTTCAGTTTTGTAATTATTTGCCCTGAAAGTTAAGGCTCCGAGGGATTGGCTTGTCAATCATATTAGAAAGTCTGATGTAAGTCGTATTATAATGTATACATCACCGTACAATTCTTTATTACAAGATAGGAACCTCATATCAGCGATCCATTTGCAATGGAGTGTGTAGAAGCTTTGTTTACCTGCCTGATGTTTCTAAGGCAAGCGTTTATCAGATTCTTCCTAACAATACGGGCAGCAGACTTCATTCGAGCACGAATCACCATGCGAAAAGTTACTACCTTTCGGCCGAACACACGAGTTGTCATAAAGTCTGAATTTTGTTACCTTCAAATATCCATTGCATATTTAATGAAGTCGTTTTTTAAAGATCTTTCAATAAAAGTGCAGTTACAGGTATTCCTTCACGACCGCAACATCTCTATCCGCGTGTTTTCGTTATTGCGCATTTATTATGTGAACGCGCTTTCCCTACAGCACCAAATGTCTTCAGAACGACCCTGCAGAAAAAGATCTTCTGCGTGTTTTGAAAGCTGTCGGCCACGGCATAACAGCAGCTCGCTACAAATTTCCAGCATTTGGCTCTTATTAAGAAATGAATCGAAAGAAATGCATCGCAAAACATTGTGAAAGTAGAAGAAAATTTTAGTAGTTGATGGTGCGATGAGCCACAATAGAACCTTATGCGATGAAATTAAACATCATTAATTTAAATGATAAGATTCTGTTTTCATTCCGTATTTGCCGTTTCCGTATTTGTGTGGATGCATATCTTCTAATCTGTTAGTTTTGAAACATACAAATAACTGGGTATGTATGTATGTAAATTGTGTTATATAACTTTGGATTTTGGAACAAAATGAATATGGGTTATCAGTCTTTTAACGTACCCTTTCTAACATTCTATTAGTTACTCCATGAAAAATAAATTACTTTCGATTAAACATTTCAACAAAAAAAAATCTGTCAACTTCTAACTAGAACTTATAATTTTACTCGTGATTTGGAGAAGGCGCGCTTCAACGACGGCGGTTAATCTTGGAACGTAGAGTGGGCGGTCGTGGAGGAATACCTGCACCATGCTCCTTTTACAGTGTAAAACATTCATGTTACTGCCATTTATGTAGTCAATTCAGGTAGTTTGATTACCCCAATATAGTACCTCTCAACTTGTAGTTCTTGTTCATGGAAAGTAAGTTTTATGCAACACTGCCATAGATTCTATGCGTTTTATGTGTGTAGTGAGTAGAAAATTTTTATCCGACACTGCCATAGATTCTATGCGTTTTATGTGTGTGTAGTGACTAGAAAATGCACGTTATTTGCATTCTCACAGTTTATTTTGCATAAGTACATAAACTAAGTTCGGATAAACTCCTAATAGTCGGCACGTTAGCTATGACGAGAACGTTCCTGCTCCCGAACATACTTCAGAGATTATGTTTTAATGGTTTCTATACACGATATTAAATTTATTACTGGTCGTAGACGTTCACGACATTAAATTTATTACTGGTCGTAGACGTTCACGACATTAAATTTATTACTGGTCGTAGACGTTCACGACATTAAATTTATTACTGGTCGTAGACGTTGCTACGGTACTAGCATGTATTGTACTAGGGCTTATTTTTCTGTCAGGATTTCTTATTGTTTCGTAGCTAGTTTAGTTTCTTTCTACTATACGGCTTTTGGAAATTATTCTACTTATCGTTTATTTGTTATGGATACCAGCTTTCTTTTTATTCACAATCTTTGTGTCATACTGTATAATTCTGTAATATTTTGTCATTCACTTTTATTTTTATAATATTCACGGCTGTATCTTTAGTTTCCTTTGAGATGTTTTGGTATACGGAAAACGCTTGTAGTCGTATTTACTTTTTAAACTCGGTTCTTTGGTATACTTTTATTTTCACCGTTGGTCTTGAACATCAGCATGTCTTGATATATATTTTTTTTTACTTATGTCAGTTTGCTAGTTTGAACTAACGACTAAAACCTTTTTTCGCATAATGCGGTTTAGTTTACGCCCCGGTTTTTCGGTGTATAGCTTTTTGCTTTTATTGGTCAAACTAAAAATATGCACTAATATCATAAAAAAGATATAAATGCTGTCATTAGAAATAATTGTAGAATTTGCAAAGTAAAATAAAACTTGATTCTTTCGAGACCTTGACAATAGCGAAAAAGTTGTAAAGTTTTTACGAAAATGTGTGCTTTCTATGAATAAAATTCTCTAATGGTAGAGAATTCTTAGAATTTGATTGGAATTCTTGTAATATTGTATTCATAGTTTGCTTCTGGGAGTAAACTTGCATATTAAATAAATTATAGAATTTTACATGATTATTCTTTCATCAGAAAATGTCAGGATCGTTACATCTGCTTCTTTATTAGAGGGATTTCTGTATCATTCTTCATATGAATATGATGTCATACTGATGTCATTGCACATATTTATCATTGATTCGTATTTTTCTGAGTTACTAAAATCGGAATTGATGAATAGAGCTTCTTTACTTTTTGTGATTCGTAGACGAGATTTTGTTGTGTTTTTGTATACGTACTAAATCGGCTGATTTTAAGCATTATTATCTCTTATCCTTTATTAACATTGTAGAATTTGACACAAACTCTCCATCTTTTGTTTGCAGACTAACTAGGTGGTGCTAATGGTTTCCCTCTTGCTTGGATTGCTTGAGCGTAGATTAGCTGCATGCTGTTTTGATTAACATTTTTATGGTGATTTTTGCCCTAGTTAACGAGTGACTCTTCGTTGACCAAAGTTCCTATGTGATTTTTCCCGTATTTGCTAGTGATTTTCAGTTGATCAATGTCCCTAGATACACGGTCTGGTTCGTTGGTTTGGACTGCATCTCGTGACGTCACGCCTTAGTTTCAACACTAGAACACAAACCCTTTGCTGAATGACGCCATCACAAATCCAGGGTGAAAAATACCCCAGTTTTGGTGATTAAAAAGAAGTTATTACAATCATGATTCACTAAAAAAAAGACACGGAAAATATAACTCGTTGGCATTCCATTCTTATATTCAGAATATATTGAAACTAACATAAATTATTGCTGAAAGGGGACTTTGAGTGGACTTGGCTTAGAATGAGGTTTACGAGCCTGTTGAATGACCCGTTACGTTGTGAAAGCCAAGAAGATTTTAAGAATTATGGCATGATTTCTCTTGAAGAACTCTTCATCGATCGATTCTAGTGAGTCTGTTTCATCTCTCAGCTCTTCGTTTAGAGAGAGTGCCAAGGCTCCGATACATGTCAAACGTGGTCTAGTCTTAACCTCACTCTGATGCGAATCATTGACAACTGAAGCGAACATCGAAGAAATGCAGCAGGCTCTGAACAAAAAAAAATCCATCCTCGTTGAATCCGATGGAATTGCACTGCATGGCGTGTCCCTGCTGTCTGGAATTGCGCAACTTTGGAAAAAAATCTCCCGTGTGTGGTCACGTTGGTCCACTTAGTATCGGGTGGAAATAACCCGGGGTTTGTGTTCGAGGGTTGACGGTCCGTTTATACTAAGCAATAAGAACTGCGGCAGTTCGCACTTGCGGGAAATTCTCTTCATGCAAATCAGCTTTGCTGCCACTACATCTGAGGCTCAATTCCGTCCTGCGTCACATTACTGAAAGCAGTTGTGTGTTATCAAAAATTTTGGGCTCATTCCATTGGTTCGTCAAAGTCGATCTAAGCCAATCCCACTTATCCGCAATCTTATCCAAGCGCGTTGGTTTCGCCACTGTGAATTGTGTTACAGGTGTTGAAAGCAAACCAATTACGCTTGAGCTGGCTATAAACTCCATTTTATGGAGCACCATTGAGTTTCCGCTTTATAGTAATTGCCAATTCGAAGAATTTACCATTTGACGAATTTACCATTTGACGAATTTACCATTTGACGAATTTACCGTTCGATGAATTTACCTTTCAATGAATTTAACTGCGATGATGTACCGATTCCCGTTTCAAGGTTAACGCCTGGAATTGAAATTCGATTCAACGGTGCGAAGCCAAAACACCTGCCTGAAGTTTAGGACGACAATTGGCTAAAGTTGCCCGGTGTAAACTGCCCTTGACGCCCAAAGGAATAGCTACTCCGTTTCAGATAATGCTGTACGATCGAAAATTGATGTTGGATGCATTAACTGCAGCACCTGGCCTCTCAGATCAGGCCATAATACGGCTTTTTTGAAGCTTGAATTATATTGTGGATTTGATTACAGTAAAGCGATGCTTTTTTATATGTAATAACGAAACTTTGAAGCAAACAGTCAGAAATTATAATTATTTACATTTTGTCTTCTAACATTGGATATTGATATCGGTATTTTTTTTTTCTCTTGGCACCCTTTACTTAATGTTTTGATATGCACTTGTGTTCGCGGGTCTTCCTGGGCTTCCGGTAATTGTCTGTAACCCATATGGTACACCTCGACGTGTAGCGTTTACGAAGTTAAACGCGGTTGGGGTTCTAAGTGCCGCCGGACGTATGCTGTTCCTGTACTAGGAGGTGAATGAGACTCAGGTGTAGTAGCAGGCTATGTACTTGTGGATCTTAGTACAATGAGGCACAGGTTTGGTTCCGCCCACCGTGAGGTTAATTGCTCTACTCACTGTAGTTGGCTGGCGGGTACTGAGCTAGGGGGCCTGGTTGCCGGTCCCCTTTATAGGTATTTGCCACAAAGGGTGTCACTGCATTTCCTTTAGCTTACCTCCTGGGCACACAAAGCTGTGCAGAGAATTGAGCAGGCACACACTTACACTTGGTCAAGTTATAACCACCAGTTACTGTCGGTATTATAAGTTTATATATGACGACCTGACCGTCACGCTGTCTATAAGGGACTGCGAGGAACGTTAATGGCTTACGTGGTTCGTTAACGGGTTACATGGTTCGTTAACGGGTTACGTGAGTCGTTAACGGGTGACGTGGGACAGTAACGGGTTATGGGACGGTAACGGGTTACATGGGACGGTAACGGGTTACATGGGACGGTAACGGGTTACATGGGACGGCAACGGGTTACATGGGAAGGTAACGGGTTACATGGGAAGGTAACGGGTTACATAGGACGGTAACGGGTTACATGGGACGCTAACGGGTTACATGGGACGCTAACGGGTTACATGGGACGGTAACGGGTTACATGGGACGGTAACGGGTTACATGGGACGGTAACGAGTTGCATTGGACGGTAACGGGTTGCATGGGACGGTAACGATTTACGTGGGACGGTAACATATTTCATTGGACGGTAATGGGTTGCGTGGGAGGGTAACGGGTTACATGGGACGGCAACGGGTTACATGGGAAGGTAACGGGCCACATGGGACGTTGGCGGGCCTCATGGGATTAAAACTCCGAACGACCTAGTGCGACAATTGAATCGCGCTACCAAGGCCAGGATTGGTTTGGCATCGTCCGAAAAGTAGCCTGTGCTTGGGATGGACGCTTACATCTCCATCCAAAGTACTGTATTAGCACAAACGTTCATTACTGAAGTTCCGGACAATGTTGAGCTAATGACTTTACCTTATCTGACTGATACTGCCCCAGGCAATGACGCCCTATTATCACCCATTTGGAACTGTTTAACATTCGAGTATAATTTCCATGCTATTCCCCTGACCTCATGACTTAGGATTATAATTTTCAGGCCATCCCTTTGATCTCATCACGTTCTATTATAATTTCCAGGACTTCCCTCGACCTCATGACGTACGATTATACTTTCCATGCTCTCCCTTTGACCTCGTAAAGTTCGATTATAATTCCAATCTAATCCCTTTACCCCACGACGTTTAAATTTATTATTCAGGCTATCCCTTTGACCTCTTGACGTTCGATTATAATTTCCAGACTAACCTCTTGACCCCACGACGTTCTTTTTAATTTTCAGGCTATCTCCTTTACCCCATGAGGTCAAATAAATACTAGGTCGGCATTACGTAAGAATAACATTATCCGAAACGTTACGCAGCACACAATCAAATTACAGGGGCTGCGCTCTAGCCCGACTGATGTTGTAGCCCTATTTTAGCAAGAAGTGACGTAGCCAACACGATTTCTCAGCTTATCGCAATAGCTGCCAGTGAAAACAGCTGTCGCTTTTAGTTTGTATTTGTCTAAACGTATTGCATTTCAATTCATTAAAGTAATGGGAAAAATAGGTTCCGTTTGACAAGCAGTGTTCAAGAAATTGATATTGTATGGAATTAGAGCAATTCTTACCTGCTGTTCCTTGTTACATACTTTTAATAAAATCGTACATTCTTAAAAAAAATAGACTAAATTATTGCGTTTTAGATCCCGTTTGCCTAGCATTATTGAAAAATAATTCTCGTATGGAGTTCAACCAACCCTTAGATAAGCTTGCACTATTTTCAGTTGATTAAACTGCGCATTTTCAGTTAATAACATCGAAAGATTTGTTCCCTTTGCCAAACAGTGTTGGAAAAATCCTCAGTGAAGGTAAAGCAATTCTTAACTTACCCATTGAACTTTTTATGCTACATACATTACTCCAACATGCTACTCCATTCTGGGAATGTGTAGTTGTGCTCCCGTACGAATAACACAGAACGACATACCTTTTCTGACCAGTAGAAAGTTATGCATCTCCACAGTCGAGTCGGTGCATGGCCTCTTGCGTTTGTTCGCTTACTCACCTGCTTCTAATTTAAGGTAAGCAGCCCTTCACTTTTTCTATCTTTTTGTTGCAATGCAATCGATAGAAAAATAATTTGGAGTTCAAAAGGCAAAGTCATTTATCTACCTTGGCGTTAGTATAGTGTGCCCGTTTGCTCACCGTTCGTTTGTAAATAAAGACATCAGTTTTTTAATTTCATCACTGAAGATAAGTACTGTACCTATTTTTTTATCATTTTGTCACTTAGAGTAGATAGCAGTGTTTAAGTATCAGGTCGATGCTAAAATTTTTACCGATTTATAAGAGGAATTTTAAATCATTCAGATTTATATTTTGTCTATTCTCATTACTTAAATATAACATTATCAGTAATTTAAACTTTTTCCTTCAGATTATTAAAGCATCATTTGATTTTTCTGCAATATTCGCACCCATGCCCATCCCATTCTACGAACACCTTAGACACGCTTTACTCGACGAGTTTCATAGAGGTTCCAGTGCAAGTGCTGGAACACAAAACGTTCAGGGTACTTGAGGATATAATGCAGTGAAGGAGAAAAGTTGCAGGTGGTTGTTTTCCCGTTTTTGGAAATGAAGTTTCAGCTTGAAAGACGAGGAAAGGGAGGGAAAGGGAGTCATCTTCTATTATGATTATGCTCGCCCACACACAGTAGGTTACCTTAGCCATTAGTTAGGCTTTCGGGACGTCTATCTTTCGTGCCCACTTTGCTTCCTTCCCGATTTCATACTCCTACTTGCTCATGCCTTATTCTGTTCTACCTCTTCATTGCCGACTTGCTGTTCCCATGCGCGTTGATCCTGTGTAGGAATACCTTCGTGCATGGGTTCCCCGTTTATCTTAGTATACTCTACCTACAGTATGTCCTTTGCTCTTTCCTTTGTGGTATCGTTCTACTCGGAAACGGAGGCTTAAACTTCCTAACTATAACACACATAGCGCCCAAAGCTTTACTAGGAGAATTTGGTTGAGAAGTTCTGCCCCATCCAGCATATTCTCCTGACCTCGCTCCCTTGGATTATCACTTATTTCGAGGATTACCAGGCCATTTAGAAGACCTTAGGTTGACATCACGAGAAGAGATTGCAAATGAGTTAGACGCATGTTTCACATCAAAACCTAAAGAATTTTACTAGCGAAGCATTTACAAGCTCGATGAGAGATGGAACCAAGTCATAGAGAGCAAAGGACGTTATTGTTATAAATAAATTTTTTAAAACACGATTTTTCATTCGGAATATAAACTTTTAAAGCGGCAAAAACTTTTGCATCGACCTCCTGTTTTAGCTAATTATTCAATGTGGTGGACGGTTTTACGTAGTTACCTGATATTTTTTCCTCGTTGCTTTCTTTCGTTATTGACACTCTAATCTACCGATGTTTTTTTTTCTGTTCTATTTTTTTTCTTGTTTTGCGGTGTGCTGTTTCCATGGGTGATTTTGGACTCCTCGTTTTACTATATAGACTTACGTTCCTCTTCTAAATTCGGCTTTCAATTTCGCCACAAGTTTTTTATGAAATTGTCTTTTGATTCCTGTAGGACATGCAAAGTGTTTGCAGGTTTTGTCAAGTTCATGCAAACTGTCTACCGACAGTTAAATAAAACATTAGCCGTCATTTTAGCTGACCTCTATCAAGTGTCGTGAAATTTTGAACGTCGCTTTACGTTCGTAAAGTTGCTCAGTTTTGTGTTGTTCACTAAGGCGCAACGATACATTTGTACGCGTTGTACTGCGTGCGGGGAATAGAAAACTATCGTGTGCACACGGCCTTATAATGCCACACTGTCAATGGTCTTTCAATTTGTCTTTTATAGGTCGTGGCTCCGTCAACATTCGCGTGGACGCTGACCCACTCAACCCACGCGTGGGCGAGACTGTGGAACTCACATGTGAAGTGGAAGGAGATCCAGGCGCTGCTGTGTACTGGACGCGGGTCAACGGCAGGCTGCCCGCTGGCGCCCAGCAGTATAACAACAAGCTCAGGATCAGCAACTTGAGACCAAACGACGGAGGAATGTACGTCTGTTCCGTCACTACGGTTAATGGAGCCTTCGACGAGTCCTACGCTCTCGTCATCCAAAGTTAGTAGTTGTACAATGTCGTTTGAGTGCAAAGCGTAAGATAGTATCTGGAGAAATAAAACATGTCGACGAGCCCTATGTTCTCGTGTCAGTTGCGCACGCAGCCCAAGGTAGTATCGAAAAAAAAGTATTTTAACCCGCTAATGAGCTGTGCCGACATGGAAGACAATCTAAAAGTTAGTGTCAAGAGAAAGTACGTTGCCCTCGTAGCCATGCAGAAGTTGTGTCAAAAGAAATGTATTATTGGATTCTCAAAATGAATTATTCTTTCAGGCAGTGTATAGTTAGTGTCCAAAGAAACTACTGTTTTCGTAAATAAAGTATTGAAAAATTGAAGTGTAATATTTTACTCTCATGATGAACCTTACCCTCAGGCAATCTAAAATTTGCATCAAAAGAAGGTACTGTAATATCGCAATCGAAAGGTATTACCATCTTTGGGAATTACTTTGCCGTCATAGTCCAGTATAATGATTAACGAAACCATTTTGCTCCTTGAAATTGCCCGGAGTGCGAGTACAGCTGATATTTCCAGAGTCGGATAACAGCTAAAACTTGATTTTTCTTTTCCAGATCTTGTATCCAGCGATGTCATCAACTACTCCCCGAACGCCCGCTCCGTTGAAACGCGTTCGGCAGAATTCGGCTCCACTGTAGTGATGAAATGTAAGGCTGAACTCGAACCTCCAGCATCCTTTACATGGATGAAACAAGAAGGACAGCTGCCCTTCCAGGCCACTGTGGAAGAGGTAAGTTAATGCATGAATTTTCGGACCCAGTTTGTTTTTTTTTTTTGTTTTGTTTTTCCTACTCTGGATACAGTCAACGATTTGTTCGTTTGCTCTGTTTTACTTCTTATTCTTTTTACGCCTGGTGAGGATCAATACGCGTGATCCGTTGACTTAGTACTCGACAGTTGTGTATTATTTAGTCTTAGCAGATAGATGCGCCAAGAAACTTTATATTGGTGACGTATTTTCATTACAGGAAACGTTGGAGATTCCGTCGGTGCACGCCGAAGACGCCGGAACTTACGTCTGCACCGCCCGTAACGACGTTCGATCTGTTGACGTACCTCTCATGCTCATCGTCACCGGCGTCATCCCCAGGTACGTAATATGACTTTGGATACGAGGAAGAGGTATTGTCCGTACAAGGGGCGCCAAAACCGCTCACAAAGCCAAAGCTTAGCTAAAACCTCACGTTAAGTTACTGGTTTCTCTACACCCTGTTCCTCTGCATTCACTCAAAGATTTACTGTTTCCCCAACGGCTTCTTTCTGAAAGCTTCAACAGACAAGGGTTGAGTTTGTAAATGTTACGAGTAATTTACTCATTTGTGCATAGCACAAGGTCTTTGCCACCACCGAAGTCAATGAAATTTCTAGTTTCTAATTCGTGAGAACTTAGTGTTACGCCAGTGATTTACTTACAGTTCAATAAAATATACATTTCAACGATATAATTCGATGTAACACTGTCATTTTCAGGTTCATTGGCAATTCCCAT
The DNA here is from genome assembly GCA_001587735.2 of Parhyale hawaiensis. Lineage (NCBI taxonomy): Eukaryota > Metazoa > Arthropoda > Malacostraca > Amphipoda > Hyalidae > Parhyale > Parhyale hawaiensis. The sequence continues at coordinate 16,576,460 of LQNS02276883.1, read as the reverse complement.
CTCGCCCTGCCAACACTCAAGGACGGCTACCTACGATTTGAAATCGACATCGCCTTTAAGCCTGAATCGCCTAACGGTAAGAACCTATATCTTTGGTGTACAAAACATTTAACATTTAATATTCTAACTAGAGCACTCTGAGAGCGCATACCTCCGCCAAGTGAGCCAACGGTAGCAAAAATTCAAATTGGCTCTGAAACCATAATTTTCTTTGCATAAACTCCAAAATCTAATCATTTGTGCCGTTTTATATTAATAACAGCT
>LQNS02276883.1:16512827-16548041 GCA_001587735.2 Parhyale hawaiensis | reverse complement strand
CATGTTTATTCATAGATTTGTATATACTCTAGCGTACTGATAGTCTCGTTTATTTAGGTGCTTTAATTTTACCCTGTACATTTCAGATGGTACATACTAGCCTGATGATGATATCTGTGATATCGGAACGTTGCTGTGATAATATACATGTAGTTCTTTTAAGTTTGACGTCCAAAGTACAAGTGTTTTAACATCGAAATGAATATCGATGCGTTTTTAAGATCTTATTTATTTTGTTATTTTGGTAATTATCGAGGCAACTGGTAAGATATTCTTGAGCGGTCAGCAGGCACGTAAAGACCACGATGATTTCTCGGCAGCAAATTATTTTCTCCACATTTTGGGTTCTTCTTTCAGCAGAACAAGTTTTCTCCTGAGGAAAACCTTTCCGAGTCCGAGTTATATGCCACCCTAGAGTATCTTGGATACAGAGCTCCGTATTTATGAGAAGCAATATTGACTGTGGGCAAAAAACGTTGGTTTTTTGCGTATCATCAAAAAAAAGCTTGGTGTTGTTCAGCCTTGCACGCTTATCTGTACGGTTCTCTAATACAAGTTGGCAGCTGAGCAGCATCCTACGCAAGAAAGTTGATAAGAGCCTTACATGTATAGAAGGGAGCTCAGTCGTCTACCCTAAATAGTAGATAACTTGATAAATCATAAAGTACATGTCCCGTCAACACGCAGCACTACCCAGACAGGGAGCTCCCTTCTATACACGTAAGGCTCTGCCTTAACATCTTGGCGATGATGCTACGGATGACTCAAGACGGGTCTTCACGAATTCTTCCCTGTCATTATTGACAGCGCGGGCACTCTAGTATCGTTATATTTCTACTGGAAAGGAATTTTTGCAGCAAGGTAATACAGCCTGGTATTAGGAGGGCTACGCTGTATGAAGTTTGATGATTATATTTATAATCATTTAAATAATGAAACCAATTTTATGCGCAACGTGCTAAAAGTGTTGTGTTAAGTAGCTAATCATGTCTCCCGCGTTTGTTGCTGAATTTATTAAGCGCTAAGGTACCACACTGCGTTACGTGTGGTGGCGGGCGTTCAGATACGCAGGAGAAAGGTGCATTCATTAATAATACTGAATCCTTTTTATACTGTTGAATCCTTCTGAATGTATCTTAAATTTAAGTATTAATGCATCTGGGTCCAGACGTTCCGGTTGATCCTCTAGTCCGAGGTGAAATAGTTTTTTCGCTTGACTTGAACTATTCAAGTCGTACTTTAACCAAGACTGAAAAGGAAATTTAAGTATGTATGGTTCCACTGGGCAAAAGGAGGGATATTTTGTAGATGCAATAAAAATTTGAAAATTTTCAAAGGTCTCGTGGTTGCACACGAAGCCAGTTTCTGAAAAGACTAAGCAGATCCGCAGCGTCACTGAACAAAAAGCAGTAAATTTCAAACAATTTATACTCGCTGCACGCATAGCCAAAGTTCTGATATTGTCTTATTGTTAAGTCCGTAATGCATTCTCAATATCACTGCTCAGATATTTCTAAGGTGATTTCATCTTCCTGTGTGTGTGTGTGTATCGTTGCACTTAACAGCGAATTTCTTCCGGAAGAGGTTTCGGAGATGGTCGATAAGTGGACGGAGATATCCAAAGGAAGGGTGACAAGACAGATAAAGTAGAGACGCCGAGGGGTCCTCCCAGAGATTCACGGGAGTGAGGGCCGTCTGTAGCGCGTTACAAATTCAAAATTCTCAAAATTATTCTGCAAAAAAAAAGCGTTTGTACGGACAGCCTGCTTATCTATAAGGACGTAAGGAACGTACCTTCTTTTGCTGTTTTAATTTTACCGCTTTGCGTGTGTTGCTTTGTGAACATTGTTGTATCTGTATTGTAGTATATGTGGAACTTTATTCTTAAACGCAGTTTTTGGTTTAATATGCAGCATATAAAACGTTCACCGAACACATAAGCCCTCAGGAGCATATTGTGGCGGGCCCTTTCCCTGGCATTATATGTTTGGGCATCACGCACCCAAGGGTACCGAGTGCCTTTTCCGCAGGGGATGCAGCATCTGGCCGCAGTTCCTGCTGAGAAGATTAGTTTTGTAGAGTTAGGTAGGTTCTCTATATTTCCTTTCTGTCCCACGAGGTGGGCCGCCGATCGAGGTAACAGACTATTTCTGCGGGGCTCTTACCAACCACGCCAGTGCGGAGGGCCACAGAAGGGACCGTCCGCACGGGCGCTTCTTTCTTCTGTCTTCTTCTCTCTTCGTCCTTTATCTCTTTTTCACCTAAGCACTAGGTTGTGGTTCCGGCTGTAAGCCAAGTAAATCATCTTAAATCGCTATGGATTGTCTAAGTTTCAGTACCCTACAGTTTAAGCCTATGTACGGCTCTCTAGTACTGTTAGTTTTCACACAGAAAGTTTTTAAAGCCAAGTGGACGGCTACTAGCATGGTGGACGGGTACTAGACATGTTACCCTGATGAAAAATTTTTGGGTTACAGATTTTGAGTTAACTGAACCATATGATAGAGTAAAGCATATCGATAACGTTTTGGGTAAATTGTAATCAATCGGCAACTCACAACCCGCTCCTACGACATGGAAAGACAGGAAAACAGCATATGAGCTTCCATAACAAAAGTTAATGTTGTGTGGGAAGTAGAACAGAACAGACATTACTCGCAGTCTGCAACCCTGTCCATAGGTTAGTTAGGTTCGCCCATCCTATGTTAAGGGGAGTAGCGCCCCCAGGGGGTTTGTGTAGGTTACCTTAGCCATTAGCTAGGCCTTCGGGACGGCTGTCTTTCGTGCCCACTTTGCTTCCTTCCCATCTTTTACTCGTACTGATCTTNCGTGCATGGGTTCCACGTATCTATCGTCACACTATGTGTCCCTTGCTTCTTCCTCTGTTAGATCGCCGTTGCTGTGGAGACGGAGACTTAAACTACTCAATATAATAATAATAATAATAATCTGTAACCCTGTCAGTTTCATCTGAGTATAAAGTGCTTCATAATATAATAAATGCTTTAGGTGACAGGGATTATTAGATTTACGCTATTGTCCGTCTTTGCATTCCGAATTTTGACTTCTTATGTTTAACTTATTTGTTTATATTTTTCAGCTAAATAATCTTCAGTAAGGAGTAAGCAGTCCAGAGCGGTCATCCAGCGTTCCATCTAGCAGCCTTCCATTGGCCGATCCGTGGAGCACGATTTTCAAAAATGGCGCATCGTCCTCATCGTGTCCACTTTCCGCTAACCTCTTTGTTCCTGGATGACCGAATCCTAGCAATTTCATTAATTTTCTTGCACGAGTGCCATATGTTTACTATATACAGAACGCCAACAAGTGCGTTGCATTTGTGTCCTTTTTTTTTTGCTGCAGCAAGTCCTTCAAATTTAACGGAGGTGATTATTTGGAGACCTAAATGCGGAATTTTTTAAACGTTGCTGCTTTCTAGCAGACTGGTAACTTTCTTGAATCCTCAAAAAAAAAATTAATCGGATAATTTATTTTTGGGAGCGCACTCGTGCCTGCAGCAGTTCACTACTTTTATGTTGTGTATAAACTTTTCTAAGGTTCGAAATACGTAATGATACGAACCTAGCTGATTTTTTTATGTTGTGTGTCGTGGAACTGGAAAAGCAAAATTAAGCTAGATCTGGTACATGGATGTTGTTGACACCTCGGCATATGTGAGAAATTTTCAGCTTTTACCGCTGAACAAAACTGGTATATATATTGAGGAACGTTGACGTGCAAAGTGAAATGATACCTTTGTGCTTGTGAGGAGCGATCGAAATTTTCTTATTTGGAATTTAGAAAACATTGGTATTCGGCGGGCGTATTGATTTGAAGCAAATACGTTTCGCCGTGGCTATTTCATCTATAAAACGATAACTTGAATTGATAGTTCTGAAGGGATTCATGGACTGTGTTTACATAAGTTGCGCTGTTCATGCTAACCCGTTGTGATGATGAAACAAGTGTTCACTTGAGTGTTCTTCCAGGCTTTTTGGCTTCTCTAACTATGTCTTCGCTAAATGGCTTCCAGTACTGTAAGGAAATGAATTTAATGTCACTTCTGTACTAGTTATGTTTGCTAATAATTGATTTAAATTTTTATGCAGGGGTTTCATTGCTAGTGAAACTTTATTTTTGAAAGCTTAATTGTTACCTGAAGCTTTTCCTTGGATTTGCTATTTCAAAATTGTCTTCAGGTAATGCCATTGAATATGTGATTAAGGAGTAAGAATTTAACGTGCCTTGAGCTGTATCTTTTGGCTTCTTGTTGGTCTTTAGTGCTGGTATTTTGTTAGTAGCTCTGTATTATATGTATAAGAAATGCAATAAATGCGTTTAGAACCTAGTCCATAGTTTCTCAGTCGTCCCTCACCAAGTGAGGGACCTCTCTATATGCCTCTAGCTTCGCTCGTTCAAAGTATTACGCCTGTAGTAGAGTCCAATTCTAACATTTATGCCGCAGATTCTTCAGTTCGTCACGGATTGTCGACGGGCTACATGTAATTTTTCCAATTACGTATATATAGCACGTTTTTTAATGCTAATCCGATCTTTTACTGCATTTTCGTACTTTCTTTTACATAGTTTTGGCCAGGTCTGTTGTGGTTGGTTTCTTGTATAGCATCATATGATAGGGTCTTCATCTGTATTTTTTTCTTTGCTTCATGAATGCGCGTTTGTTTTGTGACATCCATAGATTTTGTTTTCAGATGGTTCCAGCTGACCGTGGTGCTATTCTTTAGTAGAAATATTATACCTAGTTTTGAGTGTCGTGAACGATTGGTCCAGTTGTGGTGACCTTTGCCGTGGTGCTGCAGTCAATCTGTAATTTATTACAATGAAATCGACCGAGGCGTTGCTAAAATTAGCCCTGTTTGGTGATAACAATGTGGTCCATGGAAGGGGGCTTACTAATTGCGAAGCTTGTGAAGGTGTGATAAGTGGCCCCGCCGTGAAAGTAAAGTTTTTATTTAAATTCTCAGTGTCGGAGATTTCACAATGTTGTTTAATAAAAAATTGGGTTGCCTACCGATGGAGTTTTTCCGAACTAGTGTATTTTTTTTTGTTACTTTTTTTGTTACACATATCTAGGTGTTCTTGCCATAGATTTGCAATGAAGCTTTACAACTTGAACCAATTTTTGTTTTTGCAATACGTGGTTTGGAAAACCGCTCCCGTAAGAACTATAGTTGTTTATTCAAACTTCTATTCTCTACTTACAGGTGCATCGAATTTTAGTAGCAAAACTAAGGCGCTGTCATTGTTACCACAAGTTGACTGCAGCCACACGGCAAATGCTACCCTCTAAACTGATTGGGCCTATTTGCAGTGAGGTTCAATTTATTTTACCTCTTGTTTCAGTTTTTATAAACCTGTAACGGGCTGACACGCGTGAGGTAATAATCCGTTAGGCTTTCTTCTCTGGGCAACGCTGAAATTTTTCATCACGGCAGTTTGCCAAGTCTATGGCGTCAAGGTGCCGAATTAATCAACCTCGATGAACTGTGGAAAAGGCGGATTGTCATACTACCCAACAACAAAAACTTTTTGTCAAAGCTGTGATTAGATTACATTAATGAATGAAGCGGTTTTACGTCACGATCTCCCGCATCTTCCAAGTAAGGATATCGGGCTTGGACGGTGCCCAGCTAATGCCTGGACTTTGCTGGAGCTTAGGCCCTTTATTCACCAGATGCCCTTCCTGCTGAGAACCAATGACGCTTGCGGGACTCGAACGTTCAACCTGCTGATGCAGCAGCGAGCGCTCTAACCACTACGCCACGGCGGCCTTGATTACATTAATAATAAATTCTATTTACATGCAGTCAAATGTACGTGCACATCTGAATTAAGGCGCAGCTTGCTTAATTCACTGTCACTGCTTCGCTAAGCTCGTGAATAGCAACGGTGTCTCTTTAGAAATTACACATTTGGCGTAAAATTGTCTACTCTATGACAGGATATCGACTCTTGCGGGGTAACTTACGGTAAGTTGTTATTGATCTTATATTTTTTAAAGCAGACTGTTAAAAATTAATTTTAGTCACAATACTATCAGAACATTTATTGATGGGTGTTCAGTCGCCAGTACTATGTTACAACGCAGTTTTGCTAGCTACGGTGCAGAGATTTGTCGAGATGCAGCTGGTGATTCACTTGTACTTTGAGATGAATTTTAAAGCCTTGACTGCAACTGATACTCCAATGCAAGTAAAGTTACATTTTCACGTTGCCCAGTTCGATGCCGATGAAGTATGAGTGTGCGCTCTTTAGGTTAGAAGTGTCCAGCCCGTTCCCATCACTGCCATGTACCTCGTTATTATCACTGCCTATCAACACGAGCAGGCGGTAAATCTTCTCACTTTATTAGTTAACTTTTGTTTTTATTATGCAAACTCTAGTGTTATTGATGCCTTGACGTGATATTAACGCTTGATTTCTTTTGTAGACTCATTCGGAAAGCTTGTTTGTCTTAAGGCTAATTGGAGAGATTTTGATATGGTTGCTTTCGTTCGACGGATGTATATTTGACAAGAACTGAACTATCGACGTCCTTGTTTGTAGAAGTACTACGATTGGTTAATTTCCCATGAAAGGTGTCGGTAAGCTTGCATGAAACAGATGTAGCAGGTTTGCTGCAGAGAAATTTGCATTGTGAGTTTTCCCTTAGCGGAAACATTAAAAAGAAAAAAAAAGCAATAAGTTTCTCCCTAGAGTTTTGAACATTGAAAAAGTCACCCGTATCAGTTGCTCTGCTGATAATTGAACTTCCAGTTTCTGGAGCAGATTCTGATAGCTATGACAAATTACATTTGAAAGTTTTGATTTAAATTGACAGGCAGGATTTCTGCTGTTAACTAATCTGGTAAGTTTAAAAAGAAAATGACCCTTCTTTAACTTGCACGTCTGTGACCAGGATCATTCTAAAGCTCTCTTGAATTATTCTACAAACTAACTACGTCATCGAAAATAGTCTGAGGTACGATTGACGTTCGGGGTGTTGCAGAACTTTCTCGCAGCTTCAAGAGCTTTTTATGCATTTTAACGGCTATCTAATAAAATTTGTCAAAGTTTTGACGTGTTGCTTTCTTGAACGAGAATTTGGAACTCAACATACGATAGATTTGGTTTTATGGTAGAAGCTTCGGGAATTTTCCAGAACGTTCTAGAATATTCTAGAAGGTTTAGGAATATCCAAGAAGTTACAAGAAAAATTTTTTCTGCTCTAGAAAGTTGTAAAAGGTTCGAGAACATTTTAGAAGTTTCTGGAAGGTATTGGAAGATCTGACAAGTTTCAATATGGTCCAGCACATTCCAGAATAACGTGGAAGGTTCTAGAAATTGCGAGAATGTTACACAGATTTGCACAGATTTGCAAGTGTTTAATACTTTAGAACGAAAGAATCAATATTGATTCTTACATCGCGAACTTAATGTCAGCAATAAAGAAATTCAGACTAATTTTTCAATTTCACTACCCTTCTATGTGCCAAGTTTATACATACCTACGGCGGAGACATAAAATCAAGAGGTTACAATTCAATTCACATAAGCTAGCATTTATTTCATCATTGCTTTCTCACACAAGTCGAAATCATTTATGTTTAAATAAAAAAAAAAAAATTACACATAAAGGTCCAATACACAGCAGCAACGATACTTCTCACAATTAACGTTTATAAATGATGAACGCTTAACACTTGAGATAGCGCAATAGGAGACTGCCGTGCGACTTTCAAGGAATCTTGAGAACGTAAATAACAAATATCGAAAAACCTTCCCCGTCACACAGAGATGCATGCTAGGTAATGACGTTACCAACACATCCAGTGTAAATTAAAAACCAGACAGCAGTACAATTCGCGATTAAATAGTCCTCAAATAGTTAAGGAAAAAAAAAGAGGAGAAAAGGCTATATTACCGACATGCCCCATGTAAGTCAAAAGCAAGAGACCACATTAAAAAAATCCAAATATAGTGTTACACTCTTCAGCAACAAAATCCAATTTTAAGCACATCTGCAGATAGGAAGTCACATAAAAATGCAGAGGTACAATCCAAAGCCAAAGGGAAGTTAAAAATGAGGAAGGAGAAGAACGAGCAAGCCAACATTTTGTTCATGAACAACATGAGGCACAAAAAAAATTCAACAGAATTAAAAGCACTCAGCGGGTAAGGAAATTCAACAAGATCCGGTTGATCGAAAGTCTGTAAACGGACAGATGAACCATGTCGATGAACAGATTCAAGAAAACAGTCTTTTAGACAGAGGCTAGTTAATTGCATCACATCGCTCAGAATAATGCTAACTGTAAGCCGAAATATGGTCGCTGTCAATCGGTTTCTGAAGTCGTTCGCGTTTCAAGGGTTAACCCCCCGGTTGTTGCGTGGATGACGGAACTTGCGTACTAACGAACATTACCCTCGAGTTGTTACAGCAACACACCTCCGCTGCAGTGTTATTCGAACGAACGCGGTAATTACACGTAGACGCAGGAAGACTCGAACGACGACGACCCGAATAGCAAATTCTTACTTTCACAGGATATAAAAAAACGTGCAATACTTAAGTTGCCTGCAAGCCCGACAAGGAAGAATTAATTACTAGACTGATCCATTAAAACCAAATAGAAAAATACGGCAGAACTAGAATATAGTGAAGCCCACATACCAGGCATTACTTTAATTCTTCTAAGATCAACTCTGAATGCAGCACAAGACTATAGCGAACCCGCCAGGAGAGATGAACCAGGCAATAGAGAACAGCGGGTGTGGGCTGGGAACCATACGGGCAGACTAAAGCGTGGAATGAGAAAATCACCGTACGGGAGCTCAGCTTTGGCAGCATAACAGTAATAGTATCTTGAATAAAGAAACTATTACACTACTGCCCAGGCCGGCTAGAGTTAGCATGTGTAGAATTTCTATTAGCAGAGGAAACCGTCCTGCAGGAGATTCAAACACTGCACAACGTTGGCAATTGCGAATCTGCGGACGACCACACGGTTAGCAGCTACAATCTCGACATTATTGAGCTTATGAAGTTCCTTTCTTTTTTGGTAGAGAGACTCCAGCTCTTAAAGTGCCCACCAGGGATATATTACCATGCATACGTGTATTTTCTAAAAAAATTGAAAGCGATGATTACTGTTATTATTATTTTGTCAAGTTATAACTCTAAACATGATATTTTTGGTTGCAGAAAATCATACAGAACCAGTCCGACACATACAAAGTCGAAACAAAATATCGATCAAAGAATTACCTTGGAATACTAAACTTACGGCGCGACGAGTTCTTAGTCAGCCTACGAACTTTCCCATCCGCAATCGTACACTAATAATCGCCTTTACAATAAACGTATAATTCTTGCCAAGCGTCCGAGCTTCAACACAATAAAAGCGCTAACATTAAGAATTAAGTTACCGATAACACAAAAAACGATACAAAAGTGTAAAATGATAATGTACAGCACGAAACGGAAATGATGAAAAAAGACGTCATTACAGGGTACGAAAACCCGCAGCTATCTACGTCACTTGCTAACAATGACTTACGTACTGTGCTTGGGCGTTGACGGCGGCTGCCGCTCTCGTGGGAGCAATCGTTAAAATTTATTCCATGTTGTAGCTAACGTGTTTGCTCTTGCAACAGACTTCAAAGATCTTGCATTTAGTGCCGAATGCTGATAAACAAAAGGTCCCGGCTCTCGACATTTTCGAAATGCCACCAAGCACTAAGTTATCACGGTTAAAAGCTAACTGGACTCTTGACCCGTCATGGGACTGAGTCGAGTACACATGACCGGCAGGTGGTCGTCTAGTCTGTAGGTTATTTGTATAAAATTGAGACCTATTTAAAAAAAATTATAATTTTAAGAATTAATCTAATCACACACGGTAACCTGCAAGCTTAAAGGGGTTGACAGAGCTGGTTATTTCTATGGATTGCTGATTGAAGCAAAAAATCATATCACGGCGGGTGACTAATGCGCGGTCAACAGACTAGGCTGGTAGGTGATTTAATCAGATTCAACGATTACGTGCAATTTACATTTCACCTGCTGCTCGGTTCTCCTCTGGTTATCGCAAGCAACAGCGACCCCTCTACACACGTTGGGTGTAGTACAAGGTAGCCGACGCCCACGAGAGCAAAAAATGCGAAACATTCCAGGTTCTTGGAATAAATATTTCCGCAACCATGACAACTTAACGTAATTAAATATCGCCCTGATATACACGTCGTTGCAAATTCAGAGTCGTGAAAGTAAAGAGAGATATTCGAAATATTACCAAACACTTGCTGCATTGTAAATAATATAAAAGCTGCTGTCAAGATTCCAAACAAACAAAAGTAGAAGCCGAAGCTGTATTCACGGTAGCATAATTAGAACGAAATTAACCCTTTAGCTAGGCGGCAGAAGAACGCTTTCGTAGGAATACCATTATGGAAGTCATCATTTATGGGCACTTGCCCGTTAAAAATTTTCTTAATTTCGCGCTATCGTGGGAAACGGCCTTTACACAATGTTGACCACGTCCGGAAATCATCGAAAGTAGAGGTCCAGTGCACCGATAAAGTGATGTACTCAGAGGCGCTGGTGTGACTTGCGGACAACCATCAACTTGCAAATTGCACTTATGCCTCTCTACGCAAGTTAAACTAACGAAGTAGCTAAGTATTTAACTAAGTAAGAAGTTCCATCTTTCACTATGATGTCATAGCTGGTGCAGGGTGATCGAGACGTCCTGGAATAATGTCTGTAAGGTGGGAATATTCAATTGTTCGTACACTACAGCATTTAAGACTAACGCCTAGCGGAGCACATTTCACGCGAAACAACCCCCCCCCCCCCTCCAAGATGTGCCGCATGCTGATTAGATCGGCCCAGTCATAACTCCCTCCCCAGCACCATGGGCGGCACATCTAGGGTTAACTTTACATATTAAGTAATCCTTATCATGTTGCTGCAAGCTACTATTCTAGTGTGAGTAGAAAGTAGATAATTCGCAGAGAGCTTTCTCGTCAGATCAATTAAAAAAAGCCGGAGATATAACATGGCAAGAGGCGGTTACAAACATAATATCGTGTATACAGAAGACACCAGTCGCTACTAATTGTTACAAGCGTCTGATACAAAGAATACACCAGGCGCCACTGAGAAGCGACCAAGCACAGTACGTAGTGACGCGAGCAGTGGCGGACGTTGGAGCAGCAGGACATCACAAAGTTGCATTTACAGCCAAATCCACGCGTTCAAGTCATAAAGAAATTAAGGTTAGAAGTAGCAACTCAGTCGGTGCCGGGAATATGAAACATCTCACGAAGCTAAGGGAACGTAAAATGTACAATTCCGCGAAAACGTACCTACGTCACTGTTTGCATTTGTCTCCTCTTCAGGCTGATCTTAGCACAACTTGTCCAAAGTGGATGTACTCTTCAAATGTTATATAATTAATTGCGAAAATCATGGTAAACTTCTAAATTCAAGAGAAGAATGTAAATCTGCTAGTGACGTAACGGCATTCCTACACGCAGCTGTACCTATAGTTCGATACGTGATGAGGAGTTGGACAGGAGAACCGGATCCGGGGTTTACGTGCCACGCGTGCATTTCATGCCCTAAATAAAAAATAACGCTAAAAATAACATCAGTAGCAGAATGGAAAAGAAAAGGTACAGCGCAAACCTACTAAGTTTTGGTTCAACAGATCTGAGGCAAAAGAAAGTCTGAACGCTTGCAAATCTTGCAGTTCGCAAGCTGGGAAAGTTAGAAACTTAAAACGATGCTTGCTTATTATCGCTTGTAAAAGTAAGACATCTTAAACAATGCTAGTAATTCACTTACATAATGTCACAGCAACATAAACATACATTAAAGACTAGAAAATTAGAATATAGACAAAATAAGAGTCAGATCATCACTTCCCTCTCAGGAAAAAAAAGTTACAGAAGAGAGGCAGTATTATAAGCGCATATCTTTAACCTTTAGGAAGGACCGTGACCCTCGCAGGGTTAACTTGGCAAAGCTGTAACTAAAGAAATCCAGTGGTCTACTTTTCAAAAATTTTAAGTTCGAGCAAGAACATCATACAGGTATTCCTTCACGACCGCGACATATTTAGATTAGATAGGCGGCAGTAGACGAACCAAAAGGCCCATTCCCAAAGAGACACCGGGACTTACACCCCGGCCCTCTATGAGCTATTGCCATTTATCCGCGTGACTTCCTTATCGCGGATTTATTTTGTGTCCACGCTTTCCCCACAGTGCCAAATGTCTTCAGAACGATGTGGGAGAAGAGAAAGGCATCACAAAACACTGTGAAAGCAGAAGAAAGTTTTAGTAGTTGATGGTGCGATGAGCCACTATAAAACATACGATGAAATTAAACATCATTAACTTGTATGCTAAGGTTCTGTTTTCATTACGTAATTGCGGTATACGTATTTGTGTGTATTTCTTCTATTCTGTTAGTCTTGAATCATACAAATAACTCAGTATGTATAGGTATATGTAAATTATATACCTTTGGAATTTGGAACAAAATGAACGTGGGTTACCAGTCTTTAAACTTACCCTTCGTAACATTCCATTAGTAACACCATGAAAAAAAAAAATTTCTAAATGATTCAGCAAAGAAAACAGGCAACTTTTAACCAGAATTCATAACTTTACTCGTGATTAGGAGAAGGCGCGCTTTGACGACAGGGGTTAAGCTTGGAACGTAGAGTGCGCGGTCGTGGAGGAATACCTGTATACTGAATCAGATTCTCTTAGGCCGTGCCACACCGCTGTAGAAGCTGTTTTCCCGTGAGAACACAATGGGACAAATAACCCCAGCAGCAGAGCAATGCAGCCTGGTCAAAACAGCGTTAAGCCTCCTCCGTCCCCGACACCTTCTGACAAGACGAAAAGTAAGGAACATAAAGCATGTCAAGAAAAGCGGGATACTCATGCGGCGAGGATCACCAAACATGGGTAAAACGCGGCAGAAGTGATGAACAAAACTAAAAATAGTAAGAGTACGGTACAGTAATAAGTAAACGGGTACGTAAAGAATATTTCGAAGGCCTAATTGAAGTTAGGCCACCACGAGGAGTTTCACGAACGACCAAAAGTTGGGTAGATAAAATGAAAGAAGATAATATCACGAATGACTAACGACGACTTACAAAATTGTAGATTTTTTTAATTGTCGAAGCATCAAAAGACAATCTAATGGGTAAAGCATGACAAGAAAATACAGAATCAATATGCGGATAATAACTGTGCATAATAACAAGTCGATCAAAATAGAGGACATCCAGTTTCCACATTGTCGGACGATGGCTGACAATTAATTCTGATAGCTTAACCGGCACCCAATACTACGAGATCTACGAGTTCGTCATTTATTAAGAAAGCTAAGGAATTTGAAAACAATTTTCGTTACGTCATTACGGAACACCAACAGTTCTTATACAAGGATATAAAATTTCATTCATGGCCATCGTCAGTACATCACCACTATTTTTTTTTTTACCCAAACGGAAAGTGTGACCACGTTAACACGTTGATCACGGCACCTGGTATAGGTAACCGTATCTATGTGCGGCAGCATTATAAATTAGTTTGTTTTCCAACCCCAGACGCAACGTGGCGAATTAAGAACGTAATTCAGCAATATTTCTAAGAGTATTCAGTTCTTCGATCCTACTGTACACCAAACGCACGTCACAAATAGTTTTGACTGTAAGACAAGTGATAGCCTCAAGTATATGAGGCTGAGTTACAGTGCTACAAATCTTTGCTGTCCTACTGGTATGCCTCCACGATAAAATCCTTTGTTTCCATGCAGCATAGCTTGAGTAAGATAATGTAGGGTTAAGCCTCGCCAGTTACTGAAAACTACGTTTCAGAAAGGATAAGTAGGGGGCGTTGATTAAACTGAAAGAGACTTGGAACCCCCGCACGAGAGTGTTCCCACACTGGATCAACGCGCATCAAAAATATGAAGAGCGGCAAAACGAGAAGAAGGAACGAATATCATAAGGGAATTACCAGCAAAACAACATACAAGCACATAATCATAAATTTATACGAGTATAAAAACACCATTTCGCCCATTATCGCAAAGGTGCAACACGGCATGCAAACAAGTGCGATGCAAAACTCTTTAGCCGAACAATCTTACCATACTAACAGGAACTGCAATTATACAAAAGAAATTGAAAAAATCTAGTACCACAAGGGATTTTTCGACACAAACGTTTAGGTCGAATGTCAATGACTGCAAAAGAACTGCAGTGAAACGATAGGTATTATAAAGAAGCTTTCAACGAACTTGGTTTTAAAAACACAAAATCTGAACTATTCAACAATGCCAGCGGAATTTCCATCAATGGAAGAGTCTGAGAAGTAGAAGGGTAATCTGTAGCACACATAACAGCTAAGCGTCACAGAATTATCCTGAAATATAAAATGTAGAACCAGTGGCCCGCGTAAACATCAAAGAACCACAGACAATACTTAATTCAACTAAATTTAATTTCCTTGTCTCAGGTATATCTTTCCCTTTTCCAGCGTTGATTTTCTAGCCCAACTGAACAGTCTTGAGCTCACAAAAAATCTTCACGGTGGCAAGGAAATGCAACTTAATAGCTATGCCATCACGCAGACGGAATTCAGACGTGTTCCAAGGCTTTGATTTCTCATATCAGGTAAGGCTATGGAACCTTGCTGGTCAAGCTATGGATCCTTGCTGGTTCAATCCAAGTTTCAGATCGAGGCGTAGAGGTGGTCAAGCAAGCAACCAACATTATTTTTATTATTATTCTGTAGTATGGCGGGATATCTAGAGCCATGGTGCTTCTGTCGCAAAAGAGCCGCTTGCGTTCGTTGAATACATTATAAAATTTTTACAAAAGCACAGGAGAGGCAGTACGACAGGAAAAAAGAAAGCTGGCGGTTGCTGGCGGAATTTCCCGCTGCGTTCAATAGGAGCTCGACATGGCAGCGATGTTTCCATATGCCTAGCGCGGCGATAAGGAAAAGTGAAATGCATAAAGGTTGAAGCGGATACGCGTGTTACGCAAAAGAGGGTTTGGTGGTTTATACACTAGGAAAGCAGGAACAAAGATAAGTAAAGGGTTGAAATTGTTTGTACCAAGTTGGTACAGCCTGTTTAAAAATTATCATTGGCAATATAGAGAGCACTGACAAAAAATGGCTTCAATAGGTGTATATCTGTCTAAGCAATCGCTACACGTTCGTTTTCATTCAAGTGTTACTGAAACTGGTTTTCGTTTGAAAAAATTGTTTTGTCTATTGAAATTTGGTTTATACAATTTTTTAGAATTGCAAATGAAAATAGCTCTTACTGGCCTCTGCAAGTCATCAGCGGACGTTGTAGAGAGAAAAAACAAGCTGATTTTTCCTAAATATTTAGACTGGCTATAGGAGATACAGAGAAAGAAGCAGAGCGGTGCTGTCGATAATTTAGAAACTTGGTGACAGCTAGAGACCCTACCTTGCAAAAACGGTAAAGCCCATGGCAAGGGAAGAGAGAGTTGGGAATCTCTGATTGTAACCACGACTTGACACTCGTAACGCGCCGTTTACGAAATTAGCGCTCCCTGGAAACTGGCTGTAGCTGCCAAGTTCGTTTCAGAAGCTCGTAAGCTTCTGGGTCACTTTCGATGGCAACAGGCAGTAGAGCACAATGTTGACGCGGCGCCTAATTCGCCCCTCTTTAAGCATAACATCCGGCAGGTTAGGTGAGGACAGGCCTGGTTTGTCTAATTTCCTTTTTTTTAGGATTTCACCACGTCAGAATTTATGCATATAGGGTTAAGCCGAAGTTGACGTCACAGGACACACCAAAGAGTCAACCAAACCATCATAGCTGTATGTTTTTCTAGACACAAGGCCATACTCCAAGTTCGAATCAAGTCCCCTAGCGAAGTCCCTAAGGATAAAACGGGGAACTTACAATCCACAGAACAACAAACAAGCATGGGAACAGTAATTCAGGCAACAAGGAAAACAAAGAATGAAGATTTGAAGTAGGAGCAACAACCGAACTATCGCAACGCTGCGACAAAGATGCATTGTTCAATTGGGTTTGGTTTTCTCCAAGCGAAGACCTGCAGTACTAAAACAAGAAGGGGTAATAATCGAGCTGTTGTAGTGGTAGAACAAAGCTGCTGTGAGTCACTCGCTTGTATTTTCTTCAGGTGAAGACCTGCAGTACTAAAAGAAGAAGGGGTAATAATCGAGCTGTTGTAGTGGTAGAACAAAGCTGCTGTGAGTCACTCGTTCGTATTTTCTTCAGGTGAAGAAAAATAGAGAAAATTTCAGTTTGTATGCATTGTGCACTCAATCCGGCTGTCTTTTAATAGTAGGCCTATTTGTAGGGTGGGTAACTAGTGCCGCGAGCAGTACGGCTATCTTCTAATAGAAAAGGAAAGTGTAGGAAGTTAAAACTGACTTATTTCCATTATTTTTAAAAATAAAACGAATCTACTAGCCAAGCAGTGCACAGAATTTTAGAAAGGAGAGCGCAAAAGCTATAAAGTCTACGACAGACAACACTAAAGCAAACGATAGCTACTCTTATAACACAAGCAACCGGATAACTGAGTATAAAAGCGGTAAATTCCCACATATGCAACAGTAAAACTACAATGGAATCGATCTGCTGTGATATAAGTTACCTCCAATAATGAAATGGAAACAGTGGTTCCCAACCTCTTCCGGGCCTGGCACCCCTAGAAAACATTTAATACGCTCTCGCACCCCCTACAAAAATAACTTACCTAATAAAGAATGAAAGCTGCGCGAACTTTGTGAAAGATTATGTACCCTGCTTTATTTTAACCACGATTCCGCATTCCTTGGAAGGTCATTTCGCACCCCCGGTTGGGAACCTGTACTGTAGATTGTTGCACGAACTCCATCTGATGCTTCTCAGAGATCAAGCAGACGTGTTCTAATTAAAAAATACACTGCCAAATATACCTGACAATCAATACTAAACCAGGGATGAAGTCCCGATGAAAATATAAGGCGTACGAAGTTTTGAACCAATAACATCGTATACATTTCATGATGAGAATACAGCATAAATAAATCCGTTAGAGAATCCGTAGTCGTGACGAGATAGTCCATAAAGGGGAAATCAAAGGATCCATGCACGGAACTTCCGGTTACGAAAGAAGAGAATAAAAGAGATCAATAAGGGTATGAAATTAGAATGAATGATGCAAAATGAGCAATGTAAACAAGATACTGTTAGTCGATTGAGACATGCGAATATTATCCATAAATTCAGTGTTAACATAGTTTACGAGACGCAGTACCTACCCCTGCGGGTCAACCCATGACCCCTACTGTATCAGAAGGATGGACCTGACTTATAATCTCCGCAACTCTGAACTGGATAGTAGGTGGAAGGGATACTGAGTGATAATAGAACGGTAAATTAAACCTGATGAATCACTAAATCAACTGGACCTATAGATACCTCCATCAAACAGCACCATGATGGTAGCAAATGCAACAGATATCACACTGAGATTGTAGGTCACGTTATTTCTATAATACAAGCTCAGGAATTATCGTTGGAATACGAGAGTCACTCAAAACGCACGAAATCTGACAGTAAGGGCGAACGCATCCGTACTTTTAGAGTGAGCAAAAATTCTATGGACTCGTGACAACCGCACCTGTACCAGCTCTAGAACGGACTACACAACAACTGATGGTCCACTACTACTGAAGCACGATTACTTAAGAAAGAAGTTTCAGTAAAATGGTATCACTTTCACGTGGGGACCTAAAAATGAAAATTTGTCGACGGCGACGCAAGGAACAGGCGAATTTATTGGCATTGACCATTGAGTGGTGGGAGGAGAACAGTAGTAATTATATTTGTTTGTTGATCAGTGAAGTCTCTCCTAAGATTCGACTGTAATCCATCGATACCCTATTTATGGACGAATTTTGTATCTTCATAAATATATTCCCTGTACCACGAGGAATAGTTTGCCCTTTGTATCTGTGAGGTTCCTATGTTATTAATTAGAGGTACCTACAGGTGACTTTGAGTGAGTTTTCAAGTATAAAGTAGGTAGTTCTTAGCTCTAGGTTTCCAGCATGAACTCTCGGTCACCGTACAGCCTATTCAGACTAGAAACTACCAAAATTCGAGTTTGCACCAGAGGGAGAGCGAAAAAATGTACATTAAAGCTACGAGACAAGCAGCTACCTATGAAGATTTTACTGTAGTCAAGCTCACTCGCATGCCAGCATGTTGCCAAACCCTAGGCGAATATAACTGATCAGCAATGAATCTCACAATCAAAATTCAAATATTAGGTGAATCCTCCATGGCTTCTATAGCGGCGTCTGTAGACTACTGCAGTGCAGAGAAGCAGAATGGGTAGTTAACATAATTCTGTGAGTCCGCGCGCCATTGGTCTGTCCGGGCTCAGTGCGCCTCAGACTGTAGCGACGGGAGGTTTTTCTGTGCTGCGAGTGGTACAAGCCCCAGCAGCGGACTGTGAGTGACCTACAGATCTCTAGTTTAAAAGAGGAAGGAAGATGTGGTAGGGTAAAGAAAGTGATAGCCCAAGCATGGATTCAGAAATTCGGGGAAAAAACGATGAGTGAAATAGCTGGCAGTAAACTATGACAATAAAAGGAAATAAAACGAGCATGGAAAGAAATATATCGAAGGCCTAGCTAGGGAATCGTGGCTGCCCGTAGTAGAAGATGGATAAACTTAGCAAATGGTAACAAAAATGCCACACAATGTTATCGCGGCTTTCTGAATAAAATAACAATAGTACTAACAATTTTATGTTTTGTTTTCATCTATAAATAACGATAGTGCAACTACAGTAGTTGTGCTACAGCTCTCCTCGAATACTGCTGCTCAGAGTTCTGTGTCGCTCTAAATACTCGAGTACTGTTGCTTTGAACAAGACAAAGGCGTCAATAAGCCAACAGTGGAAGAAAACAAGACGTCAGCCTAAATATAATTTCACTAGCTATGACCTACGTAGAAAAATATTATGCATTCGAGTTTATTTCAGTCTACCGTCTACTCTCACGTAACTTACGCAACTGGAACTTTACCTTAACGACAGGTGATCCGTCCAAGTCACACGGGAAGTCACGTAAATAAAAAATTTCTTAGCCCTTGCTTCAGTGGCGGCTCGTGGACAGTAGAGTTATTTGTGATTCTTGCATGAACTCGAGGATGGCGATTGGCATTACTACTGCAGAATATCAGTGGCTGGTCACAAGCACCACTGTTGAAACATTAAGCTTACACAAGTTATTACTGACTTCTCATTGAAAATACTCACTTCTTGCTGGTCCTTTTCCCTGATATATGTGCGAGATGATTACAATGCAAAAGAAGTAAATTGCCTAATGTTCTGACTCGCTACTGATCAGCAAATTTGAGGCATAGCTAAAGTCGATAAGATCTGATGCTCTCCCCTACAGACAACATCTGTTTACCTACTTACTTCACAGTCGTAGTGACACGGTACTTAGTTTTGCTCAAAAGAAACCGCAGCGATAAATACATCCGATGTGAACTAGAAGGATCACCATGTCTGTGGCAATTATCTATTTTATAAGGTGACACACCAGACGGGAACTCATGAAAACTCGACAACTTGTGGTCAAATAAATATATAGATGCCATCCACTCGGACATGACTACCAGAAATGAATGGAGACGATGTCTAACATTTTAGTTGTTTTTTCAACAGTTCCCGTCTAGATGAGTCGCCGTTCGTAAGTGTAACTGACCTTAAGAGAAGCTAGCGAGTATAGCTACCACCAGAAGGTGAAGCAAAAAAAAGAAGATATTTCGCAAGTAGAAGGTGCACTGCTTCCGCGAGCATTCAAAATTTTAGAACTTTGGAAGCAGCAACGGAGTTAACTTCAATAATTTTCTACGCCACGGCTCATATCTTGATATGTTGCAGTTTTGTACTGCATCCGGGAACAGCAGTACTCATTATTGCGGCACTGACTTTTCAATTTACGAGAGAACGTGATCGGACTGTTACTAACAATATCAGTCTTTTAATCGACGATTTTTCACAGAAAATTTTCAAAACGCTCAGCTTACAGTAGTACAGCGACGATGCCTACCATTGCAAACACGGATGCTTGCTGATGCAGACAAAAGCAACATGGTGACAACTTGGCAAGTACTCAGTGAGCCCGACACTGTTGATGTGGTCCATAGAGTACCTATCGTGCACGGCAATTCAAAGGGTCTGGTCAGTCAAGACGCCCCAACACAGATCCCTACAATCACTGCAGCATTACCTACACTACGTGGTGCAGAGCAGCACTGGCAGCCGCGCACTGCACGTTACGCGAGGCACAGCAGATAGAGGATAGACATTTAACATGACATAACGAGCTAGAAAATATATAATTCTATCACCACTCAGTCAAAATATTGCGTGAATCAACGAAGAAGGTCCGAGCGGATTTAAACATGAAGGTGACTCTCAATGCGATGAAAAATAAATGGTCCCGAAACCGATGAGTACTGAAGGCGAATGCGTTACGACGAGTAGAGCATTTGTCGCGATACCGACAAGTACTGAAGGCGAATGCGTCACGTCGTGTACAGCACGTGGTCCCGAGCAGTCTTGATGTTGTGCTCGAGACTTAGCCACTCGGAGATGTCCTGATCTCTCTGGACATTTTCCAACTTCATGTAGCAGGAGCCGAGGTAGCTGTTCTCGCTGAACTTGTCTTCGCTCCAGATGCTGATCTCCAGGGTCCGGGACTGCACCACCTCCAGGCTCATGCGGTACGTGATCTGGACAGAAATTGGGAGGACAATTGAATCGGTTTTACGTCAAGATCTCCCGCATCTCCGAAGTAATGATTACGGGTTTGGACGGTGCCCAGTCAATGCCAGGACTTTTCTTGGAGCTTAGGCCATTGATTAACCTGATGCCCTTCCTGTTGTGAACCAGTGACGCTTATAGCATTAGAACCCGGGACTTTTACCATTACGCCACGGCGTTGTACATTTGAAGGCTATAATATGTGCAGGTATGAGTATAGGTTATATTTGAGTAGGATAAGAAATAGGGCGTAACTCAAGCTACATTACAGGTTGGCAAACAAATAGGATGAATCAAAGTACAAAGCCACAGGGCAAATCTCAGACCTGCTCCATAAAGGACGGATGGCAAGTCTTCTTCACAACGCGCGTCTTTCGCTTGGTCTTCTTGAAGGCGTCAGGCAGTAGGTACAGCTTAGCGTACGGTGATGGCTCCATGGTACCAAGCAGCGCGAGATTCCTCGCATGAAGTACCAGGATCTGTAGCTGACCTCGCTGGTACTGCAGGCTTATTTTGACCTGGCCGCGGCCAATGCTGCTCGGGTTGTCTACGGCCGTCAGAGCCGATTCTGGAAGGTTTTACTTCATTAACCAAACTGATACGTAACTAAATACGGAGAAGATTCAATGCATTTTCTTTGTTAAACATATTCATGCCAGGCTGCGTTACTTTGCTACGGGGTTCTTTGTCCTGTAGTCAAAATCTTTGCAGTAAGTCAGTGCAGCCTGCCAAAGATATGGTCAACACCCTGACAGCAACGCACAGCATACATACCATGTGCGGCATGCACTGCCATATAAATGCTGGTACCTATTCCTGTATTCGTGTGTAATGTATGTTAAGATGAAAGCTGCTTCAATGCGCATTTCCAATTAATTCAATAGGTAGCTAACGCATAAAGTGAACCTACATTCCTTGTAAGGACAGCACTATAAATGCTCTGCAATAGTGAAACACTGTACGCAACAAAGGGTAAAATATATCAATCAGATCAAATTTTCAGGCCACGGTATTATTATTTTATATCTACTATATTACATCTACGGGTCAAGTTCAGCGAGACAGAAGTACATTATAGAGCGGGTCTTATGGGTTACAATTTGGGGGTTAGCTATATATACTTAACGATATGGGTACACAAAGGGTCTTAGACCCGGATACGCACCGGGTCTTTTAAGCTTAGTGATATGGATGTCGGTGTCTTCCTGGTCCCTGAGGAGCGGGTGCAGGAAGGTGTACACGATGTCGGAGTGCGCGATCTCATCTGGCATGGAGAAGAGCGTGTTGAGGAAGAGTTCTATGTCCATCTTGCGTCGCTGGGCCACGGCGCTCACCTCCGACCGCCCCATCTGCACGCCGCGAGGCAAGCTGCAAAAATCCACACCAGATTAAGATGATATTTACCATTCAGATTTATGTTAGTGATTAAGCCTCCCTACATACGGCGATAGTGATTAAAGAGAGGAAAAGGAAGGGTCACATAGCACGTAGACAGCAACGTGGAACCCATGCACGAAAATGGACAAACGCGCACGGGAACAGCAAGCTGGGAAAGAAGAAGAGATGAAAGTAAGATCAGTAGGAGTACGAAATTAGGAAAGAAGCAAAATGGGCACGAAAGACAGACATCCCTAAGGCTTAGCTAATGGCTAAGTCTACTAAACCCACTGGGGGGGGGGGCGCTGCTCCCCATAACATAGGATGGGCGAACCTAACTAACCTAACCCTATGGCCCATTCTACGACCCCTGAGGGAAGCTCTCTTGCTGAGGCATTACTTTTGGTGGTGGTATAAAATTAAATGTTTCATTGTAGTATGTAGTCGATAGCGCAGTTTTTACAAAGCTCAAAGACCTACGACGATTAGTAGTCGGTGCCGTAACATGTCTCTCCTTTATTGGAATTAAGTCCAACTGAGTCACTGCTCTACTTGTGATTGGTTGGTTACGTCACAGTTGATGCCTAACAGAATTTTTCCTGACGTTACTAGCCGCGGAACCATTTGGAAATACTGCCCTTTTTTGTAATGTGGCCAAGCCTAACTTACTCAGTATTGGTTATTTGAAAAGAGGATCAAGCACTCATAGTAATACAATAGGACAACGAACCTAGAAGAGTAATGCAATAAAGCCTGGTGTGAATAGGCTGAAGACAAAATCAGAGCACAAAATCTAGTCCGTTAAACTGAATCAAAACGAAGAAAACATACAGCTTGCCGTAAGTGCGACCATACCTGTGAAACTGAACCAGAGGGAAGAGGACGCAAAGCTTGCTGTGAAATTCAGAGAACTCCTTCCATGACCGGAAGAGGTAGGATGGCTCCCTGTGTCCCTGCCGGTCCACTCTCAGGATGTACACGTAGAGCTTGTTGGGATTGTAGCGCTTCTGAAAGTTATGGACAGACACACGGAGGATGCGGCCCTCCTCATGGATGTTGTAGATTCGAGGGATGAAGGACAGCAGCTGCCCACTGGTGGGGTCCATCACGTCCGTGTTGCTGGGGTCATTGGTGAACCGCAGCTGGGCGAGGTTGTGGATGAAGAAGTTCACCTGTGGAACACGAACGTGAGTTGATGCTTTCGCTACAAAACTGGCCCGGATAAAGGGAATATGAGTTTTTGCTATGAAGAATATCTGTAAAAGAAGCCAGAGAGTTGATGTTTCTGGTGAATAGGCTAAAAATAGCTTATGCAGTTTTCAAGGGGTTGCAACTCTCAAGAATACAGGGGGGGGGGGACCAAAGGCAGCATCTCTGATAAGGTATAACCGAGATAGAGTTAAGCCCCTATTACACGGGCGAACATTGCCCGGCAAACAGAAGAAATTGCCCGGCGGGCAGCCCACTTTGCCCGCTGCCCGGCAGACATTTTTCTGCCAGAGGTTTGCTAACTACGGGAACTTTGCCTCTACAACAGCGGGCATTGTCAGGCCAACATACAACGTATTTGCTTATCAGCCTTCTAAATTGTTGCAAAATTGTTCTAAGTTAGTTGCAGTAGTTATTTCACACCAAAACTAGTCGATTTTGCTCACTGTTTAATCATATTCAGATGAAAAGTATGTAAGTTAGAGCTGCCCGACCGACGAGACCTTGTGATTTCACCGTCTCGTGTAATAGCACCTCCATGTTCGGCGGGCATGTTCCCCGAGATTCTGCCCGCTGTTCGCCAGACTTTGCCGGCCTCAAGTCCAAGATGCTTGACTAGTAACGATCTTTAGAGAGGTGCGTTGGTATAGCTACTTTAGACAGGGTTGCAGGTGTTAAAAGCACACCAAGTAAGCTTGAGAGGACAAAAAATATTTTATGGAACAGGACTCGCCTTCGAGCCCTCTCATGGGCAATTAACTTATGGTTAACGACAGAAGCTTGATCTAAAGACGCAGAGCGAATACACTCGTCTCAAGTTGCCGACAAGTCAAGCTTACCGGGTTTAACTCATTTCGGCGGGGCCAATCGATCAATGGCGTCTCAAGAACTTTAATTTTATAACCCGTAATGGTGCTATCAAAAAGAAGTTTGGGGCAGCACACGACATTCGAAATAAATGCTATACAAAGGAACTGCCCAACTCTGCTTCAGCGATTGAGGGTCAACTGAACTATTTTATCATATTCATAGCTTTATCACCCTACCCATTCAGCGAATGATCCCTAGTGATTCACGGTTAGTATAATATCTCTACATAGATCCACAGCAGTCACGCCGTACGCTCTTAAGACTGGCAAATCCATGTCATAAAGCAGGGATGGGCCAACTATGGCCCGCGGGCCATAACCGGCCCCGTTGGTGATTTTATTACGGCCCGCAGAAAATTTTGAGTCCTTCGATATATTAACCCATTTTAAGCTTTCACTTTAATATATATTCTAAAATTGCATACCTGAAGCTGGCCGGCCTGTGTGTCAATGTTTAAAATTCCATGTGGCCCCTGAGTGGAAAAGTTTGCCCACCCTGCCGTGGTGCCAACTGAACTGCGGATCTGACGTTAGTCCTGCGGGTGCTACGTACCTGGGTGAACCAGGACTTGAGAGCTTCTTGGATCATCCTAGCAAAGAAGGCACTGGCTTCCTGGGGGCTGTGATCCTGCAGTAGCGCCTTCTGGACGAACATTACAGCGCCCCACGACACTCCACCCACACCGCTGCTCGCCATCTGTAAATAGAGCAAACAAATCGACTGTTGGTACCTCCGTACTAGAACAGTTATTTCAACATGGAGTTTCAAATTTGACTTAATTAACAGGAAGTAAAAAACAAAGATCGTCAGAAGAAATAGGTAACAGGAAGGCAGCAAACTTTTTACAAATTAAAGGTGTTCGGGTCGGCAAGCTCAGGCTAAAGTAGCCTATGAAATACCCGTAGGGACGCGACTCTCCACAACATAAAATGGGTGAATTATTTCCAGCTTAAAAAGTGTAGCGATGCGTGATGCAAAAAATTTTAGCATTTCAGTTGGTCGAGTAGGTAAATAAAAAGATTCCCAACAGTAACAGTAGAGAAATCAATTGAAAGGTTGATTTTTTCACGCTAGGCATCCCCGTACTGAAAAATAATTACGTTCATATGTAATGGCTATCACCGACCATTTAGTTGCTTTTACGACAAGAAGTTTGTAGAAAACGTGATCACAAATCCTAATCTTTTCCTGCTTGAAATAAAAAATCCCTTCTCGTAGGAAGAGCACAATTCGTATCGTGTCGAAAAGAGCACAACGTGTACGATAGGCTAACGGCAAAAAAAGCTACGGCACAAGCACCAAAAAAGTGCTGACAATTAAAAAAAAAGAAACTTACCAAGGCAAAGAGATAGAGGAGTAGGTGCCCATTGGTCCTGATGATGTTGAAGGCTTTGCAGCACAAGTCAACGAAACTCTGGAACTTGTCCGAAGGCTTGTCCCCGCCGTTGATAACAAAGGCCATGTCAGCTGTGAGCACAAACGGCGTTCGGTCCCGCTTGATGTTGCCGAATTTCTGAGCGTCACCCAGGAACTTCCCAAAATCGATGTGGAAGAGATGGCCGGTGTTCTTCAACATGATGTTGTCATTGTGCCTGTCGCAGATGCCGAGGATGTAGGTGGCAACACAGTACCCTGCGCAGGAGGCCGTGAAGTTCTCGACAGCTCGCTGGTACTCCAGAGTCGATGGGTTCATTCTAGCGAGCCACTCGGCGATGGGACGGTCCTTGAAAACGCCCGTGACCCCGTACTCGGTCTGGATCTTGCGTAGGGTCTCTGCATCCTTCACCAGCTCGATGATGCCTGGAGGGGAACGGTAACGAACCTTTATATATAGAACTTCATCGTTCACTGACGCGATGATAGAGAGGAAAATAATGGAGACGAATATTAGGATAGAGACCAAAGACCTGCTTGTGCCTAGCACTAGCTCGCAGATACCCGAACGAAAAATGCTGATGCCAAATAATATCAGATCGACAAAGCGACCTGCTGAGAACTTCCTTGAGCTGGAAGGCGCGTGGAACAAAATAGTTGTGACACCTACCGCCAAGCTACAAAAAACTTCGCATTCCCATTAGATTATTAGCCTTTCACTACATAATTCAATCTTGCCCTGTCCATAGGAACAACACTAGGCGCACACCACACGAGATAAACTAGGCAGTGAAGAGTAAAAGCTCTAGAGTACTATCTAGAGATGCTTCGTGGTTGGTGTCTCGTTTTCTCAAGTGTGAACCAACCAAAAGATAACTCGTCTTCTCGTACGTTTAGCAGTGAGTATTATTATTTGGAGAAATGAACGACGCCTCAACATGAGATAGCTTCATAGTGGCAGATGTGCTAGTGTCAGACTCTTCGCCGCAATCACGATTATTCTGAGCTTGTCTGCCGGACAGGTGAGTTTTCGTAGGGCTTCGCTTACTGCTGAGTCGACATTTCCGGCGTTCGCACGCTTCTGCGGGGGTACTAGCCCTAACATAGAAACAGTTATGGTTGGCCACGTCGCAGGTGTCGCACAAGGTTTCCATCTCTGACGCCATAGCTCTGACAACCAGTCTTCGATTGGAGGCGTGCACTCTTCGAAACCAGCGGACATGCATCTGCAGCATGGATCCCAGTCGGGGTGTGCGGTCAAGATCACTTTACCTTTTTTATTTTACCATCGACTACACCATACCTTCATGAGCTCTATGACCTTCCTCAATTAAGCAAATTAGACATAAAAGAAACATAACATTGAAAAAACAACGCTATGCAAGGTGAAACATAAACAGCACAAACTTACCAGTTCTGTCGCCCGTTGGCACAACATTGAACGTTACGATCTTGAGGTCGAGGCCAGCCCGCAGCCACAGCCGGTCCATGAGGCGGATCATCTGGATCACCAGCATGTCCTGACGCAGATCATCGCCCACCTGACAGCGCGTAAAGGATCACTATACATTTCTAAACTAATGTTGTCAATGCGCAAAATGCCGAAGTTACATAATCTTTGCCCCGTAGGAAAATAACGGGACAAAAAACATGTGTATCAAATTAACATGGCCTGGTAACAACAGTGTCAAGTGTTCTCACCAACGGTCTTGACATTGTTAAGACGAGCGCACGGAACCGCTGGCATCATCTTCCATTTCAATTATCGAGCAAAACAAGCGCCACCAATTCCTCTTCAGCGAAATAATACAAGTACTTATATCGTGCTCGTGAGAAGTGCAGCGAAACTAAATAATTGCTGAGTTGGCCAACACCGGTTGTTAATTTAAGCCGGGTGCTCAGTACTATCCAATAGTAACAACTGCTGACAATTTCAACTGGACTTGAGCTTCCTCTGCAACGGGCAAATCTAACTCGACCGAAGCCCAAGACCCATCTTCAGCCCCATGACAAGATTATGTGCTACCTATTCCAAAATTTGTGGCCTATTACATGGCATGCGACCTATGCATTTCATGACTAGGATCCATCCTACTGCTAATGTCCTATTGGCTAAGAATCCATCCTCTGGTCTACGATTAAATCCCAGACCCTCCGGAATACCTTGAAGATAGCATGGATGGGGTTGGTGCGGGGCTCGACACTCCTGAAGGCGAGCTTGAGAGGGATGGTGAAGCTGTTGTAGTAGGAGCAGGCCCGCACCTCCACCCCTGAGACGGCTAGGGCAGGCGACAGCGGCAGTGAGGCTGAGCCGGTCTGGGTGGCAGGCATGGTTATGAGAACACAAGAGATTTATAACGCGACCAAATGGCCCTTCTCAGCAGCAAAGACGAAACACATTCTTTTCATGTTGGCAGCAACTTGTACCTTTTGTTTTAGTTATAGCTGACTGTGCAATGAATTTATAAAAAATTAAAAGACACTGACGAATGCTTGTAAGGAACAATTTTAACATAATTGGGTGTCTGCCAACATTGTTTGAATGATACTGTACAATGCTATCGAAGTTTTACACCTATCACAACTGTTCATATAGAAAGACATCCCCATAAGAATGATATGCCTGCCAGACCTAATTTTTACATGCATCAAATCAAGTAAAATTTTACGCCTACCAAAAGCAAGTGCTGGGAACACATTACGAAAATTATCCACCAGTTCCAATACTCTGCTGGGAACATATCCAATAAAACTACTTAACAAAGAACAAGGCAAACAAAATAAGAGGGCATCCTACGAGCGGATTCACATGAGGGTCAAATGAACGTTCTCAGTCAACTCGGCATCAAAAAGTATTGTTGTAAACCTGTTCCACAGCTGTGGATCTACCAGATGATTTACTAACATTAGCTGGCTTAGCAGTGTCACTAGTAGAATTTTGGGCGCTGAGTCCGAGGGACGCGTTCATTTGACTGTCGGGTAAACAGCTCTTTTGCGTTATTTCGAGTTCCTTGGGTCATTGTCGGTCGTTCGGAAGTCTACGGACATCGCAACTACAATTTAAGTACAGCCACCTTTTGTCATTACCGAAGAAAGGAAACCTTTATTTATCGATCGAATACCACTATTGATAGCCTACAGAATACTTGACCTCACACGTTAAAGGGTTAACCCTAACCACATGGTTATATTTCCTCCCCGCAAAAGGTTTCTTCCAGTAGTTATACAATACGACTGTGAGCGAGAGAAATCAAATTTCTAAGTTTTGCTGTGTAGACTTCTCAGGTACATCGCATGTGCGACCTAGTTCAGCAAGTGGCTGTTACGTCACAGCGGCTGCCAGTGCCTGGAGGCAGTCTTTAATCTGCACCTGATCTTGCTGGATGTCGGTTCTCGCTCTCCTCATAAGCCCCATTGCCAGCCAATTTAAACTTTTGTGATTGTGAAGAGAGTAATCTTTTCGTTGTATGTGCAGTAAGCCCTTTGAACCTTTTACCAGTTCTTTAGTAAGTTAAAATAAACTATTTTAGAACAATTTTACCAGTGGAAAGGAACTTTAATAAACTTAAAATTTATACTGAAATATACACGATTCCTAAATGCAAGGTAACAAAGAGAAAACATAAAACTGAAAGCACTCTGCAAAATAAGTCATCTAAAGAAAAAGTTAAAAACTCCACGAATATTATCGGCTACTGTTGGCGCCTGACAGGCTATTGTAAGCCATAGTATTAGAACATTATTTGGTGCCCGGTAACACGACAGAGAACCCTCGCAGCAAAAACAACACAGCCTGGTATGAATATGATTAGGTAATATCACTAAACTTAAGAAAAACAAAAGGACACACTCTCACCTTGAGCATCTCGTCTATGTATTCCAGTTGCTGCGAGAGCACGATCATCTTCTGCGAGTCTTTAACATCTTTAATGCGCGTCGCAGTCTCGAACAAACTCTGCACAAAGGCGTGGTACGATAGCTATAGAAGATTGTTCAAGCCACCCTAAATCAGTACTAGGTGCTTATGCTGTTTTAAGAGAGGAAAGGCAGGGACAAAGAGTATGTCGATAGATGCATGGAGCCAATGCACGAAGGTGTTTCCACACAGGATCAACGCGCATGGGAACAGCAAGTCGAGAAAGAAGAGGAAGAACAGACGAAAGAACGATCAGCAGCAGTAAACTCTGCAGCAAGATCACATACATACTGTACACTGATCGTGCCAAAAGATTTCAGCTAGGATTTTTACCTCCACCATGGACCTTCTGTTTTTGCTGAGCTTTGTTATTCCGGTTATTCCATTTGTCTGTCAGCAACTAGCTCAAAAGGCTCTGGGCGGATCTTTACAAATTTACAGGAACTTTTAGAATGTCACAAGAAGTAGATGATACAATTTTGGTGAGGATCTATCGACCCCTTTGTCTATCTACCATTTTGCAGTTTAGAACTACTTTGCTAAGGAACGTCTGCACACTCGGACCACAGCTTAGCATGACACGTCCAGTAAATAAGTAAGTACACAAAGCTGCTTTCACACTATAGTTATTTGTAACCCGTACACAGCACAAATTATGTTTTGTTGCGACACTGCAAACACAGCTGTGTGTGTACCAAAAAATGTGGTAAAAATGTTAGCAGTATGTCAGTCCGTGAAGCAAACCTGTGTCACTAGCAGCGCTACGGACACCTCGTATACTTTACGATAAATTACGACTCGGAAGCTGCGCGCTTTTCTATTGTTTAGGAGAAAACAACTAAACACTTGAACGTTTCGTGGTACGTACGGGAAACAAAAGGCTATAGAGTGACTTCGGCTTGAAGCTCTTTTCTTTTTTTCTTCTTCGATAAAATTAGTGGGAATGGTTTTCACGGAGAAGCCATAAGAAATATGTGGCCAATACTTAGAAATAGTGTACTTGCAGCAAGCAATTACTGTATGTCAAGAAAGCGAAGAAATGGCACATCACAGACGCTCATCATTATTATTACAATGTCTGAATTTTTGCAACATATTATTGTTGCATTAAACCGCTGTTCAACATAAACACGACTAATGTACAACGGGATAATAAAATAAATTCGTCAAATTTTCATCATAACACTGTGTTTACATTATTCTACTAACTACTTCCCAGGCGACAATAAACAGACGAAATGCAAGCGCAGTAAAAAAAATAAACAGGAGAAAACTAAAGCTAACAGGGCACAAGACACAGCGGTAAAAAAAAACGACAGGGGACAAGAAATTGCAGTATGAGAAAAACCAAGAGATTATTATTATATTATATTGAGTAGTTTAAGTCTCCGTCTCCACAGCAACGGCGATCTAACAGAGGAAGAAGCAAGGGACACATAGTGTGACGATAGACACGTGGAACCCATGCACGAGGGTGTTCCCACACAGGATCAACGCGCATGGGAAAAAAACCAAGAGAAGACAAAGAAGTTTGCATAACACTAATATATGATAATAGGATCCACAGCATGGGTACGCACCCTGAGCAGGGCCTCCTGCTTTAGTAGCCTGTTCTCGAGGTTGTTGCCGCATATAACAAGAAGGGAGCGGGTCACCAGCTGCAGGCGTCGTCTGTACCGTGCGTCCTGTTCCCCTCGGCCTTCTGATCCGCTCATGTTGGTCTGTGGAGGCAACGTAACATTTAACTTCTGTCTGCCGCTTCAGTCATTTTCAGCAACGCAAAACAACCCGGAGGATGCTGAGCATGTGCCAACTTATCTATCACAATCTCAGACAAAGATGTGCACTGTCATCACTGAAGACGTATCATCGACGTCGGAAGTTTTTTCGGGCGCAAAGAGTAGGTAGAAGTTGGAAACTGGTTGGACTCGGCAGTTGGATTTTGTCCGTCTGACTTCGCAACTACGATTATGAATTTCCGAAACGACGACGATCACTGGTAACTCGCATAAAGTACGGTAAGCAGTCAGGAGACGGGTTTACATGTCATACATCCAAGTTCTACCATGCCGTTTCAATAATGCAGCATCTTCATTAACACTGGTATAAAATTGAACGGTCCTACCTTGCCAATGTGAATGAAACACATAGCTACTCTTTACTGTTGGTATCGGTGAAGTGGTTCTTATGAGGAGTTGGGTGTAATTTCCCCGTTACTAATATTGTACAGGGGACAAAATAGGGCGTACCCCTTGCGAGTTCCTCGGCATACACCTCGTGTTTTGTACAGTTTGTCTTACCATGCATACAATATAGAAGTCACAATGACCCACGATTACTTTACTGGTAAAAAACACTTTGGGGAATAGGCCAGATCGGATGGGAAGAACAAGATAATAATGCAATAGTCACAAACGTAGAAGTTTGAGCGAGTAAAAAAATGAGTAGCTGGTGTAATAACGCTAAAAGAGGATCTTGTTCCGTAAAAAAGCACGGCACCTGCTGCGGCAGACACTGGTTGAGTAGCCAGTAGAGGTGATGAGCCAGACGCGGGCAGGTGATGGAGCGCTCCAGCAGTAGCCGCACCACGGCGCTGTTGTCCCAGGCCTCGTGCTTCACCGCCTGCACCAGCTGCGGCAGGTACGCCAGCAGCTCGTCGCTGCCCAGCCCCCGGAGCCACTCCACGGCTCGCGTGCGCACCACCGTGTCACCGAAACTGTAATGAAATAGAGGAGAATCAAGAAATGGGGACTATTATCGTCGTTTTCTTGGTAAGTTTACGACAATACCACAACCGGGCAAAGCAGAACGTTCTAACCTCACCCCCAAAAAACTAGTGAGTTTTGAGGGAGGAAATAAATAAATAAATAAATGCCCCTTCATCAAGTATGTCTATAAAAACGTGAGTCCTACGCACGTGAATGTTCCACAGGAATTAATGCACACGGGAATAGCGAGGACAGTAGAATGATTCTTAACTTTTTCGGTACCAACATACGTTAGAAACTCATAGCGCCTTTAAAAACAGTGCGCTCGAAATTGTACATTCTCAAGATGTATGAGGAGAGCTCGAAAGCGAAGAGTATTAAGCAGTGCTCAGACGGAATTTTTACAGTAGCTACATAAAGTTGGAGTCGCACAGTCGTTGGTTATTTACGAACTGGAATGAAATAATACGTTTGCCCTTATTGGTAATCTACATTTACTTGGAAAATTGGAATTGAAAGCAGGGAGGAGGCGGGAGGTTTTTGGGTGCATGAAGTTGGGGTCTGACCTTTCTTTCTCCGAGCAGCAGGAGTCTGAAATCCTACTAAACGACCCGGAAAGCAGAAGTTTAGGTCTGCCAATCTGCGGCCCAATTGCAATCTTCTGAAGCACTAAAAGTCCGCCCATTTGAATACTGCGGTGTTGCCATTCATACGAAGGTGGCACCGTAAAACGGGGTCTTCACGTGAGCCTATTTCTTCTGACAGTGAAGCATACTTAAGGCGTTAAGGAGAGAAACACGCCCTGCGGTCGGCGCGCACACTTTCACGTTGGAGGATGTTAGATGTCGAACTAATCAGTTCGGTCGGTGCTTCGTACCCTGGTCTGTTGGGGTTTAGAAATCTTCGCCGGCATCGGATTTTGGTCGTGTAGGCCTGTAGGCGTTTAAGTCAGCTGTTAAACGGCTTTTTGTCGGGTCTCCTTTAGCAGAGTTTCCGGCTTCCCGGTGTTGCAAAGTGCTTCATTTCGGTTGTGCTGCCTGTCCGTGGTGGGCCGTGCGTGAAATTTTAATAATAATAATAATAATAATAATAATAATAATAACCGTATTTCCCAGAATGAGCTACAGTACTTGTAGCCCAAACAGTTAACACGAACTGACGGAGACCAAAGGTGCCGACTAAGCTGATGGACATTTAACTTGCTCGTACAGCAAATATCCATAAAACTATTGAAGCGCTCATAAGCTCGTAGAGCGAATTACTCACACAACGTAGCACTCGTACTGCGAGGTTGTACTGTACGAGTAAGAAGTGACGCTGTTTACCCTCAACAGAGCTAGTCTAACGAAAGTGACGTATAAGCCTAATAGAAGTGGGCTAACACTTAACCGGGAGGATGAAAAACGTTTTGAGGCGTAGGAAAAGCGTAACAGAAGTGACCATATATGGTCATCTGCCCAATAAAGGGCCAAGAGAAAACGCTGCCAACAATGTGGGATAAGTGACACAGCACAGGATGACTGGTCAGATGGTCATTAACGTACTGGTCAAGTGGTCAGCGATGAAAGGAAGTACCTGGGCAACAGGAGGTGCAGGGCATCAGGAGGATTGGGGGCGGCCCAGTTGCGAACCATTGAGTGCAGGTCAGGCAAACATGAGATGTCCCACGAGTGAGCTGCCAGCAGTACCTGGTGGGGTTATCAAATAAATGTTAGCGAGACAATAGGTAGACTCAACTAACACCCTACCATGATCAGGTTAGCTACATTACAGTTACCTTCACACTAGTAGCCGAACCTCACACCAAAAGAGGATAGAAGGAAACGCGTTTAATATTCAAGTGAACTTTCAATTTTGGTCCAGGTTCATACAATCACACTCGTCGACAACTGGAAAATAACTGTGGGTGAGCAAGTGTATTCTTGTTCTTGCCGTGCTGGCGAAGTGGTTCAGCCACTCAACCAAATGAGGACACTGTTATCCAAAGCGAGAAAGAGAGCAGAGAGGACGCGGAATTTTCTTTTTCTAATGAGGAACTCTGACCATGAGAAAAAAACTCCACGCCTGGGCGTCCATGGAAACGTAAGAACACCCTAGTGGAGCATTAAAGAAACACGAAGCGATCGTACCTTGGCAAGGGCGTGGGGATCTTGGTGGAGGTAATGGCGCTTTTCCCACAGTACTTCGCGCTGATCTACCGAGCTCCTGAAGGAAGAAAGCGTAAAGTCTTGGATGACACCTTAAATTGGAAACGGCATACCTACGAACCATATGGAAATGGCATATGATGATTAAGAGAATCAGCTGAACTATTTATCCTTCCACAATTGCGGATTTTATCTACAGAGACCTTCTACCTAATGCATCAATATCTTGAGGAGTGAAATATTGCGCAATAGATGCTGTAAATTCAGCATGAGAATATTGCTTAAAATATTACAAAGTCACAACACTCTGATAGCTAAACTAACGTAATTAAGTAACCTTATTTCATCACGTGACAACGACGTATGTTACCTCACAGCCAATGAGCAATCTGTAAGTGACGTCACGTTTTGTTTGTGACCTTACGTCAGCTCAGCCGTGCTAGACCAGGCATCTCACTGATAGCTGACTTTTCTATGTCTAAGACGAACCTCTATGCCTAGCAGAAGAGGCCACAGGCCCAGTTACCTGTTGAAATTGAAGATGTCTCGCTCAGACAGATCCTTGAGGCAGGCCCAGTTACCTGTTGAAATTGAAGATGTCTCGCTCAGACAGATCCTTGAGACAGGCCCGGTTACCTGTTGAAATTGAAGATGTCTCGCTCAGAGAGATCCTTGAGACAGGCCCAGTTACCTGTTGAAGTTGAAGATGTCTCGCTCAGAGAGATCCTTGAGACAGG
>LQNS02276883.1:16490525-16509755 GCA_001587735.2 Parhyale hawaiensis | reverse complement strand
GAAGTTGAAGATGTCTCGCTCAGAGAGATCCTTGAGACAGGCCCAGTTACCTGTTGAAGTTGAAGATGTCTCGCTCAGACAGATCCTTGAGACAGGCCCAGTTACCTGTTGAAGTTGAACATGTCTCGCTCAGAGAGATCCTTGAGACAGGCCCGGTTACCTGCTGAAGTTGAAGATGTCTCGCTCAAACAGATCCTTGAGACAGGCCCAGTTACCTGTTGAAGTTGAAGATGTCTCGCTCAGACAGATCCTTGAGACAGGCCCAGTTACCTGTTGAAGTTGAAGATGTCTCGCTCAAACAGATCCTTGAGACAGGCCCAGTTACCTGTTGAAGATGTCTCGCTCAGACAGATCCTTGAGACAGGCCCGGTTACCTGCTGAAGTTGAAGATGTCTCGCTCAAACAGATCCTTGAGACAGGCCCAGTTACCTGTTGAAGATGTCTCGCTCAGACAGATCCTTGAGACAGGCCCAGTTACCTGTTGAAGTTGAAGATGTCTCGCTCAGACAGATCCTTGAGACAGGCCCAGTTACCTGTTGAAGTTGAAGATGTCTCGCTCAGAGAGATCCTTGAGACAGGCCCAGTTACCTATTGAAGTTGAAGATGTCTCGCTCACAGAGATCCTTGAGCAGCTGCTGGGTGTTGAGGTCCAGGTCGGAGAAGTTGAGGAGCTGGGGCGCGAGAGGCTTGATCTCCGGGAACACCACCTCTCCAGGGTACTCGGGCAGTTCTACGCCTGTCAGTTCCAATATATTATTATTAAATCCAAGCTTCGTAACCAAGATGCTCAATAAGCCATCTCAATAGTGAAAATTTTATAAAAAGAAGGAAGCCATGTTACAATATATTTGATGATTGTTATTCTACAGGAAGTTTAAATCTCCCTTTCACACAATAGTAATATAAGAGAGGAAAACCTTAAACAGGGATCATATGCGGGGCATAAAATGGACCCCCTCGCAATGGAACAGCTAGTCGAAACACAGAACAACAAAAAATTATCAGCAAAAACAAGCAACAGGATAAAGCACGGTGAGTACAAAAGGGTGTCCTGAAGGCCAAGACAAGAAAAGGATATCCCTATGCAGAGGGAGCAGCGTCATCCGAAACTAGCACACTAGCACACACAGCCTCTAGAGACGTAAGTCAAAAGAACGAGTGTCCTCAGCCCATCGTCAGAACGTTTTGTTGAGCCCTCGTAAACACAGCTTTGAGCTCCAAGAGAGAGAAAGGTGTAAAAACGCTGATCGTCAGTAAAGTTTGTTCAGCAATTGCCGTTAGCTAAGTTTCAAATATCTCTTCAAACTTGGAGGGAATGATAACAGAGGAAGAATGATCGTTCTTTCTTTTCCTAACATGCTTTATCGTCACTGTATTGGGTTCAGTGCTTTCTCAAGATCCTACTCCTGTTATCATTATCTCCGCCACGGAGGTTATATTTTCATCGGGTCTGTCTCTCTGCCTTACGTATGACAAATTGCCCAAAACTTGGCAGTTGGGAGAGAAGATAGGCATCTATATTATGGCAGCAAGCAAAAAACTTGGATAATATTTTGTATATTTGTGCACACAGAGTTGAAACACTAGTAACAATAAGCATTTTCTATTCGCAGCTCAAAATACACCCCAGTAAGAACTACTTCGTCACCATTTAAGAATAAACTCCGATAAGAACTGCTCTAGTAGGATATAAAAACAACTCCAGCAGTAGCAGAGTATCGGTAGCGAAAATAGGAAATATTTAAAGGTAATAATAAGCCCATAAACAAGAAGAACTCACAGAGCAGGGGGCAGGTGTGGGCGTGCGGATGGTCATAGCTGTGGGGAGCCGCTCCGAGACGCCTGTCGTTGTCTATGGGCCATAAGGTGAGTAGGTAGCCTCCCTGTCGCAGCTTCCTGTACGTAACAGAGATAAGAGCGCATTATATAGCAGTTGAAGATTACCACGACAATTTGATACTGCACTGCTTTTATATTAAAAAATATAATCAACGGTTTACCGGAAGGCTAAGAAAAATATTTCCATGTGAATAACACCATTGAAATAGCCCGTTCGGGCTCTTTGCTACCTAACGGGTTCGTATTACAGCAATCAGTTAATACTATGACATTGCTAATAGCTATATTCCTACACAGAGTGTGCCCTACGATCCAAAAGGACGATGGGACTCTGCTAAGTTTGCTAGTGCAAGGACTTGTAACCACATCATGCTGCAAGTCATATTCCATAAACTTTCTGGCATTCCTACCGGAAAATCTGCATGTGCTGGCGCGAACTCACACGAGTCAGCTCATCGTGCCGGAACTGATCAGCGTGCTGTTACTGGTAGGGGAAATATGCGCAAAGCGCCTCACCTGAAAGGGACACTCGTACAAAGAGCGTCTTCCATGCCCCCCCCCCCACTGCACGAGAGTAAATGAGTCTCGTGTGATAGGGAGCAAACAATTTCCCCTGTCCCACCTCACGGAGTGCCTAGCAAGGGAAGCTCAGACGACCTACCCAAAATTAAGACCCCACTACCCCACTACGTTGTGGTCCCGGCTTTTTAGTCGACTAAATCCATTACCTTAGACCGCTATTGATCGTCTATGAATCGGAAATAGCGGGACAATACCAATACAATAATGATAAGCAGAAGACCTACCTAACTTTTGCACAAAAACCTACTGAGCAGGCACTGTGGCCAGCTGCAATAACAGGCGAGCAATCTGGTTGAACCTGGGGGTGCAAACCCAGAAATATCCGACAAGGACAGGGTTAGCCATAGTATCTCCTTAAAAAGGCATTTATGCTAGAAAATCTATCTGAAGTAGTAAAACTAACGTTCGCAACATGTTACCGCTAAAAAGATGACCTGATCACGAAGGAACGGTTCTGACTGGTAACACCTTGCGTATAATATAGAGCTATCCAGACTTAAGGAAATTCAAATGCTTTACCTTTCAAAATATTAAACATTTCTATTTGCTGAAAATTCAAGGCTCTGTCAAAATTCCAGGCTTTTTCAAGATTTTTAAAGCTTTGCAAGCTGCGTATACACCTTTCCTTAACCCTATCTTATAAAGGTCGTACTATTTTGCTACATGGGTTCTACGTCGTATTGTATTCGGGTTGCAAAGAATTTGAGGGAGGAGAAAAAACAACAGAGAAGAAACTCCGAATCGAAGACACCTTTATCAAGTTAGACCTAAGTTGCGGGACGAATGTGTCATCAGTCCTTGCAAAAGCAAGCACTTTTTCCGCTTCACAATTTCACAGTCCCAGTGTATTCCTTAGGAAAAAAAAGCCCTTGCAGCCTCGCTACAGAGCACGGATAGGATAGGAGCAAAGAACTATTCTATGCAGAATCTCAACACGCACTTGTCGAAGGAGTAGCACTGTACGGCGGTCCAGCCAACTTCCTCCCTAATGTAGCGGGGAGTGTCATTATCGTTGTTGGTGAGCTGGCGGAGGCCGAACACGGTCAGCACCAGGCGACTCTCCAATGGCAGGATGTTGATGCGCGCGGCGATTTCCAGGCTGCGAAAAAACAAGCGAGATATATATTTATATATAAACCCCATTGTCTCAAAAAATTAAGGCCTAAATCAAAAAAAGTTTTGGGTAAAAATATGTTTCATTTTACAAAAATACATATTCTGAGCAAGTTTCGGAACAATCAGTCCACAATTTATAATTTTGGGCCCCCATGCCCCCCCCCCCTCCTCTCAAAAACGTACCAGTTGCAAAAGTTCTACCCAACTTTTTTTTTTTTTTTCCAATGTCCCCATCATTTGGAATAGGAATATAGATGGTAGAGACGTGAAAAAAAAAATGTACACAGACTCCCCCTAGAGCATGGACTAATGCTGTGTCTCAGCTACCAACGTTCAGGGTGTATCGGGACTGCGTGCGAGCCGCAAGTTTGGCCGCGGCATAAGGTAAGTAGGTACCTAACTATATTATCAGAGTGTAAACTAAGTTCTTGCCCGTCTTAACGTTCCAAAATGCTGAAAACCGGCAAAAAAACAGTAAAGCAGTGATAGTGGAAAGAAGTGACACAAAAGTAGGAGCTCTCCGTAAGTAACTACAACTGAGAGACTATAATACGTCTGATTTAGTCACGTTTGTTCAACTTCCGTAGCCAGCGTGACTCGGGCGTTCCATCAGAGGTACAACCGCGACAACTGACCACCCACTGTGGTGGTCAGTATGAGATGTACATAGCTGAGATCCAGCCAGGGTAGCATTAACTGCATGTAGGACTCGGAACACAAGGGCTGGCTAACAGTAAGAATGAGTTGAACACAAGGGCTGGTTAACATTAAGAATTAGTTTTTAGTAGGTACCTAGTACAACAGGAAGAAGGATTTCTAGCACAGCGAAACATAGCAGCATAGCGCTCAAGATTTGATGGTAAATCGCAGCGTCTCGGACTTTGATTCGAGCCAGCACAAAGGCTACTGGCGCAGCGATTCTATGCCTAAGCGCACCGAAGGTCAGACATTTAGCTCAGTATCTCTGGTGGAAGATCGCATCAGTTCACGAAAAATTTATAGCACCTCCAAGAGATGGAAGGGAGCGAAGGAAACTCACGTGATGTTGAAAGGCACAATGGAGTAACAGCGCAGACCGACGGTGGGCTTAGCCATGGGGGAAGGCTCGGCGCTGCCCACACAGCGGGACCCGTGGTACAGCTGCGCCTCTACGAAGTACTGGTCGTAGCGCCAGGAGCTGCTCAGACGGTGCAGACCCCGGACCTTGACCCGCATCCTGTCGCGTACCGTGCGGGAGTCCAGCACTTCTGTGTGGATAATCGTGTTGTCATGTTCTTGTCATTAGTATGTTTTTTATTACCTCCGCCAAGGAGGTTATGTTTTCGTCGGGTTTGTTTGTATGTCTGTTATTCTGTCTGTCTGTCATCAAGATAACTCAAAAAGTTATGAGCCGATTTGGATGAAATTTACAGGGACTGTTAGGTATGTTGGGAGGAACAGATGATTAACTTTTGGTGAAGATCCGCCCATCCGTTTGTTTGTTGTTTGTCCGTCTCATTTTTCTCAATGCCATAACTCAAAAAGTTATTGGTGGATTTTTATGAAATCTACATGAGTTGTTAGGTATATAACGAAAAGTAAATGACCAAATTTTTGTAATGATCCGTTCGTTCGTTCGTTTGTCAGTGTTTCTAATTTTATGGTTGTTAGCACAATAACTAAAAAAAAATGAATGGATCTTTAAGAAATTTATAGCAGTTGCTAGTAATGTTAAAAAAATAATGATTAAATTTTGGTGCAGATCGGTTGGTTCATTTGCATGTTTGACTCATGTTTGTCATAAGGTTTGTCAGCAGCTTAACTCAAAAAGTTAAGAACGGATCTTCAAGAAAATTGCACAAACTGTTAATACTATCAAATGATTAGGTTTTGGAGTTGATACAAAGAAAATCATTGTTTCAGAGCCAGTTTGAATTTTTCGTAACCGTTGCCTCGCTTGGCGGAGGTATGCGCTCTCAGAGTGCTCTAGTTATTATTTACTATCTTGAGGGTTTTCCCGCCGCATTCGATACGAGGACGATATAACAGCGATCTATTCATTAGCCAATACCTATTGGCGTTAAAATTCAAAAAATAATTAAAGTGTTATACATAGAGTTGGAAGATTGAATAGATTCTTTCGATGATGTGACAGAGTCAGTTGGTTCTCATGACTGAATTGAGGTCTCCTGTTATTCCGAGTTAGTACAGTAAGTCAATGTTGGAGAATTAGTATATTATTATCACGCCGTTGTCACTCTGCTGTTATCATACTAGTGTCAGTAGGTTGTTGTTATCATCATTATTACGTTTTTATCACACGTTGTTGTTATTATGATGTTTTTGTTATTATGTTACTTGGTTTATTAGTGAAGCCCACAGTCAAAAACAGCAAAAAAATTTGTACTCTCAGCTTCTTTTCAGTAGCTAGTTCATGTGATTCCACAACAGCGAGTGGTAACCGCAGCATGAATATTTGTACAGCGTACCTCTCTTATCAAAATGAAACTAAAGGTGAATTTCCAAAAGCTGAAGAAGTACAACCGTAGTGGCAGTGTCCAACATCCGGTGAGATGATGATGTTGTCGAGTTTAGGCCTATTAATACAAGGATAAGAAAGCAAAACAAACTAACGGGACTGCTGTTGATAGTAATATCGATGTTGATCGTCGTTATCGTTGTGATAAAAACCCTTGCCTAACTGGAAATACTTTCCAATACATTTTCTGCGATTGTGTTAAACTGATGCTTTAGAAGTAGCTAGCAGACTAAAAACCGTTCCACTGAGACAAGTTAAACTCTTTAGCACTGGATTGTCTGGAACTTAGTCTTGCCACTTTGGAACGAGCTTCAGGCGGCTTTAGGGTTGAGTTTGAGGTATCTCGACGGTAATCGGCTTGCGATTAACGCTTGTGACTCGATCCAAAATGTAGCAAAGCTATTGCTTATGACTGAAGTAGCGGACAGAAAAAAGCTAGCGAGAATTGGCTCATCTCAATCGAGTTAACCCAATCGAGGGCAGCTTTAGCATCGGAAGGACCCCGTTGTTGAATTCCTCACGAATATGTGCCAAGGTACCGCCTGAGATATATAGTGGCACATGTTTTTACAAATTTCGAGCGAGCAGATAATTCCACTATTTAAGACTCCTTCGATACAACTAGGGTGGTCCAAGCGAAGAAAAGGAAGTGACATGAAGTATGTTGAAAAAAAAGTGGAACCCATCCACGACGGTGTTGCCACATACCATCAACACACAAGTTAGTAAAGGTTAAAGTCAACTTGACCGTACCCCTAACTGGGAAACCAGCATGCACTGGTTTGTGCTGCAGATATAGACGAACAGGCCCCAGAGGAGAATACGGCTGCAGTCGATCACAGATGTCTAGAGCTATGACGCCGGTGGCGGAAGACTCCATACGACAATATCTGCGACCCCCCAACCTTCCTCATTGCTGGGAGGTCAGTAAACCCACAGCAGTATGCAGACTGGACGTTGACCGATCACACCAAGCAGGCAAAGATCTTACCTAGCTGGGAGCGAGGTTCGAGCCTGCGGCCTTGAGAGTCAAAGTCACACACTCTAGTCCGCTGCTACTACGGGTCTTAGTGTGTCAATACAATGATTAAGACTCCCTCGACAATAGCAAAGTGGTTCAAGAGAGAAGAAAGAAAAAACATGTAGTATGTTGACGGAAGCGTGGAATTAATGCTTGAGGATGTTCCCATACAAGACCAACGTACCAAAGCTTGCAGTACAGAACGAATTATTAGCTCACCTGAAGAGGGCTCGACGTTCCTAGGAACATAGAAGTCGACCCTGAA
This sequence comes from Parhyale hawaiensis, assembly GCA_001587735.2. NCBI lineage: Eukaryota > Metazoa > Arthropoda > Malacostraca > Amphipoda > Hyalidae > Parhyale > Parhyale hawaiensis. Next base: position 16,502,414 of record LQNS02276883.1, on the reverse strand, counting down.
GGCCCTGGAGTACATCCTGAGGAAAGACGCAAGGGCGTCGCACAGCTTGCTAGTGGCGTCCATGAGTCGCTCCTTCAGGGCTTGAGGGTCGTGGTCCTCACTCCCAGTCACCAGACTACCTCTTGCGGTCGGTCCATCTCCGTGGGAGAAAGGATCTTCCCCGTCCAATATGCCCTAAGTATGTATGAATCTTTGGCAAAAATGCACTGACAAAGCAGTATCAATTCTAGGTCACTAAGTCATGAAATATACAGTACATGAAGTTTCAGGCAAAGCACAACAAAAGTTATTGTAAACTAACTAACCTGGCTCTTTTGTATCGCCCGGCAGGCTTCTACCAGAAAGGTGACGGCCTCGATGATGTCCAGCGTCACTACGTCCCCAGCTATGGCGCAGATCTGCTTCACCACCTGAAAGGATCCATTAGTAGTGATAAACGAGCAGTCTTGTAAATATTCTCAGCTACGCTGCATATCTGCTTCACGAGTTGAAATGGCACAGTAAGAAGTAGTAAAGTCTTGAAAAAAAACAACGGTTATGGTGAGAGTCTGCTTCACGGCCTAAAATAATGTATTGAATACTAGGAGCAAATGAATATACCGAGTTATATGCCACTGATCTGCTTCACCACCTGAAATGATGCATTACAAACTAGGAAGGACAACGTAAAAATTCCAACCTAGGGCGGCATAATGGCGCGGATCTGCTGCAAGTCCATTCACAAATTAGCAAATTAACCCATGGCCGCATGCTGTTCACTATACGGACGGTGTTAATAGTGTCATTTTTTAAGAGAAATAAAAGTATACTCTATGTTCAGAGTAACCCAGACCAAGTAGCTACTCATTCCGAATTTAAGAGCATTACGACACATATAGAACTGAAAGTAGTTTTTTCCTTCTTGCGTGTGCGCAAGAAATATGAAAGGATTCTGCAGACCTTTTAGAATGTTGCCCGAAGCACGGCAGTGCCATGCTTACCTACGAGGAGCATAACACTATTCACATCAGGCTGTGTTATTTCGGTAGAATTTTTCTTTAATTCTGTTATATTCCTACGGGAAAAAAAGCCAGTGTAGCAAAGCAGCACAGCCCAGACCAAGATAATTCAAAAAGTTATAGACGGATTTTGACAAAATTTACAGGGATTGTCAGGTGTGTTAAGAGGAACAAATGATTAACTTTTGGTAAAGATCCGTCCATCCATTTGTTGCTTTGCCTTATTTTTCTCAATAACATAACTGAAAAAGTTATGGACGGATTTTCATGAAATTTACATAAGTTGTTAGGTGTATCACGAAGATTAAATGACCAAATTTTTGTGATCTGTTTGTTCGTTCGTTAGTTTGTCACTGTTTTTAATCTTCTGCTTGTAAGCACAATAACTTAACAAATTATGAATGGATCTTTATGAAATTTATAGAAGTTGTTAGTAATGTAAAAAAGACACAAATACATAACTAAATTTTGTTGATCATCGGTTGGTACGCTTGTGAGTTTGACTCATGTTTGTCAGAATGTTTTTAGCAGCAATTCTCATAAAATTATGAACGGATCTAAAAAAAATACTAAAGCTGTTGAAGAGCACAAATGATTAGATTTTGGTGTTGATACAAAGAAAATAATGGTTTCAGAACCAATATAAATGCTTCTGTTTCGTAACCGTTGCCTCACTTGCCTTGCTTGGCCGAGGTATGTGCTCTCGGAGTGTTCTAGTTATATAGTGGGATCACTTAACTTTACTTCCCATAGAAATATAACAACTCAGCAGGTCTATAGTATATAAACTCTATTATAATTTTTCCAGCTTTACCACGGCATCTACAAAGAGAGGATATACATGTAGGTGGCATTCAGAAGCTGTCAAGTACGGCCGAGTTGGGCTTCCCAGTACAACTCATCCAAGTTTCAGCGATATGAAGAAAGAAATTTGAGAGGAAGCGGGAATACGAATTGAAGCCAGGTCAAAATACCTATGCTTATTTTCAGCGCAATGTCGACGGATGAAGTGATCATTACTGTATTACCGACAAAATTTAAATTGGCTCAAGTCGATAGGTGTCAACCATTTTCCGGTCAAAGAAATCGGAAACTAGTATAAAAAAAGTCATCCGCAACCCAGGAAAATTTAAACCGAACTGTTTTTGAAGTCTGTATGTAATTGAATCGATTTCACAGAACACAAAATTAGTCTTTTTTTTCTATTGCCTAAAGATTAAGATCTGCTCCTAAGTTACGGTACTACCGGACGCTGACTTCAGACTCGCTAGCACTTGATGTTTTTCTCAGCATTCTCGTAGGAATAGCATTACGTAACACGTCTGGAACTGTTCGCAGCGAGCGGTCAGCAGGAACAGCACTGATGAAGTATAAGAAACGCACAGGACGTAATTAAAAGAATATAAGACGCGATAGACAAAAACGGTCTTTGGATTTGACGTCACCAAGCGGAACTGATGAAAATACAAATGAAAGAATTTCAGCAACAAATTGCTTGTTCCTCAATATTATTTACAAAAGAATACGCATGCACTGAGCAGCATTTTCTCGCGTAACATCTACAGCTAGCTCCGTCCATACGCAAGTTAGGCCTAGAGAACAACACCGGGGCACTCGTTACCTACAACAAAGGATTCGTTGCGGGCTTGGAATGTCACTGCCGTCCAGACCTGCTTTCGTTGCTTCAGTCCCAGGCACTGCAGATACTTCTGAAGTAAGCTGGTAGTCGAGAAGGTACGGTGTTCACAAATACCCTTCAGTCGATTGGATTTCGCTGCTTGGGACGGACGTTCGTGAACTGCGCACTACCAATTCAACTGTTCCCTACGAGTCGCCTGCGTTGATCTTGAACGCTCGACATATTCTTGACGAGCTTTGCGTTAGCGGTGACAGCATGGACGATTGCACTGACTGCACCAACGACAGGAGTTCGTGTGATGCGGGGGACGGTGTGCCCACATTGCTTTGGAAGGCAGGCAAGAAGTTAGAGAGCTCAGTTTCGGGACAAAATGAGAAGTCAGACGATATCGCTTTGTCTCCCACCTGGGAGTTATACGACGCTGATTCGTCTCCCGTCAATATGTCACACGACGTTGCTTCGTCATCGACTGAAGAGTCGAGCCGCTTAGGAAGAGCAGTCCAATGGCTTCGCCTCGCCTTGGAACAAGTAGCTGGATGCGTTATCAAAGTAATAGACTGAGCAGTTGGGAGTTATGGTTGACGTAGAACCATACAGATGAAAGGGTTGAAATTCCCTGGAGTGGGTAACCACTCCTAAATCCCACATGAGACAGTCACCTTGACGAGGTATGTGGGCTTTCCACTAAGAACTGTCATTCACTGTCGTCTTGTATGTAATACGACTCAAAAATGTAAATATGAAACTGCATACGGTTCATTAGATGCGTTTAGGCGTAGCTAGTTTTTGAACATTATCATTAAAATTATTGATTCTGTAATTCATTTACTAAATTTTTTATAGTATAGTATGCAGTTAGAAGGTTTTCTTGCCTCCAATCTCATTTTCTCATAAGCAGTGATAATAAGCAAAGGGCTAGAGTAATAAGAAGCTATTAATAATGCAGACGGTATTGCATCCTGCCAACAGCCTATCAAAAGGAGTGCCGACCTGCAGCCAGTTCAGTGTCAATACTGTAGTTATCATTCGGTAGCGGAGTGATGCAGTGCGGTATTGCAGTCAGCTAAATAAATGTCTGTAATAACAGTGAGCGCCGTCTTGCAGTCAATTAATTGTCTTTAATTCTAATAAACGCAGTCTTCCGGCAGTCAGTTAACTGCCTATACAATTATTCTGTACGCAGTACTGCCGTCAGTTAACTACCTACACAATTATTCCGAACGCAGGACTGCCGGCAGTAAACTACCTATACAATTATCCTGTACGCTGTACTGCCGTCAATAAACTGCCTACACAATTATTCTGTACGCAGCGCTGCCGGCAGTAAACTACCTATACAATTATCCTGTACGCTGGGCCGCCGTCAATAAACTGCCTGTACAATTATTCTGTGTGCAGTGCTTTCGTCAGTTAACTACCAATACAATTATTCCGTGCGCAGTGCTACAGTCAGTTAACTACCTATACAACTAGAGCACTCTGAGAGCGCATACCTCCGCCAAGTGAAGCAACGGTAGCAAAAAATTCAAATTGCCTCTGAAACCATAATTTTCTTTGTACAAACTCCAAAATCTAATCATTTGTGCCTTTTTATATTAATAAATAGCTTGTTCAATTTTCTTGAAGATCCGTTCATAACTTTTTGAGTTATACTGTTAACGAACGTTATGACAAACATGAGTCAAACATACAAACGAACAAACCGATCTGCACCAAAATTTGATCATTTATGTCTTTTAACATTACCAACAACTCCTATGAATTTCATAAAGATCTATTCATTATTTTTTTGAGTTATAGTGCTAACAAGCATAAAATTAAAAACAGTGACAAACGAACGAACAAACAAACGAATCATTACCAAAATTTGGTCATTTACTCTTTGTTATATACCTAGCAACTCATGTCAATTTCATCAAAATTTATAAATAACTTTCTGAGTTATGGCATCAAGAAAAATGAGGCAGACAAACAAACAAACTGATGGACATATCTGCACCAAAAGTTAATCATCTGTTACTCCTAACATACCTAGCAATCCCTGTATATTTCATCCAAATCGGTTCATAACTTTTTCAGTTATCTTAGTGATAGACAGACATTGCGTACAGATTCTGTACGCAATGCTACCAACAGTACATAAACTGCCAATACAATTATTCTATACGTCGTGCAGCCGTCCGTTAACTACCTATACAATTATTCTGTACGCAGCGCTGCCGTCAGAAAAGTGCCAATACAGTAAAAAAAAAAACCCTCTAATTCGCACAGCACGGGGGGAAGAGGGTGACGGATTAGCGGGGATTTCGGATTACCGGGGTACTTACAAATCCGAAAATAACCTCTTTATTCCGCACTAATACAGATTATAGACATTGTTCGTACTTTCTGTGCAGCACCTCGTGCAGATTTTTCGCTCATCACCTCTTTTATCCGAAAAATGAGAAGCTCCTTGCACGGATTACAGAGGTATTTGTAGGAACTCCGTACTTTGCCCCATTAATCCGAAAAATGCCCACTTGTTCAGATAGCATTTCGAACAGTATTGAGATGTTCGGATTAGGGAGGGTTTCGGATTATTGAGGTGCGGATTAGGGGGGTTTTACTGTACAATTATTCTGTATGCAGTTCTGCCGTCAGTCAATACCATGATTGAATAACGTAACACGTTACCTCATCGCTTGACCATTTTGAGACTGTTCTGCGCATCTCCTCGCGTGACGTCAGGTGAAGCGAACGATCGCGAAAAACGTCACTGTTACTAGAGCATCAATAGTATTGTTAATTCATTTTTACGGTTTTTGATCATAATGGGATGCTGTTCGATGTTTGGCTGTTCTGATAATTTATTGAAGTTTCTTCGTGTCGCTAAAGATCTACTAGAGTTGCAAAAAAAAATAAATAAAGAGGGTTTGGACTTACAAATGAGCGGACTCATATTGCGCTGTGGCAGGCCGCATGTGTGTGACGTGCCTCAACCATCCTTCGCCCCAGCAATGTGATAAACTCTCATCTCGTATCAGTACAATGCTTCAAGTTCCAAAATGTACTTCTGTATGTTGGCGACGTAAGACGGTTATTTTCCAGCATGTATTTGATTTTTGAAACAAGGTCTCAGCCCTGGGGGTGTAGAACTAACGGTTTTTTCGTTCTCATTTCTCATCAATATTCTTTTCACTTTTTAACGGTTCACAAAACACTAAACTGCCTAATAATCATGAGCAAAAAAAATTACTTTCATGTTTTACCAAGTGACGCCAGGCAATACTAATTTTATAAAGGAATTTTTTTAATATTGAACAAAAAAAAGTCCTCGTCGACCGTGATCTGAATGTTTTTCTAAACAGTACTGCCTCGATTACGTTTTGTTTTTCGTTAACGGGAAATACAACCGATTGAACTGGGCAACTGAAGAATCAGAGGGATACTGTTTTATTACTGAATTAGTGAAAAGTACTGAGGCAAAGACGGGAGTATTTACGCTTAAACCTTAAAAAAAAGAGAAAAAACACTAATCCCCACGACAACTGGATTATCTTGATAAGAAAACAATTTATCATAATAAATTCAATGCTACACTTTACAAATTTCTTCTTATGCAGATGACACACGCTAGTCAAAAGAACGAGTATCGTCATCTTTTCGTCAGAACGTTATATTGAACTCTTGTAAACATAGCATTGAGATTGCCAAGAAATGGCGTGAAAATGTTTGCCGTCAGTTCAGCTTACTCCGCAAGGGCCGTTAGTTAACTTTCGGGCTTACCATTATATTTGGAGGGATTAATAAATTAAAATTTTTCGCAAGTGTATGCTATTTAAATTGGCGTATCAACACATTCAGACGGAAAGATGACGATACTCGTTCTTTTGACTAGCGTGTGGCATCGGCATAGCAATTTTTTCATTTCTAGAGTTTTCATCTTTCAAGCCTCGTCCCACCAGATGTATGTTCAGCGGAGACCTTTTGGCAGCAATGTCGAAGCTAAACTCACGGAGAATTGAGCGCGATGCGACTTTCTATTGTTTCGATGGTAATTCTTCTATTATTAATACTCTATTGTTCTCTAATTTAGTTAGAGATTATGTATTAACCTACACTCCTGTTATTACATTGTACGAAGTGTACACTGCTTGTCTATCAAACCAGTTTGAAGTTTAACTCGGCATTATTTTGGTGCTGTAGCTGTTGTTTTTTTACAGTTTCTTTTGCCGCTATTTTTTTCGGTGGGGTGTCATAGTATCGAAAACTGTGTAAAACGATAATATGGTGATTAAAAACAACCCACGTAAATGTAATAGCTACCCGAGATGTTATAACCATAGTGCTGTACTTGATTTCTTCGTCGTTCAGCTCATTTATTTGACAATCTATTGCTATATTTCTCACAAACTGGTTTTTGCACAGGGCAGTTAACAACTGTGTTTGCGCGCAAATGATTACCATTGTTTATCCTCCATGAAAGCCCTCGCTTACTGCATTTAGAAAGCAAGTGACAGGTAGTAACAAATTAACGCAGACTGCCATCTATCTCTCTCCACGTGACGTCACAGCTGAGATAGTGGGCGGGGCTTACAGCCCGACCTGCGCATGAGTTAACCTATTACTTAGTTCAGCCATAGTTACAAATTATACAATTATCCTGTACGCACACTGAGAGAAATTTTGATGCACTTAGATGCATCACAATTACATGCAATTTTGACTCTCCATTTTCTATTCCGTCCGATTACTACTTAACTAAAACATAGGGGAAAAATCGGTTTTGAGCTTTGTTAAAAAAAGCAAAAATGGAAAATCCTGCTATACAGATTTGTTAGGAATGCTTCAAAGATTCCAAAACTGTCATTGCTTTTATTCTAGCATGAAAATTCATTGAGTTCTATTCGTTTGAAACTTAGAAACAATCCATATAACTCTATTAACTCTCTGGCCACATCTCCAATCATAGGCAAGAGTATTCGTACCACAAAGTGTACCATATGCGGTGCACACTATGGTCAAAGTGTTAATAGATATTTCCTATTATCTCAAAAACTAAAGACTAAATAAAAAATTTGTATGAGCAAAATGTGTTTCTTTTTCAAAACTACATATAGCTTCTATGCAAATTTTAGAACAATCGGTTCAAAATTGATTATTTTGCACCCCAGTCATACCCCTCACATAATGTACCAGGTGCGAAAGTTCTATCCAACATTTTCACAATGTCATCATATGTTATATATATATATATATATATAGCTGCAAAAGAGACATGTACAAAAAAATGTCCACATTTACAATTTATTTTTAAACTTGTGACTGAGAATTCAGAATTAATTGAATGATATTTGTTAATAAATGGGATTACGGAGTAAGAGTCAGGCTAAAAATGCCGACACCGACACCTAGAGCAGTTGAGTTTCCGACTCCGACCTCCCTTCAAAACCTCCGACTCCGCAACCCAGATGGACGGATCTTTACCAAAAGTTAATAATTTGTTACTGTTAACACGCCCCACAATCGTAAGTATTTGTTTCACAGGCTTGAGTCATTCAGCAACCTCACGTGTAACTGGTTTGCGATGAAGGGCAGAAACTCGATTAAAAGTGGGAAATAGAACGTTCAGAACTGAAGCTCTGAACGATTCAAAGTTAACGAGATAAATTAGTCAGATAAAAGCGAGTGAATGGAAGGCAGCACAAGCGCAGCCCGTACCTGAGTGACCCTGGAGGAGCGCATGGGGCAGGAGAGGTCCTGCAGGGGCGTGCCATCCGTCAGCTCAAAGCCGCTCTTCTGTAACTTCTGCAGCTCGCGCTCGAACTGGTCTGCAGTGCGAGAAAGAAAAAATGTGCATCAGAAACAGCAGCGCATATGAATTTCCCTAGGATTTGCCTATATAAAAGACAATGATTTGCGTTGTAATAGAAGTATCAGCCGAGATATTCTATCATCAAACAAAAAAAGTTGGACACAAATGATTTTACAGGCACCTTTTCTAGCTTACGTAGTTTATGATCAAACTCATCGGCGTGATATAGGCGGTGTGCCACTAAAGCGCTAGTGAAACTGCTACTACGACAGAAAAAATAAAATATAAAACAAGCAGAAATGGACTCAAACAAGAAATTTTCGGCTCTTGGTAAGTCAATATCAAAACTTGAAATTAATCAATTTGCAAGTGAGCGGTTACGTGCACTGTGGAGATTTACTCGCTTGCACTAGCAAAACCTAATGAATAACAAATGAAGAAACAAGCTACAAGAAGTGCTTACCAACAGCAATGTGGAGTCGGTCATAGTGGAGGACGGACGTAGCACCAGACGACAGCAACGACTCCACACGGTGGTTTTCAACGCGCTCGTCATCCTCCGCCTGTGGAACACAATGAGATCTTTTCTAATTGCAAATTTCAACGCAGTTGAACGCTGAATGTACGCATACATTGGATACCTAATGCTCGTGAACGTTAAACAGTGCTGTAAGGAGTAAGTGAACACTGTGTCTAAGCCCGATAGACACGACTACAATGTTTCAAGAGAGGAGAAGGAAGGGACACGCGAGATGTCGACAGAAACGTGAAGCCTATGCACGAGAGCGTTGCCCCCAGGAGCAACGTTCAATGAGAGACGTCAGAAATGAAGAGGGAAAACAAAGCAAAGCATCGTTGTTGAGCATGACATGTAAGAAAGTAAAGTAAACACGAAAGGCAGACGTCCCGAATGACTAGCTGAGGGTACGGTAACCCTAGGATTCACGAACCTAACCAACGTAACCCCATGACCAATAGTCCAACCTCCGGAGGGAGTTGATATTTTTGCATCCAATATGAGGAGCGTCAGCTACTAGCTGCTAAATCATCAGCTTCGGTTCATGACATTCTCGCCATGTCTTCAATATTTATAACAAGAGGGTTTATCACACACGGGTTGTTTTATCACGTGACAAAACAAAATAGGTGACGTCACAGCCAATCAGGGGAGTTCTCCCTTATAGAGAACATACTGATCGCTGATTGGCTGTGACGAATTGTGACGACAGTTACAGTTTAACCATGCCATAAACCACACTATACTACCCCTCCCAAGTAGATAAAAAACGATCCATATAGCGACCTCAAAGAAAAAATGACCAGTTCACGGAAACGCAAGGAATGCATCTATTCACAAGGAGCAGGCAAACAAGAACACGGCATACCATTGGTCTCTAGCAGTGAATTAAATAACAGCTCGATGCTGACAAACATAGCTCTTGTCTATAAGGTTGGCGAGGTAAGAGCTCATTAGAAGGGGTGCTGTACTAGGGTAGTGGTCGGTGGTGGTTGTGGGTGGTAGCAACATCATACAATTTTGGACGTTTATCTGTCGAGAATTGGGCGTGCGCTCCAACATAGACTTATTTTCCTTCAAAATGATACCAAATTTGGGAAAATCTGTGGCCTTTTTAATACTTTTTTCACTATTTGAACCTAACAGGCCGTTAGACGGCTTAGATTTATGGTACCTCTATCGAGACGCCGGCCACTTAACAGGCCGTATTGAAAGATTGTTGGCCATCTAATAGCCCGTATCGAAATATATATATATATATAACAGTAATTATCACTTATCGCCATAGTTATTATCATAGTCCAAAGATTATGCTTTCCTGTCCACAGCATGCCCTGCAATCCAAAGACAGGTAGTAATAACGGATGTACAACGATTGAAGCGAGGAACCCCTGTGCAAGTACCTACTATCGCAACTACTACCGTAGATTGACCTATTTTGTGTGCTCGTTATTGTCAAACAAATTATTGCCATAAAAAAATGTTTGAGACTATATAACTTCATGTTAGGCTACCTTTGCAGGTAACTCTGCATGGTCAATCACGACCTTATACACAGCAGTCTAATGCAGGACCAGAAAATGAGCAACTCACCGTTCTAAGATAAGGTCGAACAACATCCTCCGATCGCACGAGGGTGAAGAGAACATCGGTGTCGTACTTGACGCAGCCATAGACGTAGACGCTCTCGCCCAGGGTAGTCACCCCGCAGAGGTACTCTTCGACACCACGGACCTAAAGCCCCCAATCAGTGTACAGTATATTAGAATAGCATTAGGATAGTTATATATATATAAAAATAGGGCTTAAGCCTCGCTCAATAAGGACGAAAAAAAAAGACTGCAAGAAAACTACTGACTTCATATGGTGATGTTTGCATAGGAGAGGCACTATGAGGAGCCTTGTGTCGTACTAGATGGAACAAATGTTTTATTGAATGAGTGCTTCGTGACACGAATGAAATCAAGGATGAATTGTACTTGCTACGCGAGGCTCTATGGTACTTTTAAAATAGGTGCTGGTATTAGTGTTACCTATAGTCCTGAAAAAGTAAGTATTATAATTAAACCTTGACAGAAACACTATGAGCTACCCATGCAAGGTGTCACATAGGGTAATCTACGAGTGTACCGATACCTACCACTTCTGCAGCCAATACTGCTACCATCGGTACAACTCTAATATTACCAATCGTAACTGTTTTTATAGGCGTTAGCTGAAGCTTCCCTTGCCACGACAAAGAGAGTCTGGATGAAGGAAAATGAAGGGACATGTTGTACGTCAAGAATAATAAAGAACCCTACTATGCAAAAGATATCAAGACAGCTTCAAAAAATAGGTCAATCGACTGAGAAATAAATTTCCGGTATAAAAAAGCAGCTCGTACGTGATCACAATCATTGCTGAAAACTAAACGTTCCGAATGATGTACTTGTACTATTTTAAATAAATTAACAATCCATTAGTGTTCTGAAATATAAGAAAGTTTATTTATAGGTATATACTGTATACAGTAAAACAAATATAAGATGTCGACAAATTTCATTAAAAATCTTGACGTTTCAGGAAACTAATTCCCATCTTCAGAAGTTTTTTAAAACAAAGGATGAGCAGCAATGGAAAATTTGTTGACACAACGAAAGCAGTCCACAGCAGAAAACTAAACAAATTAGGCGCATCCTGTAACTTAACTTCTTGCAATCCGGACAACGTCATTTTCAATTATTCCAATGTCACCCTCCAGTCACGCTTAGAATTTTTGTTGCCATTTGGTCTAGAGTTCTGCTTACCTGTATTCAAACCTATTTATTATAGGCATTTCATTAGTTTCGAGAATTTAGCTACAAGACTGAAATCCCAACCACTTGCTCCTATGTTTTCTTTTGCCGAAGTGAAGGACAAAATAAAAGAAACCTGCAATAACTTGTACACTTCGCGCAGC
>LQNS02276883.1:16459575-16488716 GCA_001587735.2 Parhyale hawaiensis | reverse complement strand
GCACTGCAGTCATTTCCTTTTTAGGTCTCCTCATGCACACACACAATTTTAGCTCTTAGAAAATTAAATATTCTTACTGCTGCTCATCCTTTGTTTTAAAAAACTTCTGAAGATGGGAATTAAGTTTCCTGAAACGTCAAGATTTTTAATGAAATTTGTCGACATCTTACATTTGTTTTACGATATTAGCTTTAGTTCTGTATACAGTATATACATCCACACACAGTAAAACACTGCTGGCAGACTATCAGTAATTCGAAGATTCTTTTTTTTTTAACTAATGTGGCTACACTGACGCTTCTATTTATCTTAAACTACAAGCCAAGGACTCAATACACGTACCTACACCACCAAGAAAGTTGCTACAGCCTTAGTTCATTATAGGTTTAGGATGTAGAGTGCGTTTAGTTCGCTAGAGATATAACTAGCACAGTCCGTCTCATTTATACAGATAAACTGTAGGAAAATGTTTGAGTTATTACCTTAAGAAAAAAGTCGGAACAGTCCAAGGACTCGAGCTCCAGGGTCACCAGCGCCTGCATCACCACGTGCTCCACACTGGCGCTCACTGCAGGGAAGGCAAACAATAATTATTTCAAATGCCCTATTACATGGGCGAACATGCTCAGTGTACAGGGGACTTTACCGGCGTGCAGCTTACTTTGCAGGCTGTAATTATCGGCCCGTGTAATAGCACCTATCGGCCCGTGTAATAGCACCTATCGGCCCGTGTAATAGCACCTATCGGCCCGTGTAATAGCACCTATCGGCCCGTGTAATAGCACCTGGCAGTTTGACGGATGTTTTACATTTTGCATTGGTGTTTAGTGAGCTGCTCGCCGATCTTCGTGCCACATGTAATAGGGCTTGACATAACTTCATCATTCAAGACTAAAGAAAGCAATGAGACACGCTGAACATAAACACCCTAACAAATAACCGCAAAGTGCGTACATTGATGAAGTGTGCGTACATTGATGAAGTGCGCAGGTCATCTGACAAACTCGCACAAAAACGTGTGACGTCACGCTATGTTTTATTTTCAAAGCAGTCACGTGACTGGTAGGGCTACACTTCGCCAAAGATTTACATGATCGAAAAAACACATATGAGTATTGAGTCGCGGAAAGTGAACTTATAATGACGAAAGAAAACAAGGTAGCAATGCAGAAGAAATAGGCAATTTAAATGAAGTAGAAACATACCTAAACAATGCGCAAAATGAAAATTATCCAGCGGTGAGAAATATTATGACAGTAGTAGACACAGCTACTCACAGTTGGAAGTGAAGACTATGGGGTCAAGTTCTTTGTAGTATATCTGCAGCTTGACACTCAGTTCTGGAGACAGCAGGCCATCGAGACAAGCACTGTGCAGCAGGCCGGGGTTACCTATTCTGTCCTCGTGGTGGTACGCCCCTATTGGGATAAGTACATAATTGATGCAGCTGCGATGCACACATGGGCATAACATAGCTCTTTCTACATAGACATGCATAACTATTTAGCCACATGACTAAAGTCATATATGATTTGATATAAGGTGGAAAAGCTGCACAGAGGACCATGTTAAACAGAACTCACAATGTTAGACTCTCTATCTTTGGAAAGAAAAAATGCAGGATATGCTGCAGCACATTACCTCTGAGTTCTTTAATAGTGTCCCAGAAATGGATGGCCTCATCATCAGCCTTTAGGAAATCGGTCTTCTTTAGGGTGATGGCCCCGCGAGTTAGCTGGCCATCCACAATTGCCTGTGGCCGCTTCTGTTGAGAAAAATTCTAGAATTAGAAATGATAGGAACTAATGCACAGGTAGATGCCAAAAAATCGAAATATAGCTACATGGTGAATGGGGATAAAAAGGTAGCAATGACAAATGCCAAGCACTGAAAAAAGAGTAATAAAGATGATTAGCAGGGGGAATACTTTTGACATGGATAATCATTAGCTACAGTCCAAATAGAGATGGAAATTGAACACCGTGCTTCATTTCAAGCCAGCACTGACATCCTACCATAGGTAACTATTGGTATAAAGAAACACAACACTTAAAATTCAATTTTAAAATACAGTACCGTCCAAAACTAAGGGACAAATTTTCAAAAACGGCATAACTTTTGTCTAACCATGCCAGGTACTTCTTCTTTTCCACACTATTAGCCAGTAAGATGTTGATTATTGTGTTAAAATTTGAGATATGTATGAAGGATAATAAAAAAAAGTCATGAACGAAAAGCTTTTCTCTTGAAATTTAAAACCTCCAAAACCAAGGGAAAAACGAGAAAAAAATGCATATATATAACTCAATATTTTGCTAGAAATTTTTTGCAAAATGGTGGTGAACAATCAATATTTGGTAAATAAGTCATGCTTTTGATTACAGCTGTACATCATAGACTTCATGACCGAATGAGACTGACAATCTTTAACGTCGCCCATTCCTCTTTAAGTTTCATCCAAAGATCTTCCGAATTAATAAGGTTTCTTGCCATAAATTTCACCCCAAGTGTTTTCTAAAGATTCTTGATTGGAATTAGGTCAGGACTTTGTGGTGGCCAATCCATAACTTCGAGATCTTGCTGTCCAAGGTAACTCATGACTGTCTTTGCCTAGTGGCAGGGGGCATTCTCTTGCATGAAGATAAGGCTGGGGAGGACACCTGAGTTTACACTATTAGGCACAACAATATCTTCCAACAGATCTTTATACACCTGAGCATCCACACGGGTTTGCAAACGAACGAGAGGCGATGTCCCTTGACTAGAGAACATACCGAAAACCATCACGCTCCCGAAGCCAAACTTCACAATCTTCGTAGTACACTTTAAGACTTAATTTCTCACCTTCACGTCTTCTAACAAAGTTCCCACAGTCACTACGTAACAAATTGAACTCGCTTTCATCAGTGAAAAACACTCCAGCCCAATTTTCATGGGAGCAGTTAACATGCTTGTTTGCAAACTCTAATCTCTTTTTCTTGTTCTTGGCACTCACAAACGGTTTCTTCTGTGGGCGTCTTGCATATAACCCTAATCCTTGAAGGGGCCGAGAAACGGTCTGACGTGAGACGTTCATATATGTTGTGTCGTTCATTTCCCTACTTATCGCAGCTGAGGACTTGAAATGATCTTTCAATGACGTATGCTGGATGACCCTGTCCTCTCAAACTGACGTTCTACGGGACCTGCAGGCTTTTTTAGGGGCACCAATGCAACCGGTTTTATCGTACGACTTCACTATTCTGCCCACAATACTTTTCGAAAGGTTTACCTTCTAAGAAATTTCTCTAATAGTGAAATTATTCATGTGCAACTTGATGATATCTTGTCGCAGGATATAACCAACTTTCTAACGTGGTGCCATCATGCAACGAACTGCAATGCTTACAAATGCCAGTGTCAAACTTTGTTTTCGATGTAAATAAAGAAATACGGACTGAATATGAAATTAACTAAATTTTTGTTTTTGTCCCTTAGTTTAGGATGTTATAAATTTAAGAGAAAAGCTTTTCGTTCATAACTTTTTTATTATCCTTCATACATGTCTCAAAACTACCTGGCATGGTTAGAATTAGAGTTATGTCGTTTTGAAAAATTGTCCCTTAGTTTTGGACGGTACTGTATTTTTATAACTTAATTTCCATTACAAATAAAACTGCAAAGCACAAATGCATTAACAAGACAGTACAAAAAACTCAAATGAGAAAGAAAAATCATAAGAAAAAATTAACGCAATTCAAAACAATTCTTTGACAAGGGAACTTGTAATAGATCAGTTGAATCTTATAAGAAAGATTAAAAAACCTGTTCCCATGTAAAACTGCACAAAGAAGTGAAATCATAAGGCAACGCTGTAGCTATTTCATTTTTATAAGATGAAACAAAATGGCTCCTAATGATAAAGCCACTCAAACCAAATCCAATACAGTATGAATATGAATTACCTTACGGGTAATTCAAAAATAAAAGACATACTAGCTAATAAAAAATAATTAAAGTATATAAAATCAAGAGTAAGAGGAAAAATACAAATGCCCAAGTTAATTAAATAACAAAAGCAAGTTAGTATCTCCTTACTGGTGTAGGCCCATCAGCATACTGAAGTGCTGAAATATTTAAACATGATGCTGACTGCTTCGGATTACGAAGCAAGTGGTGTGACTTTGATTTTTGAACTGCCCTCTCTTTAGAAGCACGATTTGCAGCACTGGAACTGCCATTAGAAATATCTAAAGAGAGTATAGATGATGACAAATCGCAGGTGTTTGGAAGTGAAGAAACCTTTGATGGTAAAGTTAGAGTAGAAACAGCTTTTCTTGGCTTCAATCTTCTCAGTGTACTTCCCAACCAGCCTTGACGAGTTGAAAAATGATTTTGATTTACACGTAGATTGGAGTCCGTGGCATCTAGGTCATCGAAACTGCCTGACTCAGAGTTGGACGGTGAATGACAGCAGATCTCGACTGGTGGCTGTAAGCACTGGTTAACTGTGTCTATACTACATGAACTTATTTGTGACTGGAAATGACTTTGGTTTCCTGTTACTGCTGGTGCGCACTTGTTGCGACTATAGGGCGTAGAACATGTTTCAGATCTAGACTCAATTAAACACTGGTCAAGACTGTGAGTACTAGAAGAATTGATTTCAGGCGGGTACCGATGGTGATTCTCAACCGGCTGTCTCAAGCACTGCTCAACACTAGTAAAATCAGGCTGCTTCTTTGGCAAGGTAGGTTGAGAAGAGAAATGACAAGGCAAGGCAGGGCCGAGGAATATGCTAGAGTCAGATAAGGCTGCTCTCTCCAGTAGCTCGTAGTAGGTCTTGTGTGGACCTGACATGGCTACTGCTAGACCAGCAAATTGCTGAATGCTGATGTCAGCACTTCAGTCTAGTTCCTGAACTTGGTCATTTCACAGGCATTCAACCTAAAAAAATTAGTCAAAAAAAAGAGAAAATCTGAAACACAGAGAAATCATGCAACTTGACTATTTGCTCGCAATAATATAGTAGCTATAGGTTAGCTACTTCACGTCCATGAATGAAGCTACGTAACCAAACCGTATGGCCCATCCTATGGCCACTGAGAGGAAAATAATATAAATATATACTGTATAGTCGAGGGTTTGTTCACGCAAACAACAAGTTTAGTAGCTAGTAAATTAGTAACTACAACCCGAGGCGTAGTAAATAGATCCAACTGACCAAATTTTAGTGATGATCGGCACACCCGTAAGTGGGTAAAACTGAGGTTTGTCAAAATCTTTGTCAGAACATAGCTAACTCAAAGGAAATTGCAGAAGCGTTATTACGGTCAAGAGGGACAAATGATCAAATTTTATTGATGACAATGAGGAACTCAAAGTTTAAGGACCAACATTAACTTTTCGTTAACACTGCCTTACTTGGCGGAGGGAGGTATGAGCTCTCACAATGCTCGATTTTTTTTCAATTTGCTCGTACTGCAAGCTTAATTCAACTCTGGCATGGAATGGAGCTAATTCATACCTATCGTAGACCCTTTTAATTATTCTGCTCTCTTTTCGATATCTATTGCTCATGTTTACCAGCCCGTTATAGAAAACCAATGATCTGATATAAAACAGTAGGGCTATACCTATACGATGTTGATTTTTGCAAATGCGCGTAACGATATACCGCTGTAGATTGCATGACATACCATGTGGCAAAGAGTTATCCTCGTCTCTCATAGCGTGGCATATCAATAACATTGTGAATATCTAGTGTTATTCATACGAGCAAGACGGATCAATTCGTGAGTGAAAGGGTTAAGGTGGCGAACCTAAAGTACCTACCCAGTCTGCAGACCGATGATAACGCAAGTTGCACGATCTTCCTCCCGCCTTGACCGAAAATGTAACAGCCTAATACATGCATCACAACCCGCTAGTAATCTACTGAAGTCAGAATTTGTTGAACCCAAAGTTTCTGCCCTAGCCGAAATTTTTGTACTTACATACGGTAGCTTTCAATACAACTAAAATTAATATAAAATAATATGTTATTATTAAATATTTACCAAAGTTCACACTTCGACGTAGTAAATAAAATAGTGAAATGTTCAAATGGCTCACCATCCGATTATGGCCTCATGAATAGCGATGCAGAAGCAGATATAAGACTAAATCATAGCCATATGAAAAGGAAAACGACATTTTGATACGACGCAGTCGATTCAACAGGTGCGTGGTTCCGTGGACAACCTAAAAATTGTATTCGCGAAAGAAGAAGCGCTTGCGTTCGTAACCAAGTATAGGGGCGACGTGGACATACCACAGTTTCTACTACCCTCCTTCGACAACCAGCACAGACTCTCCTTGTGAACTACCAAATTGTCATTTCGGTTTATGCACGGTTACGGGCTTTCATTATGCTGTTCTGCCCTTCAGTTGACCCCAACACACGCACGGGTTTAGATAGTAATTTTAAACCACTTAATATTTCAATCTAACCCCAATTTAATAGTCATTACGAGAATAAAAGCATGTGAAAGCACATCCAAGCCCGGCAAACCGGAACCACATTGAAACGACGTGAGCTTACTAATAAAATCATATACGAATTTCCGTGACCACAACTACGTTTGTGCTTCTAACGTGGACGCGACGCAACTTTTAGTGACCTCGGTCAGCACAACTTCGCCAGGGAAACACGCCTCGGTAAGCAGCGCGATACCGTAAACGTTATCCCAATTACACCTGTTGATCCAGCAGTGTAGCAATGCCATTTCTGCACATTATCTTTGATTACACTTTTAAAAGATGCATTGATAATACGCTGCTGATACCACTCCCTTTTTTGAACACCCAGATTCACGAGGAATTTCAACTGAAAATAATAGACACTTTTCAAAGCGTTACATGCTACCGTCTGTCTCAAGGTCAAGCGTACGTACGGCCCGGCGCACTATACTGTCACAACTGCGCACGCTATAGAGGCTGTACTCGTACTACTAGTAGGATCGAGGCAGGTGAGGCGTGCCTGTTACAAACGTGCACCAAAAGCGTTCAGAACATCTGCAGAGCGTAAAATTCAGTTTAAACAGAAGCAATAATGTTTATTTTTGAACAAAACTTTACATTTAACGCAGAGGTAATGAATGCGATGGGCAAGGGCGTAAGGTTTTTTTTTAATAATATTAACACTAAATCATAACTCATAAGTATAGTAGAAGCTTAATTAATGGGCCGAACTGAAAATAATTTGCCGAAGCCAACAATCCTGTAATAAAATGCCCCTGGCATTGGCCAAGCCTTCGTACATTCCAGCAACATACCTACATATTCATGACGTTTATGACACAGCTCTTGGCAGGTATCTAAATGCAAAAGTTTCGGATATATACTTTAAATAACGCGGTTTCTAAAGACACTTCATGGGCAGATTGTAGCCTAATGGGCTAAGCCTATCTATGCACCAACAGCACTAGCATCTAAAAAAAATTGAAATAAAGGTCGGGTAGTACGTACGCAGTTGCAGTTTTGGTCAAAAGTATTAGTATACGGTATTTTTTCTGAAATCTTTCCAGAATTTTAAATTTTGAAAAACATTGTATGGTAATATGTAGGTGTATATATACCGTATATCATCATTTGCATTAGGTCTGAGTCGTCAATTCCAAGAAAAACGTGCATTTTTTTGCGTGCAATACGTGAAACTATACAGTATAGCTTTTAGAACTATAGGTTTGGTACCGTTTGATACTTTTGCCAATGCGCCAATGTTTATGCCGGGGCTTGTCAGCTTGTTCGGTAAGCAACATAACTCAAAAGTGATTAGGAAATAACGAATTTTCATGAAATTTACAGAAATTGTTAGAGGTATGACAGGAGGAAGAGATTATTAAATTTTGGTTCAGTAGTTTGTTTGTTTGCCTTATTTTTCTAAGCAACATAACTCAAAACCTTACGGTACGAACGAATTTTCATAATATTTGCAGGAACTATTAGGAGTGTTACGAATAACATTTGACCATGCAGTATTTTGATGATGTGCTTGACGGTTTGTCTCTTCATGAAATTTATAGGAAATGTTAGGAATGCTGCAAAGACCAAATGATTCAATTTTCGTAATGATCAAAAAGAAATTCAGGATTCAGATACACTTTGCACATTTAGTGAGCATTGCGTAGTTTGTCAATGCGTTTCCGGAGCTTGTCTCTTTGTTCTTCTGTAGGCTAATTGGTAATCAATGCCAAAAAATCTATTGATTAAAGCTTCTATAGCTTCGTATGTGACATATTGCTAACACATGATAAGAGTAAAAATGGTCTTGTCCTATACTTTTAGTCATAATTGCAAGTAGCATCATCAGCATGAACGCACGTGAGGAAAGAGTAAGCTGAGAATCAGAACAAAAGTCGAAGAATACCTCTTGGACAAGAAAGGGGGAGAGGGTTGACTGCAACAGCAGGGTGAACACGAGTTACCTACCCTTCGATCGCGTACAATTTGAATTGACTAGTTTTACCCTCAGTTTCCACAACAAAGGCGATCGCACACAGGAAAAGAGAAGAGACATATGGTATACCTATCTGAACGGTAGCAGATCGTTAAGATTACAAAGTGTGGAGAAGCGCATCTATGTAGGTTAGAACGCCACATCACCAAATAACAACCATGAACACAACGTGTCAATTTTTTACGAATTAATACAAATAATAAATTTTCACTATTATTATATAGGTTAGTTTAACCCTCCCTAATGCACGCAAATTACTTATACTAAGAGAAGTAGAGGAAGTTACATACAGCACACGGATGATGAGACTTTACAAGGTTAACGCACGGGGAGGAACCATGCTGCAGTGTTCCATGAGAAATGAGTTTGTAACGTCACAAAAACCTAGTATGTTAATAAGTAGCTATTTTACATTGTTTCTTCATCATTTCATTTGGGCCTCCAAAGTGTCCTGTATGTCCCACAATCTTTATGGTTGCACAAAAATATGTATCAAACTACAAACTTGTTCTTAGCTTTCTGAAGGATTAAATTTTGAAAGAACGTTGATTAAAAAGGCTTCTAAAAGAGTACCTAGATGAATTCTACCCGGCAAATGCCCGCATGTGTCAAAAGCACTTTAAGAGTCAAGTTTATCGTATTTAAAATGCAATAACTCAAGTGGGTTTTATCGAGAGTAACTGGCATTCTAAAGGTGGAATCATACGAGAGAATAACTCAATGTTTTCGATTTATTTTCGTCTTCTTCCTGGAATCCGATGATCTGCTTTCCCGTAGGTATAATTTCAAACCGCTGCAACAAGAAATTGGCTGCGAATGCTTAAACGACAAGATAAAAGAAATTTTTACCAAAATTTGTAAGAAAAACATGAAAGAACCAGAGGAACAAATTACTTTCCTTCCGGCGAAGTAATATTTAAGCAAAAGTCAATACATAATATGCAGAAGCCATAATATACACAATTGCTCTGTAAAATTAGAGAAAAAACATCAGCTACTTTATACGCTGCGTGTTACAGCAATACCAATAACAGTAGTGTCGCGTCCAACTCGCGTGAACTAACTTGAAAAAAAAAATCACCTCCCCGTATTCCCCACACATAAACTGTCTTACGGAACGATGTTGTTGAAACTGGCGAATGTTAAATTAATAATTTTTTCCATTATACTTTAGTTTTTACGATTATGAGAGGAGGCTATATTAACGACGCGTAGGCGAAGGCACAGCTGAAGGCCACATTTTACAAACACTGTCCGATCGGGTGCGTGCCTGTTACGGAAAGAACAACATAAATAAAATAAAACTTTCTCCTTCAGAAAGTTGAAAAAAAAAAAAGATCGCAGATGCTCTGATACACATTTTGCGCACCTATAAAGATTTTAGCACATGTAGGACATTGGAGGCCCAAATGAAATGATGAAGAAACAATATAAAATAGCTAGCTATATATTAACGTATGTACTAGGTTTTTATGACGTCACAAGCCTATTTCCCATGGTGCACTGCAGCTTGGCCCCTCCCCGTGCGTTAAGCTTGTAAAGTCTTATCATCCTTGCATACGGTACCAAGGATGTCAGGAGAAACGTGGGTTGGAAGCACAAGGATGTTCCCACACAGGATCAAAGCGCAAGAGACCAGAAAGTCTGAATGAAGAGGAAGAACAGAACAAAGCTTAATCAATAGCAGTATAAACTGGAAGGAATCAAAGTGGGCACAGAGGAACGATGTCCCTAAGGCCTAGTTACAGCAACAGGGTCTCCAGAAGGCGCCGCTCCCCATCATACGGGAAGGGCGAAACTAGCATTTTTCACGTATGAGGCATGATACGGTCAAGAAAACAATAGTATTAATGACACAAGAAACAGTTGCTCCAATGGGTCGGATGGACAAAAATTATTCTCACACTTTTCTTTACAGTTTATGGTATTAATATTTGAATTTGTATATCGGTGTAAGAGTTTTGAGGAAGGAACATCAGAGCACGTGATACGAAATTAAAATGTTTCATAATAATGTAGTAGTAGTAGTATATACCAGCGCTTCATGCAGTGGCACACTGCCTATATCGCGCCGAACTATTTCTGTGTTTAACCACAGGCTCGTGTGCCGACTAGGGCGCGTTTTTAATTTGTCAATGATTGTCTCGGCTTTTCTGCCAGTATAGGTCTCAGAGTGGTCAGTGCGCTACTGACAGGAAAAAGGCGCAAGTTGAGCTTTTCCAACCACCAGGCGCGGCTGAACGCTTTCGCTCAGCTTTGCCGCACAAGGGAAGGAAACTAAATACAAGAAGGTAGAAGTCTAGCAGGAATAGGTCAGCCACCTCGATCGGCAGCCCACCTCCCGAAACAGAAGGGGAAGTATTGAGAGCCTACCTAACTTCACAAAATTAACCTCGTCAGCAAGAACTGTGAATCTTGGGGTTGTGAGGCCCAAATATATTGTGGCAGGGAAAGGGCCCGCCAGAATAGACCCCAGAGGGCAACGTTTCATAATAACAGCGCAACAAGAATCGGATCGATAAAATGCCCCCCCAAAAAACCTCCAGTGTAGCTATGCATAAAACATGGCGGAGGTATGGTAATTAGAGACGAGGTGTACAACTGAACTAGGTAGGTACTGGGTATCGTGTAGGGGCAGCAATATACGAGGGATGAAACTCGGGAAAGCTTCACGTTTTTGTAAGAAAAGTGTCAGCGACCCTGATGATCCAAAAACTTAACTCAGGCTAGAGTAACCTGCGGATCTCTCTGGGAGACGACTCGCCATGCATAAACAGAACGGGCGAGTCAAATAAACGTAACCCTAACAGAACCTAAATAACCTAAGACTATGGCCAACAACGCACTCGCTTTCCCCTAATGTGTGGTGAACAGCAAACAAAGGTGCAGAATTTTTTATAGGTTCAAGTGATTCCAAACTTAAAGAGACAACCGAAACATCACTGGTGACGCTTGCTACTTGATATGGCGGCCAAGATGTTGGCAAACTGTCCGGCAGACACGACAAAACGTTCGAACATCTATACTATGTACGGGGGACAGAAGACTATCGCATCAGAGCAGCTTTGATCACAGTTAGAGCATCAGGAAAGAGTGCAATGTGTAGACGGTAGCGTAACTGTCGAAGACACAACGACTCCTTCAACACGACAGGAAGCAACTGTATCAGGTAGCACAAGAAATAACGACTGGAGATAAGAGAGTCGGGGATATAACTAGATCACATTGATAAGATGGATCAACGCCAACGAAACGAGCTAGATAGTCTTATCTCTACAGACCGAGGCCGCAGCCAGGAGCACCAATTACAATTCTCTATTGCCCAATATTACGATAGCACAAGAAATAACTAACTAGTTTACGATAAAAAATTCTAGGATAGTGAGGCCTTGGTACATAGTTATAGTTAGGAAGTTTGAGCCTCCGTTTCCGAGCAGAACGATATCACAGAGGAAAGAGCAAGGGGCATATAGTATGCCAAGAGAAACGGACGACCCATGCACAAAGGTGTTCCCACAAAGGATCAACGCGCATGGGAACAGCAAGTCGGGAATGAAGAGGAAGAACAGAATGAAGCATGAGCAACTAGGAGTATGAAATCGGGAAGGAAGCAAAGTGGGAATGAAAGAGAGACGTCCCGTAGGCCTAGCTAATGGCTGAGCTAACGTCTTGGTACACTATAGTTCAATACGCACAACTTGCAACATTTTCAAAATTGCCATAAGCTACCATACAAGACGCGAACAAATTTGCTCCTACAACATGTATTGCTCTAAGGTACGTAGTGAAGAAATAGTGGTAACCATATTAGCAGATTCAGAGATTTTAAAGGGTAAGGAGTCGGAATAAAAACTGGCTAGACCCAGGAGTCGGAGTCGAACATGTCGGGCAGTAAGTAGTAAAATATATACTGTTACCAGCGCTTTATTTAATGGCTAGGCTTATGGTACAGGAACTAGGTCTCTGAAATATTTTTATGGGAGTATTTCTGTTGGAAGGTTAATTAATTGCGATTAACTAGACGTGTTTGTAGGTATTTTACTGACACAGCGCATAATACAGTATCCTGAAAAACAAGCTACAAAGAAAAAATAATCAATGAAATGATGGATTTGACAAGTGCTCTTTACTGATAAAAGTGACAACATAAGTTTATCATTGTAGTATAGCACGAGAAACGTCGTAAACAACTTGGGCGCGGTCTTATTAGGCACTCCAAGTGACCCTTCTATGAAGGCTTGACTAACTGTGGCTTTGCCGCAGTTCAATGGACGGATAAACCGGTCCATTTTCCAGCATGGAGGCGAAGCCTAAGCATTGGTCCGTATGAGATGCCGTCGAATTTCTTCTTTGAATTAAAAAAAAATGCTTACCGTTAAAACTGTGCACATTTTTCCCGGCGAAGGCTGAAGCCAATTCAAGCAAAAAACTTCAGCAACCAAAATAATTATCGAAGAGATACGGTACATTGGTTCCGGTATGGTATAGGCAATAGAGGGTGTAGCGAAACTCAATGCACATATTTTACCTAAATATAGAAAAACGCAAAATAAAACGATTTTTACGAGTGACAAAAACCTCCAAACTCCTTTGTTTTCTAGAAATGATGACCTGAAATACTTAAGAGGAGGGTTCGGGCGAAAATGTAACTTTTTATTATTTCTGTGTCGATTTGAATGAAACTTGGTATAAATATGTAAAATCTAAAAAGAAAATTCTTTCTACTCCAGTATTTTTTTCCATTTTCCCAATAGAAAATGAGTTATTTAAAGAAAACGGCATAAGAGGGGCTGGAGAAAACCCTAGGTACTCCAACAGTTCTTGAGCTACAGAGATGATTTTGGTATTAAAAGAGACGGAATTTGAATCTCTATCAAGGTGAAATTTTTCGGTTTGATTTTCAAAACATTTTAGGAGAAAGTTTAAAAAACTAAAAAATGCAGTTTTTTCAAAGACTGTGCTGTCACTCGTCTCCAAATTCAAAAATCAAACCGAAAAATTCCATTTATTGGAAATCAAATTCCGCTGGTTTTGATACCAAAAATAATTTCTGTGGCTCTAAAACTGTAAGAGTAGGGTTTTCCCTAGCCCCACTCCTGCCGTTATCTTTTATAACTCATTTTCTATGGGGAAAATGAAAAAAGTACAGGAGTAAAAACAATTTCTTTACCAATTTTACATCTTTATACTAAGTTTCATTATCAAATCGGTTCAGAAATAAAAAACTTTTTATGTTCGCCCGAACCTCCCCTCAAGTATTTCAGCCTTTTCAGGTCGTCATTTCTCGAAAACGAATGGGTTTTTAGGTTTTTGCCACTCTTGAAAATCGTTTTATTTTGCGTTTTCTATTTATGGTTAAAATATGAGCATCGAATTACACAACATCCTGTGTATGGCCTACCTTAGATATGAATAGGTTAGGATCGGTGCAGCTAGAACAGGTGACAACCTTCCTTATTCACGCACAGGTCACACACTGAATATCAGATTTGTTACAAGTCGGCACCGAAACTAGGTATTACAGCGGCGGTAAAACACAAATTGGGATAAACTCAAACTTGTGAAATACTACCGTGTGTAAAGTGTTAACCCTGCCTCAACTGGAGACCATGTAGCTACTTAGGGTGTCTTCAATTAGCCTACTGTGATCCAGGTAACATCACCCTCACCTAAAATTGACGTGCAGACAAGTTTTGTCCGTTTTTCGCACTTTAGGCCCAAATTTCGGGTATAACCCGAACTAACTTCGGGTAAATTAGTAAATATTCGGGTGCTAGGTCGGGTAGGTTAGGGAGGCAAGGCCTGGTTTTTTTTCATTAGAAATTTTCGGGTACCGTCGCGTTTAGTCAATGGTGAGATCGGGTTAGGTAATCTCATCCGCTAAGAACTTGTCTGGAAGTTGTGTCTCAGATTAGGGTCGTCTCCAGTAGGGATGCTGACAGCTGAGTCAATATTTTGGGGGTCGGAATCCTGCGAATACCATGATTCGGAGTCAGTGATAATGGGCGCGTAGGTACGTATTTCGTTAACAAAAGAGTTGGAGTCAGACTTTTTCGGCGCCTGACGAGTCAGAAACAGCCTGAAGCCAGGAATCCAAGTCGGAGTCTGACTCCGCAACCCTGGTCTCCAGTGAAGGAATTTGAAGCTTACGACTGCTGCTCCGGATAAGTTTAAGCTCAGCCAAACAACTATCTCCAATGCAGTGTGCGAATCGAAAACGCTTCAAGAATGGACAACTTCTTGTTTTCTAAAGATAAACCAAAATCCCGTATTATAAATCCAGCTATCGCACACCTGGTAGCACAGAATATTGCAGTCTTAGAGGTTAAGATGTAACCAGAGTACGTGTGGACAGTCACAGCCTAGGACACGGGCCGACAGACAAGCTGCATCTGCAACACACGACGATTTCCCACCATATCAGTCAAAGGGGCACAGAGCCACGGAAAAATAGTGCTCGCGGACACACACACGTTGGAGACACATACTGTTCGCAGTACAGCCTGCTTTTGCTACAAGAAAGCGGGCTTTAATAACATGGACGTAAGGTACCGGATCAAACGTATCAAAACACATTATATTTTCCACGTATAAAATATAAAAATTGTATCAAGGCTGACACGAAATAAAAAAAAACTATCTTCCGTTACGAAATAAACCCGTAAACGAACGAATCCGACAAGCCCAGCAGTTGTTTAACGTGAACACAGTTAATGACACTGAACTCTAAAAAAAATTTACCTGTGACGAAGTTAGGTCTTCCTGACTTTGGTCCCCGTTAGTAGAGTCTTGGTCTTGAGGTGTTTGCGTGGAGTCACTGTCTTTTGTGTCAACGATGGAGTTTTCATTAGAAGCGATGGAGTCGGATTCCGTATCGGCCACAGAACCGAGCGACTCAAAGTCCTCCTCAAAACTGAGGGTTTTGTAATACTCAGGCACCTCGGGGTCGTCCTCAACATCGTCATCAAAGTAGAGTCGGTACCAATAAACGGCCTCGAACCGAGACACAAAAGAGGGGAAATTAAATATATCTTCAGTCGACCATTGTACAGAGTCGGTCGAATCGGCTACGTCACCATCCGTAAATAGAGGCAGGGAGTCTCGCCGCGGGTAAGGACTGGCATCATCCGCTGTGTCTTCAAAGGCGGGCTGTCGATACAAAGACTTGGATCCAGAAAATCGGCCCAGGGTTTGGTACGCAAAAGCAGATGAAAATCCGGCAGCAGGTCTCGAGGCCTGGGATCCGGCAGCGGCTTGGGCATTCGGGTTGTAGAATTTGCTGCGAGCTAAGGTGGTTGTGGGCACGAGGCGTTTCTTGCTCTTCTTTTTGACCACGATTTGCATACGCAATTGCGTCGTGTCTGAGGGCTCCGTCGCGTCCGTTTCCGTGACGACCATTGCAAAGTTCGACGCAGCTGATTATGATATTCAACACATGAGTTTGATAAAGGTCCAAAAATAGGTAATAAGCCAACATAGACTGGGAGTTATTTCGTTTTAGTAGTTTTATGAAGGAGAATTTTAAATTCCACTCATGAACTGATTAGTGACTACACAACATCAATTAGAGATTACCAGTACGTTGCACATAGAGGTACACCTATATCCTACCGTATCAACTTTTACTTCTCGAAAGAATCACTCAACATAGTACAATACAAAAAAAAAGAGTTAAACTAAGGCAAAATTCAATTATTAAATATAAGGTCGACAAATCCTAAGGTAAAACTAGAACGCCTCGTGGCGTAAAACCATCACTCACGGTGGGAGCAAACTTCATTGCCGTCATTTTTCATGGCCAGCTAATCCTAGTTTTCTGGCATGGATCACATCGAGGACAGCCCACCATACTATCTGCAAAAACCTCTTTATTTTCTTTTATGCATGGGTGACATGGAGGACAACCCACCAGACTCCTTGCAAAAAATGAAGAACAAAGCTCAACTCTTTTTACCTGTTTTTGGGTGAAGCATAAATTTTATCGCTGGCATTTTTTATGGCCAGCTATTCCAAGTTTTTTGACATGGGTCACATCGAAGGCAACCCACCAAGTTCCCTACAAAAAAATATGAAGATTGCTCAACTCCTTCGACCACTTATTGGGTGGACATACAAATATATATATATATTATATATACTTAAATCTTCAACGAAAACAGTATCACCTCTCCCACTTCGTTCGCGGGTGATAAATATGACGTTTCGGGACGTCTTCTCCCATCTTCAGACGCTAAAAAGTTACGTGTAAATTCTAAGAAAAGGAACAAATTTATTTTTAAAAAGAGGATAATTTCATCCTGCTACTCTAATGGGGAGGATGTCTACGGTGCGAGGTGTAAATTGGATGTTTTCACTCACTTCCACAATAGAGAACACCAGTACAGTCAACTCTCTTTAAGAACTTTTCTCTCCGAAGCTTACCCCCACATAAATTTTAGGTTTTCTTAAAAAATACGCTTACCATAGGTTTATATTTTAAATTCAAAGACAAACCTTCTATGCCTCTTCTGACCAGTGTTGACTATGAACTTCGGTGCAGAAGTGCAATGCTTCGTACATTGGCAGCACTAGACATTGCAAAGCTCGCGTTGATCAACATTTAGGTAGTTATATCAAGTAGAACTTGCCAAACCCATCCATTCAGCTCCCGGTCTTCATGCCGAACAAAACAATCACCCCATTAGCAGAAAAGACTTCTCAATTATCGACTTTTGTAACTCAATAGAACTGACAACTTGAAACTCTCTCTACATCCATAAAACAAAACCTAGCCTCAATACAATGACCACAGCTGTACCTCTTATCACGGTGCTTAGCTGATTTTTACCCTTTCAACTGTTCCAGCCCCGATCCCTCCTCTCCTTGACTGTACCTGGCTGTTTCTTCCGAATTGCCAGACTGTACAAGCATTCACGTTAGGTCTCCCCAAACCTGCCCTGTCATTTGCATTATACATTTTGCACCGTAAACATCTGTCCCCATTAGAGTAGCAGAATTAAATTATCCTCTTTTTTTAAATAAATTTGTACCCTTTTTTAGAATTTACACTCAACTTTTTAGTATCTGAAAATGGGAGAAGACTTCCCGAAACGTCATATTTTTACTTTAGGATTAGTCGACCTTATATTTAGTAAGTACATATAATTCCACATAAAAAATTTAGTTATGATAAAAAAGTATGTACGTAACATAATTAAGAAAGCCACATAGGCTATTACCCAACTGCCGGGCTAACTAACTATTTCCGAACAAAGAGCTATTATTAGATAGGTTTGTATTATAAACCCAAAAAACAAAGTCAAAGGTCAGGCTGAGGTGCCTTCGGGACTTCCTCTTTGCCGATGATGCCGCAGTCACCGCTCACACGGCTGTCGACCTACAGCGGCTCATGACTCGGTTTAGCCGAGCCTGTCAGGATTTTGGACTCACTATCAGTCTGGAAAAGACACAAGTCATGGCGCACGGTGCAGGTTCTTCGCCTCACATCTATATTTCGAACCATGAATTGGAAGTGGTCCATGACTTTGTGTACCTGGGCTCCGCTATCTCTGACTCTCACTCTCTTGACACCGAGCTCAACAGGCGGATAGGCAAAGCCGCAACCACTATGGCCAAGCTGAAATTGAGAGTGTGGGATAACAACAAACTGTCAGAGCGCACCAAGGTTCATGTCTACGGTGCCTGTGTTGCCAGCACTCTCCTGTATAACAGCGAGTCTTGGACCATACGAGCGCGACAGGAGCATAAGCTAAACGCCTTCCACATGCGCTGCTTGCGTCGCATCCTGAACATAAAATGACAGGATAAAGTTCCCAACAACGCCGTTTTGGAGAGGGCTGGCATTCCCAGCATGTACTGCTTACTGAAACAGAAACGTATGCCCTGGCTTGGGCACGTGGTGCACATGGATGAAGGTCGTATCCCCAGAGACCTCCTGTAGGGCGAGCTGGTGCAGGGGAAGCGGCCCAGGGGCACACCGCAGCTGCGCTACAAGGACATTTGCAAGAGAGACGTGGTGGCGCTGAATATAGACACCAACACCTTCGAAGCCTTGGCCAGCGAGCGGGCGACGTGGAGGCGGGTGGTGTCTGGAGGCTTATCCAACTTTGAGAGAGCACTGTAACAGCAGTCTGAAGCCAGGAGGCAGAGGAGAAACGCCTCCAACCAGAGAGATAGGTCTCCGTCGTCATTTCTCTGTCTGCGGTGCCAGAGGGACTGCCATTCCCGCATCGGACTGATCAGCCATACTCGACGCTGCTGCCGAGCTGGATCTTAGTCCCAGAGTGCAGAACCATAGTCTTCCGAGACTGAAGGTTGCCTACTACTATAAACCTATCAACTAAGAGCTCTTTGTTCGAAAATAGTAAGTCCGGCAATTGTGTAGTTACCCTAATTACAATTTCTATATCCATTGGTGCAAGTACTGTATGCCTACCTAGGCAACAGTGGCTACCGAAGTGGGGGTGTGATGTATAGTTCCGCACCGGGACATTTGTAATTCTTTTTCGTGTACTAAAGGACGTTTACTGAAACAACTAGCTATACCTTAGTGTCAGTAGCCATCTTCTGGTACATGAAAATGACCTGACCAATATCCTGGTATGGAACTGAGCATCAACTCCCCCCCCCCCTTAAGAAGCCACACAACCCGCCGCTGGATACCACGCGTGACTACAGCAGATTAGAAGAAAAGAGGGGGTGATGAACAACACTGAAGTTGTTACTTGGAATTGTAAAAGGGAGGAAGATTAGTAGGAACTAAAACATACCTAGTCAAAAGGGAAGGAAAATTAGAGGGAATGAAGCATAGACAACCCACAGGGAGGGAAAATTTCTGGGACTGAAAGAAAGACAACCCAAAGGCCCAGCTAAGGCTAAGATACGCTAAATGATGGGCTCCTAAAAACGCGACTCCCCAAGATACAGGATGGAAAAGTGAAACTAATCTAACCCTGTGACCGACACATCTGAATAGGTTGGGAAATAATTGCACAGCATATATAGAAGGTATAGCTCCACTACTTCTCTTCAGAACTTTGTAATGAACATGGCACCGCTGACTTCGTCACATGGTGGCTGTACATCTGTGCAACTCTTGCCTACGGTACGGGGGTACGTAAGTAAATCAACTGTCAACACAATGAATTGTTTCAACTCTTTCGTTACTGAAATCCTGTTCTTAAAAAAACATATTTTTATGTGCTCATGCGAAATCCAATTTGTTCATAAAACCTTATCTCTGTCTGTATTTCAAAAAGTTCACAGAAGCACGCAGTTATTTTAGAATGGCTGTTTAACATGCTGGTTGTAAACAGGAATTCCCTTTGAAAAATAAAAAAATATTGTGCAGGTTTTCTAAAAGCACTATTGGGATCCACGAGTGTTATGTGAATAATAACTTTTTAAGGGCTAAAAGATAAATTCAGCTACATCTACTGACTAAAACTTATTAGTTTGATTGGAACGCAACGAGCGGATATCATTCAAGTGAGACAGTAAACTATTTTTAAAACTTTTTCCCTTCAACATTTCAGCACTTCAGAGCTCTACGGATCACATGAATCACTAGTCTTCGCACGAATAACACAATCTCATACGAGATCAAACGATCCTTTTGAACAACGGTGAAGAGTTGACAGCACCATAGTGGCGTATAACTAATTGCTCGCATCCGCACTGCCTTCACAGTGACTGTCGTCACAACAACGCACGGCGTTACGAATTTGACGTGAGCAGATCAGGTGATAGCGGGGACCACGGGGACCACGGGGACCGGAGATCATTTTGCATTGTCCCCCAGAGCTCACTGTTAGCAAATGACAATGGTACTAATCAAGGGAAATGATAGCGGCTAATCAGATAACAGATACGCCGCTACTGACATAAAGCAGAGCCCCCCCCCCCCTTCTCCCTTCAAAAGAAATCAGAATTGCTACATCGATAAGTCGCAACTATAGTAAATAGAAGGATAAAAGAAAATTAATTTTCAAGTTGCGCGCACTGCCCAGAATATAGGTACGTTTTTCATCCACAAAATTTTCACCATAGTTGGCTAGGCGAGTGAGCTAGAGCCATTCAAAATTAGAAGCATCTTTCGGTCACCCTGTCGAACTATGAAGTAGACCTGACAGACAGACCGCCCGAAGGACTAACTGAGGTAAAGGTATCTATGGGAACGTGCTGCAGACGCTACTACCAATAACATAGGAAGGGTGAACATAAACCTATGACAATTTCTACGCCCCCTTAGGGACGACATACTGATAACGACGTACATGGCGAGGCTTCCAACATATTAAGACCGATAAATCGATAAATCCTACCAGCAATAAGGTGCGTAAAAACGCGCAGCTTTAAATGGAAATACCTTGAGAAGGCTAGTCGTTACTTTAAAATGGTACCTTGTATAACCTCACATACCAACTAGCCATTCGGAGCAAACTGTTCTCCACTTAACTTACCTCAAGTCGCACACAATTTGAAGCTAACAAGAAATGAAGTTTTGACGAAGTAGTTTGGCGTTGAATTCTATGCCTATGATGGGTATAGCTAGTAGTAACTACCCAATTTCTCAATTAAAAAACAGGTCAATTAAAGGTGTTAGTTATCCGGAACTAATTATTGACAACATTGATAATACCACCATCATCATCGTTACCTCCTCGCACTCACGGGCTGAATGATATAGCAGTAAATTAAAGTAGCAGCACCACTAGCCATCTTCATCATCAATAACTCCTGTAATCTAATGGCTGACGGCTATATCCGCAACCAGTGAGGCTGGTCCAACGACACGCAAAAACAAGTTACAAAAAAATATATAGATATATACCCTGACGCCTTTCCATTGAAGTTCAGGAACAGTTTACCGATAGGTATTAATGCTATACCGCCCAAGTAAAACTGTTTCCCCGTAAATATAGCATAGCTGAAAACCTCATTTTTGGGTACGTAAAGTTGGTCCGTATCGGGCCAAGTGCAGCCGGATAAGATGAGTAAGACGTCAAAAACATGTATACACTTATACCGTATCTCGTAGTTGAACACGACATCGGGCTAAAATAACCCTTTCGAACGACACGGGACGTTAGGCTTGTCGTCCTAATGGAAAATTAAGAAAAAAATCTACGGGAAATAACACTCCCTATTTACCAGAAAATTCTACGGACGAAAAAATCACGTTTATCGACATCCAAAATGTTTTGATGCTGCCACCCATCAACACCCTAG
The DNA here is from genome assembly GCA_001587735.2 of Parhyale hawaiensis. Classification (NCBI taxonomy): domain Eukaryota; kingdom Metazoa; phylum Arthropoda; class Malacostraca; order Amphipoda; family Hyalidae; genus Parhyale; species Parhyale hawaiensis. Next base: position 16,467,007 of record LQNS02276883.1, on the reverse strand, counting down.
TATACAACGAAGCTTGCCAACACCCAGCTAGCCCTCATATATGTTAGGTGAGGGCCAGGACTAGTTCTGCTAACGTCCCAATGTGCGTTTATTACATCGCGTCAATCTTTGATAGGCCTTACTTAGCGTCAATCTTTGATCGCGAGCAGAACCAGTCCTTGCTTCCACCTAACCTTATGAAGGCTAGTTCATTTGGACGTTTGCAGAACCAGTCCTGGCCCTCACCTAGAAGGGCGGTTCAATAACCAAACATGAAATTTGTCGCGCTAACGTCCTTTTAGTAAGCTAACGAGACGAAATGTGTTAAACTCCGCGATCTATGAATAGGTGTATATATATATATATATATATTAATGCTTGTGCTAAGAATATTCGGCCTTTTTTAATGGCTTTTTATTTTTGCATAGATGTCTCTGATCAGTTATAGAAGTCAATCCACCCTCCGACTTCCAACAGTATTTCAACACCAGTTAAAGCCTTTAGGTAGGCTACCAGAAACCCTACTAAAATTCTTAGAGCAAGAAACAATGCACAGCTCTCAATAAAAATTGGATACTGGTACCCAGAGATACGGTTAGGGGTGAAAGGGTTAACAAAGACCCGATCCCAGAATGCCACAAGAACAAATAATCAGGTCCGTCAACACTCACGGATGAAACGGTAGCAAGCACCACTGTTATAAAACTGCAGAAAACGGCATCAAAATTTTGCGTCATAGAAACGCGAACATCTTTGGAACTATTCCAGTGCTTGTGTAGCACCTAACCGGGATGAGAGAAGACTTTTCATTGACTGCGAAATCATGGATTACGCAAATTTATTGTAACTTTTGTAAAACAAATTTTATTTTTACCAATAGATGAGTAATCAATTTTGAACGGATTTGGGAACATTTTAAATGCTTTCTAAGGGTTCCAGGCACAGAACAAGGTTGAGAACCAATGGTTCAAGCTAACACCGATTGTAAAGTATATATAGTATGTCACATTTATTTCAATGATCATACAGTAAGAATGTATCAATGAGTAATGTTGACGATGGTGCTTGGTACCGTGTCATTTCCAGGACCCTAGATAAAAGATGCCGTAAAGACTTACCACAACATCTTTCCGAGCTGAGGCGGAACTTCTAGTCACTGGCTCTACAGCAGAAGCAGAGGGAGCAGCAGCAGCGGCGGTGGCAGTATCAGCATCAGGAGTCGGTGCCCGGGGAGGCAGGGGAGGAGGAATGTCAAATGTATCAACAGCAACGCCCGAAGGGCTCCTAAGGCCATCGTAGGCATCACTGACGGAGTCAGCGCGGCAGCCGCCGTCGTGACGCATGTACTCGAAAGGGTCGACATGCTCGTAGTAGCTGCTGGCTTCGTCGTCACCACGGGCCTCCTTGTCCTCTTTGTACCGAAGCATTTCAGAGGCCTCGTAACTTAAGACGACAACGCCCTTGACTTTGTGCGTGAAGGAATCGCCACCGTTGGTCATTGCCGCTGAGGAGCTGGTTGGTGCTGAGGAGAGGGAGTCTCGTCTTCCACTGATTAAAGGATCAAAATCAAAGAGTACACCAGTGTTGGCAGCACCACTGCTCCGACCGGAGGCAGTTCTTGTAGGACTGCTACCAAAGTCAATAAGATCGGGAGACCTGGGGCAAGTTCGTTTCTGCTTCACTGAGGGCGCCTTAGCTAAGATAGAGGGGACAGCAGATGAGGACAGAGACGCAGTGGTAACACACTTCAATTCTTGTGGTGTCGAAGTACTGCTCTTTGGCGCAATATTGGGCTTAGGAATGCAACTAGATGTAAAGGGAATATTAAGAGGAATGTTAGGCTTATAGGTAACTGGAGCTGTCTCCGATCTTCCATTGGTTTTCAGGTTGAGTGAATTAAAAGGGCCAGACATTGAGAACGTGCTGGTCGGCAGCGCACTCTGAGGAGTGGTGGCCATACTCATTGGCAGTGGAGCAGCACTGGTGGGAGGATACATGCGAGAAGCAATATAACTAATCCTATTGGGCATGAACACAGGATTCCTATTGGGCAGAGGTGGTGCGGTCATTACACTGTTGATCACATGATTATTGGTCGAGAATGCAACGTTCCTGTTGGGTTGCACAGCCGCTGCACCAGGCACATTGAAGGCATTGAAGGCACTGGAGGCAGAGAAGGCAGGTAGCTGATTTGGTTGATTATACGCCTGCATGACGGAAGTCACAGTGGAACTCACAGGTACAACTGCTCTCTGGTTAGCGTTCAAGCTCTGAATCAAATCGAGAATGTCATGCTTTTGTTTTTCAGGGCTTGCAAAGCTCATAAGGTCCCCAGATTGGTTCTTGGACGCATTGTTGGAAGCACTGGCATTGTCGACGGCACTGTAGCGAGAGCGGGGCACAACTGTAGGGGTGGAAGACGCAGAAGCAGACGAGGTCACCGACATGGTGAGATGGGACCTGCTCAACTGAGGTTTGCTTCGGTCATTGGCGCCAGCTGAGAAGGACCTTGACACATCTGTAAAGAGAAGTTAAAAGACAACAATATATAAATACAATCACTGAATACCTATTTGAATTCATTTTGGAGGCAGTTCAGTTTAAGAAAAGTTTAGCAAAGGCATGAGCAAATTGAGCTGAACAGCATAGAAAGTTTGTACCTTTAAGGTAGGTAGCTAGCTATTATTACCTCCGCCAAGGAGGTTATGTTTTCGTCGGGTTTGTCTGTCTGTCAAGATAACTCAAAAAGTTATGGACTTATTTTGACGAAATTTACAGGGATTGTTAGGTAGCTATGTTAAGAGGAAAGATGATTAACTTTTGGTGAAGATCCGTTCATCCGTTTGTTTGTCTGCCTCATTTTTCTCAATGCTATAACTCGAAAAGTTGAAGATGGATTTTAATGAAATTCACATGAGTTGTGTTAAGTAGCTATATTATGAAGAGTGGATGACCAAATTTTTGTAACGATCTGTTGGTTCGTTCGTCACTGTTTTCAATTTTATGATTGTTAGCACAATAACTCAAAAAATAAGGAAAGAATCTTTATGAAATTTATAGGAGTTGTTAGTAATGTTAAAAGACTTAAATGATCAAATTTTGGTGCAGATCGGTTTGTTCCTTTGTTTGACTCATGGTTGTCATAATGCTTGTTAGCAGCATAACTCAAAAAGTTATGGACGGTCTTCAAAAAAATTATTGAAGCTGTTAACACTATTGAAGGGGACACATGATTAGATTTTGGTATTGATACAAAGAAAATCATGGTCTCAGAACCAATTTAAATTTTTTTTAAATCGTTGCCTTGCTAGCCGGAGGTGTGCGCTCTCAGAGTGCTCTGGTTTCCCAAGGTTTACCACCTCATCCCCTGTAAAGTGTGGTCATAGCTGAGAGGCTCAGTGGTGTTGCCATGTGCAAGCACTACAGATAGCTGATTGCTATTTAGTGTCAAGTCGACTGAGTACACAACTACTCGCATGAAATCAGGCGCCAGCATCTTTAAGAGAGACAGAAGAACAAATACTACTGAGGGGTCCTTTCTGTGCCATCCCCCCTCCGCTACACACACACGGGAGCAGGTGCTAGTCCTTTAGAATGAATTACTTACCACCATTTAGTTACCCACTTCACACAGAGCAGAGAGGGAAGCACACAAAGCCTACCTGACCCAACTAACTTTCTCAGCAGGAACAGTAACCAGCTGCAATATTCTCAGGGAAGAAGGCACTCGGGACAGTCCTTGTGTGGGTGAGGCCAATATAGCTATAGTCTAACAGGGAGAACTCTGGCCAGAATATACCCCTGAGGGCTGCATGTAAGCGTAAGGGCAAATACTTGAACAACTTAGCTAATATATAGCTACATGTTGAACTTAGGGTGTTCAACTACAGATATCACTCAACTAACTTTGCTCTAAATTCCACATGTTCTTCCTGCTGAACATTGTTCCTGGCTGAGAAGTGATTGTGTACAGATGACCATCCGCTTCCAATAGGCCTACACTTGAATGTGAGCGAGTAACCATACCTAGTTAGTGCAATGTTTGAGCCGTCCTAAACACAAATACAATGTTTCAAGAAAGGTAAACAAAGGGATATGTAGTAGCTATATTGATAGTTAGAACTAATAGCTACACATGAGGGTGCTTCCACACAGGACCAGAGAGCACAGGAAAAGCATGTTGGGCAATTTAGCTATAGGTACCAACATCAAGTAGTTTGAACCTCCATTTTCACTTAAACAATTAATTAAAGGAAGGAGTAAGGGACCAATGCATGCACAAGGGTGATCGCACACAGAATTACCGTACGCCGGGGTAACTCGGGACGATTTTCAAAGTTTTTTGTTAATAACTTCTTACTATGAATGATTTTTGCTACAAACTGGGTGTCATTTTGTAGGTCTAGATGAGAGCTACAGAATGGTGTATAGAAAAAAAAAATTCTATCTTTTAACCATAGCCGGCAGTGAATGACAAAAGAGCGTCCCGAATTACCCCGGCATCCGGGGCAACTCGGGACACCAGTAAAAAAGTGTTAGAAACATGCTTTAAAACTATTTTTAGAAGCTCAGATGTCTTTAATGATGATGCCGATGTCCACCGTGTATTAGTTGACTATATTAATATGTTGGACGAAGTTTTTGCAGTCATAAACACCTGTGGTGTAAGATTGAATTGTATTTCTACTATCATATTCTATCACAAATTTCTAAATTTTTCTCAACTCTATTCTACGTAAGTACATGCCTGATTTGCAGCCAGATGTCATTGACAGGCACTCTATTGTGAAAAACTGCCCAAAAACTCTTTCAATGACGAAGTATATGCCGCGATGTTGAATTCTCTGTATGACGTTCTGATGAAACATTACAATACAAAGCATTCCTTGCGATGATGTAGAGTCCAGCTAATGTTTTGGAGTATAATATGTTCTCTACACTTCTCAGTACCTACCTGTTACATGTCCATTTTGACGTATTTCCTCCATAAAACGTAAGTAAAAACTAGTTTAAAATGCCGCACTGTCATTACTAGTGCAAAGTAATATCCAGTGCCAGTATCCAGTGCCGCACTTGACGTTATTAGTACGTTTTTTCATGTAAATACTTACTAATACTTCTAGCCGGGAACAACAAGGAATGTTTTCGTCATTTTCAAGTTAAATCAGACCATTTTACTGAAAAATTTTTTTGATAAAAACATTTTATTGGGTCCCGGCTTACCCCGGCAAGGTGTCCGGAGTAGCCTCGGGTTGCGGGAATGGCCGCCATTTTGTTTTGAGAAGAGGTAGATAAATTCTGATTGTTAGATTCTATAGCCAACACCCTAGGCTACATTCCATCTAAGTAACTTTTAGCTCTCCGTTTTTTAGATTTTTCTCCCCAGACCTTAGTCGGAGTACTTTTTCAAAAAATGAAAAATACAGTTTTTTCTATAAGTTTTTTCTAGTATTTGCATTAGCTAAATTGAATGTTTTCTATGCTGAACCGATAGCAAAAATATTGGAAGTTTATTGCCCTATTTTTAGTTCGGCGAAACTCTGCAAAGTTTTGTTTCTACAGCCCTCAATATGGCGTGACAGAGTGCTGTCCCGAGTTACCCCGGCGTATGGTAATACCCATGGGAACAGCCAGTCAGGAAAGAGAATGAAAAACAGAAGAAAGTAGCTATATAATATCAGTAGGAGTAATAGAGAGAAAGAAGAAAAGTGGACATGAAGAAAAGTAAGTTGTCCCAAAAGTCTAGTTTAGGCTATTGTAACCTACAGAGCCCCCCAGGGGGGGGGGGGGGGGTTACTGCTCCCCATAACATAAAACACATGAATGAAACTAATCTAACTCGGCACACTGCAATCTTTGATAGCACTTCCGGTGGTGGAGAAATTGGCATTGGAAAGCCGTTGATTTTTCGAATTTGAGCAATTTTACCATTGGCCATTTTTTTTTTTTTATCAATTTTACCAAACTGTTACGATATATATGTGTTTCGCACATACAACATTCCAATGTGTTAGCCTTAACATTCGACTATATAGACGCATTTTTTGTAGCTATTATGCGAGTTCGTGTCTGGCGGATGTAACCGCCGTCTTCAGGTCAGAGTCTCAGATAAGGACCGAAACGAATGCATGCCTAACCATACAAAAAATGTTAGTTAGTGACAGCCAAGATTATCAGGGATCCCCCGGCCGGAACCTCTATCAATAAAAGTCTGTCAAATTCTGTAACCAGAGTTTCGGTAATATTTGTTAGTCTCATAAACGTACGGTAATTTATAGGCGGACTTCAGACTCTATTCTGGCGGAACCAGCCGGCGTTCTCAATGGAGCCAGCAATCCTAGATATTTAAAGGCACTTTTGTTATTAAGTATCAGCTTATTCAGTACTTAGCATCAGTGTACTAAACATTCAGCTACAGCATTCTGCTTGTAGCGCTTATTCCGATGCAGACCTTGTAACTTGTTGTCTGCGGCTATCAGTAACATGGTTGCTACTTATTACTGGATCATATCTTCTAAGTCTTGCATAATAAGATGTAAACTAAATTAACAAAAAGTTTTTAATGGCGTTCCTTCACCATCCAGCACTGTAGCCTGATAATATTATTCTCCATTGTAGTTAACTCTCACAACCAAGTACGGTATAGTGATGAACTCAGCTAGAACTCACCCACCCATAGAAGTTAAATATATTACAAAAACAAAAGCTAAGCAAAAGTTTTTTTTTGCAGAATTTTACACAGAATTGAATGGTAGCTGTGGTTTAGCTCTAGGTCACTTATAAAAAAGTTACATGTGTTTGTATGTAAAAAAAAAGTAGTAATTTTATTTTTATTTTAATTGACAAATTGACACTATGTAAAGGCCAAAGTATCACAATTTACTGGTGCTAACCAATGGAAAAAAAATCGCGATTTCAATGGTGTGCTTGTTTTTTGTGTACAATAGATATTGCACAAGTTATAGTTAATTATTTTAGTGAAAACGAAAATATAACATCGTAGGTAGCTATTATAGGCTAACTAGTGCATAAAGATATTAGGAAGCTTCTAAGGGCTGAATGCACTCTTGGATGCATAAAAATTAATAAGAATATATATAGAAATAACAAAAAAAACTGTTACACAGAGAAAAACATAGGGATAGGAGGCTAAAAATTTCTTCCAGGTGGCAGAAATTTTATCCATCCCACTGCAGGCCTCAAATGCTAATATGGAAGAAATTTCAGCCACCTGTGCCATTGTTATTACTGCGAGGCTGTATTTTTTATATACTTATATTATTTTACTCCACTCAGTCGGGGCAATTCACAAAATTTAACCTCCTGCCAATTGACTGGTAGAAATTTCATCCACTCCAGCTACATAGGTTAAAAAACTGACATATGCCAAGCTAAAACATAAAACAACTCCTTAGAATATAATCAGACTGCCTATAATATGTCCTTATTTAAA
>LQNS02276883.1:16424618-16446831 GCA_001587735.2 Parhyale hawaiensis | reverse complement strand
GCCAGCCAACTATAGCGCATATATCATGGAACCTTTGAGTCTGGCTTCTACGCTTTATTGACAGATTAGGTTTCGTCTCTGCTGTAGTTAATGAAGTTTTATATATATGTCCAAGACTTTTCGCACGTTTAATGTCCATTTCAAGCTATTTTATGCATATTCCTCATCAATTAAGAATATTCCATGCTTTAGCAATATTGTTCAATTGCATATTGTCTATTCGTAATGAAATAATTCTCGATGTTATGCTTCATGCTACTAATTCATGTTTTAAAAAGCAATAATTCTAAAATTATTCATTTCACCTTGCTTACATGAGTCGCCGCAGGCACCTCCAGTTGTTGCATTCTACCCTGGCACATGAGAGTCCACCTCCCTCACAGAGTCCACCTCCCTTACCCAAGTGGCTTACAGAATTGCCATCCCCTTGTAGCCCCAATGACTCTACAGTACATAGTTGTTGTTGTTGGGTCGGGCTTTAAGAGGCCACCAGGATCTTGCCCACACCGCCTCCAGGCTTGATGACTCGATATGAGGCTGGATGAGTTCCTCACAGAACATCCACAGATCCTGAAATATAAGAGGGGAAGACTCACTTTGGAATTAATCCTCAGTAAGAAACAAATTATCTACCTCATGTCTACATAAAATATTAAGGGCTACCAGAAAATTGCAGTTGCTACTTATAAAATAACTCAATAGGAATCAAACTTCCGGACAATCGAGGAGCAGTGGCAACTGCATAGCCTAAATCAGAGGCCACTGTGGCAGTCAATGTCATATAGCAGAGGCTCAGCCATGCCAGTTGCCATTGGATATGAACAGGTAGCTAATGCCTATTCAGTAACACTATGTGACAGTACCGGTATTACCCGGATTTAGAGTAATATAAGATCACCACACAAAAACAGAGATATTTATAATAGCCTATCACATAGAAAACTCTACGTAGTTACGCCTGACAAACAACACTCACGATGAAATTCTAGGTAAAGAAGCGAAGACTATAATGCGGAGAAAACTTATCTAACGTACCTGCAGTGCCGCATCCAATAACTTCAACTTGTAGCTAAATAATGTTTACCGTGTAATTATCAGACCGTGTGGAGGGTGCCACTGGTGGGGGAGGTGACAAGGGGTTGGAGGATGGTCAATGAGAGAGGTGAGGGTTTGGACTGGGAGGTTGCTAAGTGGAGGAGGGTTATTGACAGGAAAGTTCAGGAGACTGGTGTGCGTAGGTGGAGAGAGGGAATCATGGGGAGGAGAACTCTTGACTTATATAGGAAGAAGGACAGCCCTAGACACGAAATATTTTATGACGGTACCTTTGGGAGTGAACTTCTTTTCAAAGCTAGGACTAAGAGCTTGACGATAAATGATAGAACACATAGGTGGAATGTGTGGGGTAGTAGGAGATGTATGGCATGTGATTTGGATGAGAGTGTAGAGCCTGTAGTTGTTGAGTGTCGTGTGTATCAGTGGGAAAGGGGTGTTTTGGGGTGGAGGTGATGAAAAGAGAGTGTGGGGATGCCTGTAGTGGTTGAGTGTCGTGGGTATGAGTGGGAAAGGGGTGTTTTGGGGTGGAGGTGATGAAAAAAGAGTGTGGGGATGATGTTGTGAGTGGTTTGACAGGGAGGATAGGGGGATACGGGTGGTTTTGGGTTTGGACTTTGGAGACGGGCGTGACTGAGGGAGCTATAAGTGGTTTTCAGATTTTTTTTGGAGAGAGTTTGGGGGGCTAGGGAGAGGTTTGTGGTAGGGCTGGAATCTGTGGAGTGAGTTGGTGTTTAGTTTGTGGTTTGCCGATTGCTATTTTTGGGAGTACTCGGCTGAAATCAAAGCCCTAACATTGGTTCGACTCCGAGTCAAAGTCAAAGGCTGATTCTTTTTGCGACATCAGCGAGATACCTGCTTATGACATTCAAGTAATATTTTAAAAAAAGCACCATGGCCCAAAGCTATGTAATTCACTAATAGATATAGATAGTAGTCTTTTAGAAAAGTGCAGCAATACCCATATAAATCATCCAGATATGCATAGTTTTCAAGAAGTTTGACTTTGAAGTTCCTGTTACTTTCCTAAGAGAGAAAACAAGGTATTAGTTCGATATTACACGTGAACGAAGTTCAACGATAAAAAAAAGTTTTCTATAGACTAACTAAACGATTCTAAGATACTTTCTTCCATGACGTTTTTTGTACAAATGCGTCGTTTACGAGATACTTGACTTTAAACATTCCATTGTTTTCCTGCAGGAAAAAATGACCACACTCACATAATATAATAGAAGACCTGTTTTTATAAATTAGGTTTGATTGGGTTAGGATAGGTTTTGTTGGCTAGGTTAGGTTAGGTTCCTATGGGATCGCTAGCAAGCCTATAATGATGCCAATTATTTTCTCCCATAGAAAAAAGAATAGGAACTTCATAGTCAAATATCTCCAAAACCATGCATTTCCGACTGATACATCTGGGTATCACTGCACATCTGTAATAGACTACTATCAACATCTAGCAGTAAAATAGCGCGAGGCCACTTTTTTTGCAAAAATTTACCGACATTTATTGAAATAGAGCTGTATCCGCAAGAAGAAATTTTAGTAGTCGTTTACTAGCGCTTCAGTGGCACACTGCCTATATCGAGCCGAAGTATTCCTGTGTTTAACCCCAGGCTCATGCGCCGCTAGTGTGCGGTATTTGTCTCATTTAGTATTATAAAATACCTGTAAGGAGAACTTTATTATTGTTATTTAATTTTACATATAGTATAAGTAATTCACAGGGGGAAAATGAGAGCCGTAGTTGACGATAGCATTTATCGTAATGGCTTCATCAGTTTGTAATAGAGGTCACATCTGATAAGAAAATTCTTCAGAGCATTTCTATTGAATTGGCCGTGAGGTTCCTCCGAAAACATTCCTCGGAGTATGGAGTCAGCATTCCGACAAGGCATGTCTGGAAAGCAGTCTCTCCGCTCGCCGGAGAAGGTGGGACACTCGGCCACCAAGTGCATGACAGTGAATGGTACGATGCAGTCGTCGCAATAAGGTTGCGGTTGGCTTGTCTGCAGATAGTCGTAAGTCTCGTGTGGCCTATACGTAGGCGGCACAGTACGACGTCTATTCGGCGGTCGTCGCTGTTTGACGGGTGCCACTGTGGAATGGTTCCTTTAATTGTTCGTAATTTAATATTTCTCTTCGCCAGCCCCTGGAATTGACATAGCTCGCGCAGGTTTCGTTTGAATAGGGGATAATAGTCTCGGCAGGGGACTGCACGGTTTGCTGTGGGCAAATCCGACAGGGCCACCTGCCTCGACTCGTCATCAGCGAGCTGATTGCCCGCGATGTCAACATGACCAGGTACCCAACAGATGCACACGAACTTTCCATACTCTGCTGCATCATACTTACTATTCGGTTGATGACGGAGTATATGCTGTCATGTGCTCGAATGGCCTGTACTACACGCAGTCAGTCGAAGCGGAGAATATGGTAAAGTTGTTCACATCACGGTCACTAATGAGGAGCAGCGCCTCGCACACGCCCGTGCGGACGGTCGCTTCTGTGACCCTCCGCACGGATGAAGTAAGCGCTCCACACAAAAAGTCGGTCACCTCGATCGGCGGCCTACCTCGCGGAACAGAAAGAAAATTTAGAGAAACTACCTAACTCTGCACAACTAACCTTTTCAGCAGGAACTGCGGCCAGATGCTACATCCCCTGCGGAAAAGACACTCGAGACCCTTGCGTGCATGTGACAGAAGACATGCAAAGGAAGAAAGAGGATATAAGAAGTGAAATACAGATAAAGGATTGTATCATAGGGTAATAGTAAGAGTGTGGTGGGATGGACAGTGCCCTGTAAATTTACAATGCATAGGTATGGTATGTAGGTGGGGATTGGACAGTGAAACAAGACAATAAGCTTAGCTTCGGCAATTTTGTTCCTTCAGCATTAACAAGAAATATTGCTAGTGAGCGTAAGCTTAGATGTCCGGTTCACACGTTCGTGTCATGCCCTACGTTCATCTTTCATAATGTTCAATACGCTATTGTGTCCATCATGCTAAACAACAGAACGAGTACAATTTTCAGATTTGAAATCCGTTCCTATTTCGAGAGCTTTGCAAAACTTTACTAGTCACACTAGCACAGAAAACCAACTCGGCAGCTAACATTTTAGTAAATCTTAACTTGTGCACAGAACTGTGCTTCTAAGGACGCGACGAAACATTAGAAACAATGCTAGTATGAACGTACAGCAAATGCCTAACATGCAAACCGGCACAAACAAATTAATTGTTAGCTAACCTGTACCGAAGTCAGGAGTGAAATTTTGGGTTCCCGGTTTAAATTTAAGTGAATAAGAACTCACAAAACTGTGGATTTTGGCGTTCTTTACATGGAACAACGATCGATTCTGACACTTTGCAATGGGTAAAGATAACAAAAGACTATAACGTGAATCCGTTATAAAACACCACAAACTAGACAACATTCGCGTTAAATAAATTAAAATAAATCCAATTGAAGTGCGTCAAATTCACTCCTACTCCCTAGAGTCAGTTTATTTGTGCTCTTCTTTTGCAAACACTGCAAATATTGTCTTAGGCTGTACACTAACTTATCTTCGTTGAGCTGACTCATTTCTTCTAGCGTTTTAAATTGCTTATCTCTTCCGCCAATATAAACATCACTTTCGAATTGAATTAAAATGCATTTATACATGGAAATCAGCTCCGTAAATGTTCGGACACATTTGTCAAGGTGACATAATCGCGTTAGACGGCAGGCCGGCCGGCCAGAGAGCTCGGTGTCGAGGTCAATGGGTTCATTTTCGGCGATGGGTGATGGTTTGGGCGATTCTTGCTCGGGTGTCTTCTTCGTCGTCTTCTTCTTCTTACCCTGTCGTGCCCGGGCGCTACGTTCGCCATGGCTCTCATCTGCACGCAGGGCTTCTACTGTGTCCATTGACTTTCTGAGGTCATTCCTGAAACATAACCATCACATTACCTATCAATATAAACTATGATAAACTATAAGCCTTCCTGAACAACGATGATTCATAATTATAATTGAAGAATAAAACAAAAGCAAGTATCACGTTAACCGAAAGCGATGAGTTATTCCTGAAACATATCTGATCATTACATTCAAATTTTGAGCCTTACTAAAAAAGTGATTATGCGTATTTGAGGAATAAAAAAAAAGGGCAAGAAGTGCGCTAAGCAAAAACACTAACCCTCAGGAACTGAACAAAGAATGCTATTGAAAGAACGAATAAAAAAGAAGAAAAATATAATTGACACGAAAAAAATCTATGTCCCGAAGACGTTGCTTAGCCTAATGCCGAGGATCTGCTATACAACCATAAACTGAACTTATGAGCGGAACTTCGGTTCCTGAATCGTTCCTATTACCGTCTCTGGCCTACTGATTATCGCGGTACATCGGGACGATGTGCGAGCTGAACGGTCGCTTGTAAGCTGAGCGCACAATTTCTTAATGTGCTCCCGTCATAATGTAATCTACGGAGTTCCTTTCGAAACGTGATTCCTCTTACCACAGGATGGGCGAACATTATTAACCCAAGGAACGTTCCGTTCTACCATCCTTGAAGCTAACCAGAGATATGTCCTGAGGGGCAGCTTGGCGACACTCGGTCGGTAGAATATAAATCGAGAAGTTGCAAAGAAAATGTTGACTGAGACCAAAGCATTCCAAGTTTTCAATCATCAAATGCTAGAAGTTCAACGAGTGGAGAAATCTTTGAAGCATTTTTCCGCGTTTCATTGAGAATTATACTCCATTATGGAAGCCACCTATTAACCCTTCACCTGAAAATTAGTGTTCAGATCTAGGAATATAAGCGCAACGCAAGAGACCGTGCCTGATGTTTACTGAAATAAATGTATATCACAATAGCAATTGTTTCTTAGCACATTGCGAATGCCCGTTGGTTGTATACCAGGCACTGTCCAACTAAAATAAGTGATGAGCATGAACTTGGTGACGCGTATGTAAATGGCTTCCTCAATGTCCATGCATGGATTCACTGCATGTACGAATTTTATGTAGTGAAACGTACTTAAAGTAATCTACTAACGCGTGCGATTTAGTCACTTATTCCGGGACAACACTATAGCTTCGTAGGAATAACGTGATGCGAGGATGAGCAGCTTGCATGTCGTTCATGCTACCGAGTTTAAATATATTTCAAGACGTCGAGTGAGTTCCCAATACTCGCTTCCAACTGTTCATGTGAATGCATGCGTGGCCTTGGCATGAGACACATGGACAAGTTTGTTAATGTAGCTATTTAGCCGTATGATTATTCCGAAATCAGACCGCGCATTTCGGATTATTGAACCAACCGACTGAATAATTCAGAGATGGCGACAATCAGGCTAATATGATATGTGTAGTAACCATCGTAAGAAACCTTTTGTAAACAAACACCATCGCGTACCGTACTTCTCAAATTAACCTCACACCTCGTTATAATCCCTTTCCATCTGACACAGAAACGGGAGGGGAGGGATGTCACACGGCAGCAGTTGATTGCCTTCGTCCAACTCAGCGTCTGAGCGTCTCGTTTTACTTCCTCGTAAACGCACCTGTTCGGCTACTGAAAAGATTTACCCGAAGGTTAGTTATCACGTCAGTTGGCCTAGTGCGTGTCTGCAGTCAGGTTTCCTTGGGATATCTCATTGTGTTCGGAGTGAATTTAGGGTTCAGGACGCTCTGCACTTTTCTGGTATTTGAAAGGACATAGATTCGGACCCTGAACTCTTAAGAACGGAGACCAAAAGACTGTGGTGTGAACCCTCCAGAAATACTTACAGAACTGCAGAGGCACCGCTGCAGCATGAAATTTTTTTCGCTACGAGGCTATGCAGAAGCGGCGACGACGGGCCCTCGGGACCTCCAGGATCGTCCAAGCATCTGTCAGGCAGTATTACATAGAATTACGTTGACGCTTCCGAGCAACATGGAGGGCTTTTCTAATCACAATTTCCGGTGCCAAGCCGGTGACTCTGCCCCCTAAAAACTGGAGTCGCAATTACAACCCAAAGACAAACCGTAACGACAATTGCGATAGGTACAAGTCACGGTGTTGTAGGTAACCAATCGGAAATTTATAGGCATGACAGTATCTGTTGTTAACCGATACAGCTACTATTTACTCAAGAGCCTTTCGTCTATGACACCGTAACTAAAACAACCTGCAGTCGACTGCAGCTGTACTCATCTGAGTTCTTGAGGGGTTTTATCTGCAGCATAAACCAGCTCATTTATGTTTTTCTAATTGGGGAGACTTAACTTTAATTGTACTCTATTATCCGCAAACTGCCAGCTAATTACCTTTATTATTATATTCCTAGTTTAAGCCTCCCTACTCACAGAGTACACTGTGATCTAAAGAGAGGAAGAAAGGGATATAATATAAAGAATGCCAAGAGAAACGTGGAATCCATGCACGAGTCAACGCGCATGGGAACAGCAAGTCGGGAAAGAAGAGGAAGATCTGAATAAAGTATGAGCAAGTAGGAGGATGAAAATGGAAGGAAGCAAGGTAGGCACGAAAGACAAGCGTCCCGAAGGTCTAGCTAGTGGCTAAGGTAACCTACACGAGCCCCCTGGCGTCGCCAAGCCCCATAACGTAGGATGGGCAAACCTAACCCTACGGCCCATCCTATGCCCCTTGAGGGTTTACCATGATGATTCTCCGGGCGAGGTCCAGGTGGCGTGATTCACGCCGTGCTAGTATTCTTTTTATATAATGGGAGTTGTTCAAACCGAAGGTCTTTTATGGATAAATCGTATGTAAGGTTTCAGTGCTGGGCGTCGAGATATGACGGTCTGCGATTCGGCAGTCGCGGACAACCAAAAATCAATAGCGAAATTTTGATAACCGGCAATTGCAATCAATTCCACGATCACTACGGTATATATTTAACTTTTTTTTTCTTTCCGACATTCAAATTTTTCTCAAATTGCAAATCAATTTTTTCCAGCGCTGAGTTGGGTTGACCAACGAAGCACTTATGTTACCTGACGCGCCTGCTGCTGGACGCTCATGGGCTGAGTTTTTCAAAGCTTATTGAAGTTTCAACTCTTAGCGAAACGAACGTCACCTTCCTATAAACTAAGTAAAAAAATTGAAAAAAACTTATTTCCTGAATTTTACAACTCTGAACGCACCTGTCCCGTGTAGATGCAGTAGGTATTCGGTTGGCGCGGCAGGAGCCTAGAATGAAGACAAAAGGTCGGAGACTCATCAGAGTACCTATACACCACGTTCATTAAGCTAAGCCGTTTTTGTCAATTTCTCCTGTAAACTTCGGCAAGCAACGTGGTGTCAACAGCTTAACTCAACACATAGCCACTACAGAGGTTGAATTAAAACATAGCCCATATTTTCGTTTGCAAGTAGGCCAAATGGCAGTCGCCACCATTACCACATATTGGCTAGCAGACTTCCGCTATCCACAAGGTCACATCTCGATCCGTCCCGGTTAGTCTGACGTACTCTGCTCTTCATCATTCAACCAAGGTTCAGGGTTGCATTCAACAAAGGTACCGGTAAAGTACAATATCGACTACGGCTCACATGTACCGCGGATGACATTTTGGCCCAGTAAAACGCAGGGCAAAGGAGGGGTATCAAACGTCTTGTAGGGCAACGGCAGACATGCGAACAGAGGCTGGAGTTCACAGCATGACTACTGTAATTATTAGAAAGATAATTAATGACACGTTTAGTGTTAGCTGTGTATTTTTGTAATGCAAAGTATACACTACTAATTAATAAATGTTGACTTTTCCTTCTCTGGTGAAAACAATACTTTGCGTCTGCTGCTTAGTTTAAACTTAATGGACAAAAGGAGTGTACACTTACGAACTGAAAATTGTTTCTATGTACTTAATGGGGTACAATATCTTGATCCTTTATTACTTCATGGACAAATATCTAGCAACTACCAATCGCGGAATTTTAATTTACTTACATATATGCTCCGCGATTGGAAACTCCAACTGTTTGGTCGCGAAACACCTGTTGCACGATCACGTCAAGACCGCGGCCCTACCGGCGAGACGAGCAACGTGCAACGCAACAAATTTGTCGCATGACAAAACGTAGCGGAGAATACAGCAGTCTGCTGTCCCCACCGACGCAACTCGGATTCCTCGCAACCCCCGTGCTCTGCTGCAACATGATTGCCGTAAAAATTGAATTGCGTCGCTTGTTGTTTTCTGTGAGCCCCTGGCCTAAGCAAGTGCTTTGACAAAATGTAAATGGAGAGCAACTTTGAACCAAATAACAAAAACTTACGCAATGCTGGTGCTGATCTGGTCGCTGGCTGAGGAGATCTTGTCGACACTGCGGTGCCACGAACGAAACTGGTCGTCGAGCGAGCTGAGCAGCTCTTCTGCTGCCAACATTCGCTCTTCTCTTGACATTATCTTACTTGAATTACTCGTAAAAGGCACCACATAAACACGGTAACAGAAGCAAGCGCTTCTTACATAGCCTAAAACTGAAGAATGAAACTCTGGAAGAGAAGCATGATGCTAGGAAGTCACCTAATAACCGGAGCTTTGTGTAATAAGCTACGTTACCTACAGCAGAAATATGTGCTAATTAGTTAAATTAGGTACCAATTCTAACGGAACCGAGCCTATCCTAAACTATTCTTAACTAAGCAAACCTATTATTAGGATTCTGAAGTCAGAGATTGGAGAGGGAGAAAATCGGAGTCGGAACCCACTTTGCTCGAGGAATCGGAGTCGGACTCCAGCGATCCAGTTTACAAAATATACAAAACGTTCTAAATTTTTTCAGAATTTTGTTCCTGAGTTCTAAAAATATAGTTTCAAAAGTGAAAAGATGCGCTCTGTAGCTTATTAGTGTCCTTGCGCCTTATGGACCTGCCACTATGGTGCGCAATGGTTATCGTTGTTTATAGATATTATTCACGGAGTATGGTTCCCGCTGTCAGACGTTTAGCAGTACTGAAGGGTAAGGAGACGCTGAGAGATAATTAAGGAAGTTCACTATTAAATATATAAGGTTACACCGTCACTGGTATGAATGTTGTACACCTGGCGTAATGGTTATAGTGTTGCTACCAGAGATCACATGACGGTATTGAGCTGAGGCTGCTTGGTGCGTCCTCTATTTATACCCTAAGCGACCTAGAGGTGGCTCTCTATGATGACAATTGCGAGAGCTTATGCGCAATGCAATAGTGGTAGACTTATGCCATCACATTAGGCCCTATGGGCGCTTATTTTTGCAAAAAGAAGTTAATCACAATTTATGGTCATGCAAATTGTACCAAGAACAAGGAGTCGGAAAAACTAGACGACCACGAGTTGGAGTCGGAAAAACTAGACGACCACGAGTTGGAGTCGGACTGGCTTCATCCGACCGCATCGTGTAGTGGCAGTAGCAGATTCAGCACGGCGAATCAAGACTAAAACTCAGTTGTGAAGTATAGGTAGTGCATATGCTTTTCAACAACAGGAATATTTTATCTCGGCATTCCAGACGGTAGGTATCAGTTCGCTCCTACTCTCGGGGAAATCACGCGCGACGCATCTCAGAGAGACGAAAAACGAAAAGGGGCGACAGAAGAAAGAAAACATTTTTGCGGATGGTCCCTTCCGTGGCCACCCACACAGAAACAGACAGGAGTCCCATGGGATGAGTCGCTTGCCTCCATTCGGCGGCCTACCTCGCGAAACACAAGGGGAAGTATAGATACCCTACCTAACAAACTAATCCTCTCAGCAGGAACTGCGACCTGCTGCACAACATTCCTTGCGGAAAGGGCATTCGGGTCAGCCTCTGGGTGAGTGACGCCCATAGATTTACAGACAGGGAAACCATGCGTTAGAATACACCCCTGAGGGGGTCTTCTAGTAGTAGCAGTAGTAGAAATTTTGCTAGCGCTTCAGTGGCACACTGCCTATATCGCGCTGAACTATTCCTGTGTTTAACCACATACGGAATTTGTCTCATTTTTGTTTTATAAAATAGTAGTAGGGATAACTTTATTGTTGTAATAAATTTTACATTTAGTAAATGTAATTCACAAAGAGAAAGGTAGAGCCGTAGTTGACGATAGCATTTATCGTAATGGATTCATTACAGTTTGTGATATAGGTCACATCTGATAAGGAAAGTCTTAAGGGCATTTCTATTAAATTGGCCGTGAGGTCTCGCAGAAAGCATTCCTCGGAAGATGAAGTCAGCATCCCGACCATACTGGTCCGGACAGCAGTCCCTCCGCTCGTCCGAGAAGTTGGGACACTCGGCCATCAAATGCAAGGCAGTCGTCGCAATAGGGTTGCGGATGTCTCGTCCGCACATAGTCGTGAGTGAGTTACGTGTGCCCAATACGACGTCCATTCGGCGGTCGTCGCTATGTGACGAGTGCCATTGTCGGATGGTTTGTTTGATTGTTCGTAGTTTATTATTTTTCACCGCCAGCCGCTGGGATTGCCATAGTTCGCGCAGGTTTCGTTTGACTAGTGAGTAATAGTCTCGGCAGGGGACTGCACGGTTTGCCATGGGAAAATCCGACAGGGCCACCTGCGTCGACTCCGAGGGCGTCTTCTACCCCGATTCTTACCTACTCTCACATACAGTCTCTGATAGATCACATATAATGCAAAAATGTCAAATTCTATAGGATGGCACTTTTTCAAACAGCATGTGGGTCCATGGATGTTAACAGTTGGTGTAACCCTCCTGGGCCACAGTAAAGGTGTTCCTAAACTGAATGCGCAAGGGTACAGCAAGTAGCGAAAGAACAATGCATCATCACGAAAAACCTGAGAAGGAAGAAGCAATGTAGACGGGAAGGAAACGCCCCGACGGCCTGGCTAATGTAAGCTGAGGGGTCCTCTAGAAGTTGGGACTTACAATACTATAGCATAAGCGTCTGACAAACTCAAAATAGGGAACTTACAAGACTGAGGCAACCACATGTGGGCACCCACGATCCAGCCACAACCTGGCCCACAAGTGTAAAAAAAAAGAAACCGGAGGGGCGGGTTTCCTACGGCCCTTTGGTGGCTGGACCGGAGATGCCCCCTTTGACAGCCAGTCGAATGATAAATGTTCTCTTGAAAACTCAACGGGAGCTTCTTGAGATATTTCTGAATGCTGCTGGAGCTTTTCATTGCTCTGGACAGTTTGGTTGGTCCAAATACAGCTCCATTCTCTCTTTTCTAAGCCAATTACCGATTAATCGCAAAAGGCCTAGCGGACCTACAAGCCGGTCTGAAGCTTGGTTTCATTGCAGTATCTCAATAATAATATTTCCATGCTCAAACTCGAGGATTTTTCATTATTATTATCAGGGTTTTCCCGCCGTATTAGATACGAAAACTATATAACAGCGATCCAATTTTGTATAAAATAGTTTAGAAGTTGAGTCGAACTCAAATAAGCTCTTTAAGTACAATCTCGACCAGGTGCACCATGTCTGGCAGGAAATAAGGCGTGAGCATTTCTAACCCTGCACGGCTCGGCCGAATGTAATCGCTCAGCCATGCGGCGCAGGAAGAGACGAAAAACGAAAAGAGAAGAAGACAGAAGAAAGCGAACACTCGTGCGGGGGTTCCGTTCCATGCCCCCACCCCCCACGGGAGCAGATAGGAGTCCCACGGGACGGGTCGCTTACCGCCATTCGGCGGGCCACCTCGCGGAACAGAAAGGGAAATATAGAGAACCTACCGAACTCTACAAAACTAACCTTCTCAGCAGGACTGCGACCAGATGCTACATTCCTGCGGAGACGGCACTCCGGACTTTTAGGTGAGTGATGCCGAAACATATTGTGGCAAGGAAAGGGCCCGCCAGAATATGCCCCCGAGCGCGGATTTTTCATTAGACCTGTGGCAACAAATTGGGAAACTGGATTAACGAGCGAGGGCTCGAAAAGCATATATACATATATTCTTTGGCCATTGCGGCATCGACTGGTTCGCAAGAGTAGAATTAAGCTAAGCTACAAGGCTTGGTTTGTCCAGAAACTCAGATTGAAGTTTCAGCTTTGCTTCATTTACTCGTAAGGCAAGAGAGAACTATGGTATCCGAATACCTCTCGAGATGGCTGTAAACTGCATTTTACAGAGCACGATTGAGATTACGGAAGAGAAGAGTATAGGATAATCAATTACGGGTCAAATCCAGTTCACTCGTCTTTAGTTCCAGAGAAGTCAAGCCAATCGGGCTTCAATTTGGCACCCATTCGACGAAGCCTTGAATATAGACAGTAACGAGTTAGTGTCCGCATAGCTACAGCAATCATGAAGCGCGCTATTGGTAACGTCATCAAAGGGGACATTGATGGTCAACACATAGCCTCTGAGTCAATTGTGAGGTCTGGCATCTACCACAGGGGACATTGATGGTCAACACATAGCCTCTGAGTCAATTGTGAGGTCTGGCATCTACCACAGGGGACATTGATGGTCAACACATAGCCTCTGAGTCAATTGTGAGGTCTGGCATCTACCAAGAAACCTTCCTTTCACGGTAGCGATTGGTCGGCGAAACTGAGCCTTTGTGGTAAAACTTGAGGGGCACTTCAGATAGGTGAGTTGGTTTCAGCTCGTTGAATTGAGCTTCAAGCATTGGCGCTTAAAAGTCTGTCCTCGAAATTTCCAAAAACTCAAATCTTGCTTCATAAAATGCAATCGAACGTCATCTTGGCACTCCATCAAGGGGCTTAGGATGGGCCATAGGGTTAGGTTAGTTTAGCTTCGTCCATCCTATGCTATGGGGCCAGGCTACCCTAGGGGGCCCGTGTAGGTTACTCCAGCCAGGGTAACGGAGGCTTACACTTTCTGTTATAGATCTGACTATAACTAACTCATCTCGGCGCAATCGGTTTGCTTCTAACAAGTTGCAAAAGTTTCAAAGCGACAACGCCAACGCTCCTGACTTTAGTTCCGGAGGGTTAAATCTCGAAATCTTAGCTTTGCCAGCCAATGGAACGGGTCCTTGGTCCACTTTATTATTATTATTATATTGGTATTGTCCCGCTATTTCTGAAACTTAGACAATCAATAGCGATCTAAGATGATTTACTCGGCTTACAGCCCGAACCACAACGTTGTGCTCAGGTGGCAAGAGATGAAGGACGAAAGGAGAAGAAGACAGAAGAAAGGAGCGCCCGTGCGGACGGTCCCTTCTGTGGCCCTCCACACGGGCGAAGGTAAGAGCCCCGCAGAAAAAGTCGGTCACCTCGATCGGCGGCCCATCTCGCGGGGCAGAAAGGCAATATAGAGAACCTACTTAACTTTACAAAACTAACCTTCTCAGCAGGAACTGCGGCCAGATACTACATCCCAGGCGGAGAAGGCACTCGGGACCCTTGGGTGCGTGATGCCCTCCTTGGTCCACTACAGGGCTCACCAGTTAGTCTATACACGTGAGAAATACCACACGGTTCACAATATTGTGAGAAAACAAAATTCCAGGACTTGACAGACTACACCAGAATACCACGATAGACCACTGACAGGTAAACTGCTCGGGACCCAGGGAGCGCAGTGGTTTCCCTTGGTACTGATGCAGCACCTCCCTGGGTGGTGACCTGCGTTTGCAGTCGTGAGCGAACACGAGATCAGTAGATCCGCTCACTCTTAGAAAGACCAACGGTGCATACAAGGCTCGCTTCAAACTTATTATTATAGTGAATTGGGTTACTAGCGCCGACGGTTTAAACTTGATATTTGTTTTCTTTAATATCAGTATTCTTAAACTCCAGTGGCTCTTACCGTACTAATTAAACACGCGCACTTACAGAAATAAATCAACTGACTATCTTCAGATGATGTCTCACGATTTCATGTCAAAACTTGCCGTTCTTCACTAATTTACCTCTAGAAGAAACTATCAACATCACGGCTGATCAGCTCTACCTCGACCAAAATTCCGTCTTCAGATTTTCCAGATGATGTCTCAGTGACACATTTAGTTAACGATGTTAGGTGAATATTTCGGCCATTAAGTGTAAGAGGAAATAAAAAGAGGCTCAAAAACATCCCTACGGAATTAATGCTTGGTTTCACTGGCTCTCTTCTCCAATTTTTTTTTGTCGTGAATTATGTAACAAGTTTAACAACCGGGGAAGGACCATAATGAAAGGAAATTGGATGACACAATCTGTACTGAAACAACTTACGACAATGTATGTAGGCAGTTGGGTAAACAACTTTGATATTTTCAAACAGTTTGATGTGAAAAATACTTTCTGATGCCCTGTATCAAAATTACAGACACAAAGAGAGGCAAGAACACTGGTAATGATATAACAAGAGGCTTCACCGTCAATTCACCAAAGAGTTACATGAGAAGGACCGAGTACGAACACAATCTCAAATATTCTCGACGACAATAAAGATCTTAAGAATATTTAAGTCAAATGTACAAGACAAGTCGCAAAAAGTACAAAAAAAGACAAACTTGAACAAAGAGAGAACAAACACGCGGTGAGATTTCTGGTATTAGCCAAATAAATGGGGTTGCAGCACATTAAAAAAAGATGCATGAATAAAAATCAAGGTAGGCTGAATCTTCTACTTCCGGGAAAAGGAAAAACTGAGAAAACTTTTCTACCTACACTTTAGGCTTCCAACAACAACTAAGCCTTTATAGCTACGGTAGCTTTTAGAATTACTGTATTGGAACAATGCGTAGCAGCACCTCAGGCGTGATTAATCATAATTAACATGGTACCAACAGCAGAAACAGAAGAACTGTCATTCATCACACCAGAGAAAACACTACTTCCACAGCCAAATTTACAAACCTGTACGAGAACAGCACTTCGTTAATGAAAAGTTACGGAATTCAAAATCTAATCTAAAATTCAATTCTCGAGACAAGATCGCCAAAGACTCCCATTCTGAATTTAAATTTTTGGGACAATATGGTCAAGGTCTCCCGCTCTGAAATTTAATTTTAGGGGCAATATCGCTAACAACGACTTGTCGACTCATGAAAGCTATCCTCACATTTACCCACTAATATTCTCCGAAATAATCTACTTTAGAGTATGACAAAACATACATACAATAACGACTGATACTCTGCAAAATATTTCTTTTTTGGCACGCACGGGATCATCGTAATTGTTCAAGATTCTATTCACCCGTTAGGAACTTGGGATCCAACGAGGAAGAATGAACATACCTACTGTAAGTTGATGGAAATTGGGAACACATGGACGGGGTCACGGAAGATATTTCCGTGCCGAATTACGACACAAGGGAAAAGCAGTCCGGAAATAGCAAGAGAGAAAAAGCTTCATCAAGAGAAGAATGAAATCAGACATGAAGTAGCAGTAATAGTAGTAGAAGTTCAAATTTTACTAGCGCATCAGGGACACACGTCTTCGTAGTAGAACGTTGCGAATAGATTCTCTTCTTGGGAAACGTAGCTTTAATATTATCAGTATTACAAGTGCAGAAATTAAAGACATTTTTTAAAGAAAATATATTTCGGAGTATTAATGTCCCGGTAATCAAGCTTTCGATTCATCGTGAATCATCGTCAGGAGTTTTGCTCTTCAAGAATTTTCGAAACTGTTGGAGTAAAGGCTGTTTTGGACGTATCATACATACCAGAATTAAAAAAAAACTTTTTAAAACTTATTTTAAATTGAAAACTTTTTTTAACTCTAGTACGTATGATACGTCCAAAACAGCCTTTACTCCAACAGTTTCGAAAATTCTTGAAGAGCAAAACTCCTGACGATTCACGATGAATCGAAAGCTTGATTACCGGGACACATGTCTATATTGCGCCGAACTATGTATTGCTGTGGTTTAACACAGGCTCGTGCGCCACTAGGATGTGAAGTACGTCTCGTTTTAAATTATCGGTGATTTTTGTCCCAGCTTTTCTACCGGGAGGTAACACAGTGGTCAGTGTTGTACTGACAGGAAAGTGGCGCAAGTTGTGCATCTCCAACTCTCGGGGACGGCTGAACGCTTTCACTCAATTACGTCACACAGGGGACGGAAACAAAAAAACAAGAAGGTAGAAGTCTAGCGGGAATAGGTATGCCACCGCGATCAGCGTCCCACTTCCCGAAACAGAAGAAGTATTGAGAGCCTACCTAACTTTACCAAAGTAACCTCGTCAGCAGGTACTGCGGCAGGCGGCAACATCTCCTGCAGAAAAGGCACTTGGGAACCTTGGGTGCGTGAAGCCCTTAATATATTGTGACAGGGAAAGGGCCCGCCAGAATATACCCCTGAGGGCATGAAGTAAAGATTTCCGGAAGAAATAGCACACGCTCGAAAAACTTATAGGGTCCTCTACGATCGGGATTCCCATAGCAGGATGAGAGAATATGACAGTAGAGGAGAATATACATATGCATGTTCCAAGTTACCGACGAGGTTACCATAGGAAGAATTTGATCGTTCTAGTGATGTTACCTACCAATAAGAAGAGTGTACTTCGACTTAGAGATATCACATACGGTACGAATGGAGGCTGTAGTCTAATAGAGGTGAAAAGAGCAACAGGAAAATGAAACTGGAGAGGTCATAGAAAGAAGAGTTTCCAAATGACGAATACGGTTGTCAGAAGAACAGATCTGTAGAGACAAATAAAAGGTTGTCATCGGGAGAAGGGTAATTACGCTGAAAACAGCAAAGTATTATAATGAGAGGACTCTCACCTCAAGTGGACAGAAAAACAAGGATAACAGTACGGAAATGAATTGAAATACTGCAAAACAGTGGGTAATTCATATTCCAGTTTTAAATAATGTTAATTTTTAAGGATAAGATCGCTTACACTTGCCACTACGAAGTTCACTTTTAGGGCAAAGATCGAAAAAACTGCCACTCATTAATTCAAATTATTAGGGACAAGATCGCCAGCGACTTCCGCTTTAGAATACAAATAGAAACCTTCGTATGTTTCATGCATCAAGCAATCAGAAATTGTGAAATAGAAGCCATAAAGTGGCTTAAAACTGTAATATTTCACATAATTCATTGAATGCTTAGGCTAAGTTTCTCACTGAGTTATTAGAGATTATTATCTTCGGAGTTATTAGAGACGCAATTAGTTCTTTACAAATAAAGAACTATAGATGGTAGCTATATTATTACGCGAGACTAGTTTTTAGAGCTTCGAGTACAGGTTTCAAACTCTTTATAGAATTACGCTTTTCCTCGTTAGATGACGACTTTGAGAAGAGTTTCCTGAAGGCGACGACAGCGTCAGACCGACCCTCCATGAGCTTGGCAGCTGCCCTCGCCTTGCGGACAACAATGGCTGGCACCTCAGCAAGTCTGGCAGCGTTGAAGCCATACGACTTGGGGCACACTCCAGCACAGAACTTGTAAAGGAAAGTGATGGTCTCTTCCTTCCCGGCAGCTTCATCTGCTTCTTCCACCATACAAGCCTGGGGATAAATAAATAATTGAATTATTGAAGCAGGGATGAAAGCATTTGGTCTAAACTCGCCTGAAACTGAGCATATAAGACTTGATCTCTATAAGCAGCTCTCAACGCGAGTGCCCGCAGCAAAGCCATGTTATATATAAGGAAGTTTTCTGCAATATATAAGCAAAACAAGTGGCCAAGTAGGTCCTCAGCATTATATCCGCACCGAGCTTCTTACAGAATTCATAATTATCTAATGTAGGGTAAGGTTACAAAGATAATAATATGCTTGCGACAAGCCAAGGGCGAAGGAACACGCCCTTTTCTCACCGTAAGCGAACTTGACACCGAGTAGGACTTAGCCCAGGGGATTGTGCTGCCTTTACGTCTTGATACTTGCTTCACAAGGGAAAATCGCTTCAATTTTAATCTATTTGATTAGTCTTGCAAAGCGTTTCATTAGGTTGTAAGATGCTTAATCTCTGTTTCTCTTTCTGAAAAGTTTTTCGGGTTGTTGTCGGGCCTCCGGAGGAGGTGGCTTCAGCCGATTCGGAGCACCGGCAGTTTACGAGGCTGTCCGCCGAGTGGCTACGTCATCCGCCACGTGGCGTCCGGGACAGCCAGCCGAAGCTACCTCGAGGCGTGTGCTGGCTCCGCTCCTCATGCCCACGCACGAATTGGTCGCGACGGGAATGAGGGAGGCGTCTACGGTGTCAAGTTCGCTTACAGTGAGAAAAAAGGCGTGTTCCTTCGCCCTTATTTGTCACCAGCATATTTTCTCACCTCTCACTCACTTGACACCGTGTAGGACCTATTATCGACGGCCCGAACGGGTACTCATATGGTCGAGGGAGTGGCCAATGTATCAAGCTGTAAAGGCAGATATACACTATGTGCGGTTACCTTTA
Source organism: Parhyale hawaiensis (assembly GCA_001587735.2). Taxonomy (NCBI): domain Eukaryota; kingdom Metazoa; phylum Arthropoda; class Malacostraca; order Amphipoda; family Hyalidae; genus Parhyale; species Parhyale hawaiensis. The sequence continues at coordinate 16,427,490 of LQNS02276883.1, read as the reverse complement.
AAATCCAAGTACCATAACTTCAGCAATAGCTGGTACAGTAAGGTAAGCAGTAGGCAGGGTGGGGGAAAGCGTAGCCAGCATGTGACTGGCGACTTGCACCCTGCATGCGTGTTGGGGGGGGGCGAGAAAGTACAGGCTTGTTCAATCTGACGACGCCCTAATCAAGAGCTTGCCCAAAGGAACTTGGGGAAAGGGCTGAACCGGGAATCACAAAGGAGGTAGACAGTCGTCAACACTGAGCATTGGTTTGAGCCAGGACGCTACCATATTCCAACGGGGCCCTAAGCCCGGTGGAAGGGAAGGTTGGAGTTTTCAACTACCCTACCTTTGGTCCTAATCTTGAATTGATGGGGCTTTATGCTGATGAATAGAGTTCGAGCAGCATCCTAGGGGTTGAGTGGTCATTATGGATGGATTCGAAAGATCGCCACCGAAGATAACGGGGGCGGGACTTCTCATTTTCTTTAGCGCTCGGACTGGGATGTGTGCAGATTCCGCTGTGATTGCTGAGTTAGGGGAAGATTTTTAGAGGGTGGAGTTTCCGGAAAGCGTAAAGAGAGGCATCCCAGCGGGTGCGGTCTCCGATTGGCCCGCCCCGTGAAGTAGTACGGGGGATTCTAGCTGCATGATGGCTAGCTGACCCGAGGTCGTGTACCCTATGCTACGTGTAATTTGATTACAGTGCCGATGCGATATTCGGTGTGCACTGCGAAAGTATATCCTCTTAGGAAACGCAGGGTTGTACGATATCTACTTATAATTAAGATGCTGACGATATTTGAGAATGCTGCAGATATTCGCGAGTGCTGTAGGTACTGCTCGGCGAATGCCGAGTGGGATACTTACTTTCCACGTGAAGGTGGGCGGTAGTAACCAAGAACGGCTTGCAACATGCGAAGAGCTAAATTGGGTTGCTGAGATGATGGTCGAATTTCCCTGAGAGCGATGAGAAAGGCCGATTAATGGCTGGAGTATATACATTGTGCATTGTCGCATTAATTGAAGATTATGCCGAGAATCATGATTCCTGCCGAGTGGCCGCCGGTACTCTGGAAATATATCACCGTGATTGATATTCCTCACCGCGGTGACTGTGTGGTTAGCTGCCAAGGCAGAATTACGGATATGGCGAGCATGGGGGCCGGCCTTACCGTAGGTGTGGGACGCTGGCACGGCCGCTGATTTTAGGTCTTAGCTGACTCACAGACAATTGGGCAGCCTTCAAAGGGATAGTCTATTGCTTGGATGCACGTGCTGCAGTTTGTGGTCGGTCCTGCATCTAGAAGTATAGTGAGCTAATGACCATCAGCGCGACTATGGACTGAGTGATACATAGCTACTCTTCCGAGGGATCCCTTGGGTTACTCGTGGCGAACCTTTCCAAGGTGTAGTAGAGACCACGTGGCGGGCCCTAGCGTCCCCGCTTATACCTGCAGACGAGAATCGTACAGAAGAGAGAATTAATTAGGCAGGTTCGGTAGGTAATGCTGGAGTCTAACAATGGTGATTCTAGCCAAAGGCTGGTCGACTTGTCGCCTGTCACAGCGGAAGAACGTAAAAAAGACGCAATAGCAGTCCGAGGTCAGAGCTAGAAAGGGTATGAACAACAGGTTAGAAGGGTTAGAGCTGAGTGACAGACTCGTCAGGGTGAAGTTATAACGTTGCCCGGTATTGGGCATGAAATAACTGAATTCTTATCTGGAGTGGCTCGCGGGTGATCGGTCTACCGAGTTGTCCTTGGTCTTGGATTCTAAGCAGAGGGGGTGTATTCTTAAGGGGGTAAGGGTCATATGCAGTGCCCGGATGCCAGTCCTTGCCTCCTTTGGGTCGTCTTTGGAGCAAAATCCAAGCCTTGACGAGGGTACTTTCCTCTTGCAACCTCTGAGCTCATAGGGTTGAGACTGTTGGTTGGGAGGCGCTCGTGACGCCACTCTTGTAGCCATAGATGCTGAATGATAGGTCAGAGTCGTTACTTACCCTAAGTTTTGGATCAGCAGGGTCGCTAGTTTGGTGGTTAGCGAGTAACTCCATAAGAGCTCAGGAGATGACTCAGCGAGTGTAACGTGATGCTCCGCGACGGGGGATGATTCGTGTTGCCCAAATCATTATAAGCTCCACGGTGACCTTCAACCCGCACCTGCGTGGGGGGTGATCTGGACTGATTTGTGTGAAATTTGATAGTCCAAAAGCACTCTGTGGTTGGCTCTCGCTGGACATCAAGTATTAGTTCACGGCCTTGCCGCGTTAGCTCAGGAAGGAAACCGGAGGCGGGTGTAGTAGTAGTAGAAACCTTTACTAGCGCTTCAGTAGCACACTGCCTAGATCGCGCCGGGTGTAATCCGGCTTCTTCTGCTGGTTAAAACATTACTAAACTGCTCGGGAGAGTAACGCGGTCGCTACGTGACCATCTACTAGTAGCAGAGATGTGAAATTGCCGGGGCCTGTGACCCTAGATGGACCTTAGATTTATGATTGATGAGGAAGTACATGTTCTCAGCACTATGATGGGCCAGTGACAAGACAAGGTGTCTACAGGGATTCTAATGTTGGATTTTAGCACTTTTTAGTACCTATCAAAAATATATTTTAGCACCTTCACCCACAAGAGAACGGGCAACCTAGTCTGACCCTGCCAGTGGTCTCCACAACTCCCAATATAGTCATCAGATAACCAAGTCCTTTTTTTGTATTAGTGTCAGGCGGGGCGATTCCGACCACCCTAAAGATCTGGGGTGATTCCGATCAAAGCCTTTTAACCACTAAAACCTGATTTTATTCAAAATCTGTTTGCACCACCTTTATGGTGGGCAATGTCCGCCCTTTAGGATGGTGCAAACAGATTTTTGATAAAATCAGGTTTTAGTGGTTAAAA
>LQNS02276883.1:16407734-16424572 GCA_001587735.2 Parhyale hawaiensis | reverse complement strand
AACAGATTTTTGATAAAATCAGGTTTTAGTGGTTAAAAGGCTTTGGTCGGAATCACCCCAGATCTTTAGGGTGGTCGGAATCGCCCCGCCTGACACTAATGAATACCTAATTTGCATTGTATGAACGCAGATGAGCAAGTAGCTATTGTTATCAACAAGCCATAGAAGTCTCAGAAGGTATATCTTTAAAAAAACACTTTTCTGTATGTAGCAGAATAATTTAGCACCTACTTGCAAATTTTAGCACTTTTTAGCATACTTTTTAGCACCTCTGCCATTTTAGCACTTTTTAGTACTTTTTAGCACTTTTAGCACCTTGTAGACACTTTGCAAGAGTGCAAAAACCGAGAATATCTCGATCTTGTGTTTTCGGCGCGAGGCGGGCGTGATGCCTGCGGCGCTCGTAACCCAACCAAATATGATAATTACCAAACTGATTATTATATTGAGTAGTTCAAGTCTCCGTCTCCACAACAACGGCGATCTAACAGAGGAAAAAGCAAGGGACATATAGTATGACGATTACCTAACTGATTGCTTGGGTGCTGTCTCGGCGTTGTTCGCGGGTAGTCTACTTTGAAGGTTGTGAATGGCGCCCGGCCGGCCTACGAATAAAACCCTGCCGTGTTTGGAGGCAACGCACAACGGTGTCCATGTTACCACGGCACCTAGTAGGCTGGCGTGGGCTACAACGGAAGTCAGCTGTGCAGGGGCAACCCATACGAGGTTATCGTTCCCGCTGGTGTGGAGTGATGAAGATCCCGAAAGGCTGATGGATTGAGTGGGACTCGCATGAATATGGCCAGACCCATAGGCGCTGCAGGATCTGGATCGTTTATGTCCCGTTGAGTATGCAAATGCTCGGGTCGCCGATCCAAGGGCTGTCGCCTAGTTGGTGTTATTATTAGCTGTCATCACAGGAAGCACCATTGCAAGGCACATATGCGGGAGAATTTCGAAGGAAGGTGAAACTTTCGATGTCTTATTATGGTGGTCGGACGGGGATCGAACCTGATTAATTGGTTCAGTAGTTAAGTGGTAGGCATACTGGTGGGTATCCTGCCGTCCGCACGCGGACGGTAGGTTAAAGGTGGTTGAATGGCGTTACGCCGATTCTTAAATAGGTATTCCCGCGCAATGTTAATTACAGCGACATCAAGCTTGGTTCTGACAACCAAGTAGTCAGTCTTGAAGTTCCCAGGGGCGTCAAGTTAAGGCGGTGGTGCATGCCCTTGTGCCAGGCTTAGAAGATCGATAACATCGCCGATAGCCATGGGGCGCAGCGTTAAAAGGGGTGGCTACACGCTCCAGTATCCCTGAAGTGAAGTGGTAGTCATGACTGTGGCCCAGGTTAACTAATGCGAAGATCCTTGAGGTCGCAGTTAAGTGGGGCTTCCATACGTTAGTTGGAGGCTCCCCGACCCTATATGCTGCAGTATGAGTGTGGAATTCTCTGGCAGTATGGCCCGCGGTTATAAACCAATTCGCTGTTCAACATGACGCATCAGCGGACTCTGGAATGGTACCGTCAAGGTTCGCATATGGTTTGAGCCGCTCGGACGTGTAACGAGTATGGTCGCGTATGTCCTGTGAAACGTCTGGGACGGGCGTAGTTATCGGCCTTACTGCGTGTTGAGGTAAGATTCCCTTAGGAATATACATTCCTGGAGTGGCACGCACTACCGGGAATCATAAGTCAGACTTGTCGCGTGCTACTTTGGACACGAGTCTCCGCGATTGCTATACTCCGAATGTGCTGTCGCGTGAAAGGTAATCTCTTCCTCGTCGTTGGGGCTACTGCGTCTGGTCTGGTCTTGCAAGCAATGCTGCGGAACCGGGATTAGAAGATCAGGTTAGGAGGGCAGCCCCCGGGTTTGCAGTTACGTTGTGGAAGTGCCGACTTCGCTGCTGCATTAATGAGCGGGGCTGGCCTGTCGGTGTTGAAGGTAGTAGGCCCAATGCAATTTTGACAGTAGACACATTCGACAGCGGGTTGAAGTGCGCCAGACCGGTGGATGTAGGTCCGGGATGATAAGCTTGTGAATTAACCGTTATACTCTGCGTCTCTACGCAGGAACTGCAGTATGATAGGAATATCTGGTTACTGCATTCATGCGGTAGATCTTCCGTGATGGCGATAGAACATTTCGTTCTGGTTGGTGCATCGCTCGTAATGCGGTGGCCGGGACTATTCCAGGATTGCGCCAGTGCTTCGTAAATATTGTAGTTCATCGCCGAAAGCGTTGGTGAATAGCATTCGCCCTAACCCGGCCAGGACGCAGAGCTTGATTAGCATGGAGTATATCTATAAGACACTATGAGATCTGCCGGAACTGCTCCCTGGCCTGGAAAGCCTAAGGGAGTTGGGGTGAGGTATCATCGAATAGGTTGCAGAGGCAGAAGAAAACCGCGTACTGTAGTGTCGTGACCACTAGGATTCATTCTCCTTAGGGTATCTACAGAAAGGGCGCTGGGCGCAGGTTACCCCTTTCAGGGTGTAGCGTTATAATGGAGTCACCAACGTTCCTGTAATTATCCGAAAAACGTCAGCGTAGCTAGACTGTAGGTTCTCGATAGCTTGTAGAAGATATCAACACAGTGGTGCTGACTTAGTACCCCGTTGCCCAAGGGACTAGGAAAGATAGCTGTTTTTGATATAGAATAGGCTCACGTTCTCCAACCTCGCGGGTGTGGCATAGCTGCCTCAGGATATCAAGGTTTTAGAGGCCCTTGGAGGTACGAGGTTACCTTAACCCTCGATAGCACTCTCGCGGGTGATTTGAGCTCCGTGGAGCTAAGAGCTGGATGCTCCTATGGGGAGGAGCTTGCAGGTGGGAGAAGCCGGGTGGGACAAAGTTCCCCCCAGGAGCCTTGATAGGCATAGTAGCGGACAGGTGGGTGACTACCCTGGAGCGCTCTTGAGTGGGTGAACAGAAGCCCATGCACCTCTGGTTGGTTATGAGCCCAGAGGGAGTCCCTCTTGGCTACAGTAGGATGATGGTACTGGTAGAGGTTCGAACGACCTGGCCGGCCAAAGGGACCCACGCAACGGGTACTGAGATAACCACAGACCTGGTTGCCATGACCCGCTTACTGGCGGAACAATCGCAGGTGGCAACACCTAGTCGGGGATGCAGTCCGGAGCTCCTCGCAGCATAGCCCGAGGATTCGTGCTCCACAGCTGCTGCTGCTGCTGAGAGTGTGGTACTATAAGCGAGCCTGGACGCCATGCCAAACCCATACAAGCACTCATAATATGTACAGAGCCACCCAAAGACCTGGTTGTCATAACCGAGGCTGTGCTCTACACCCTGCAGTTTTTCTTTTCTTTTTTGGATTTTTTTTCTTTCTTTTTTCTTTTTTTTCTGCTGTTGGAGTGAGGTTCTGTTGCAGACTTGGACGCCATGCCAAGTCCATACCAGCACCCAACAGGTAGTGGGTGAACACCCCTGACCCAGCACGACCTTCACAGCCGCAGCTATGAAATCAGCGGCACCAGGCCAAGCGCGCCACCCATACTCTGCAGATTTATTTTTTATAGGGATGCTGTTGTAGCAGTGTGGGACTTTAGCGGACTTGGGCGCCATGCCAAGTCCTCCCATCACTCGCCGCAAGGGCTGGTCATCCACTCAGGTGGGCGGTTGGACCTGCAGTAGCCCAGTTCAGTGTTGCCCTGCAGGGAAAAACCCCTAAATGAGGGGGCAACGCTAAGGGCCCTGCCCCTCCCTCTTGGCTGACATGACCGCTCATTAGCGGGTTACTCATGTACGGCAACCACAGTTCATTTACTATAGTTACGTCAAGCAATAGAGTGGCAGCACCCGCAGTTGCAGCAAAGTGACGTCACAAAAATGTATCAGCCAATAGCGTCACTCCTTACAACCTTTTTCGGAGCATCCTGGGTAATGCCAGAACAGGGACATCTTGGGTACTTTCCAATATGGCGTCGTGTGTACGGGAGGTAAAGTGTGTGTCGCGATTGTTTATTGCATAAACGTTGGTAAAATTGTTCAGTTGCAGTTTGTTGTGCTTTTCATGTGTGTATAACATTCTACTTTATAACTTGTTGTAATGCAAAGTTTTCTTGGTGAACGAAATCGTCTAATTTTGTCTTTTTAAACTCGTGCGACTCATTCGATTCTGCGCAAAGCATTCGCTTCAATTTAGGCAAACATTTTCAGAGGATTTTCACAGTTCTTTTAATGGCGCTGAAAATCAAAATGCAATACAATACATCAAATCTATGGTCTATTATTTTCCTTTACTTATGTAATTAAGTATATGGCCAGTATTGGTAGTTCCAATTTCAGGTAACAAATGATAAACAATTGGCGGGAAAGCCATTCTAGTATACTGCAGCACATGGAGCCGCCGCTCGCGTCCTCATTTGTTTTCACTAGCAGAGTGACGTGGCAGTCGCCCAGTGGCTGAAATTGACGCCAGTCACGGCGGTCGCTCATTGGCTGAGATTGGGCGAAAGGGTGTTCCCTTAAAGCTAATGTAACTATCTGTAGTAAATGAACTGTGATGGCAACACTGCAACAGGGAGGAGGGGGTTGCGGGCGGTTCGGGGCGGAGCTCCTCGCGTCTAGCGCGAGGCTTGGTGCTGAGAGGAGCTCCCACTTGACTGCTGTTGAGAGTTTGGTACTACTGCAGACTTGGACGCCATGCCAAGCCCATACCAACACTCACAACAGGTGCCGAGCCGCCCAAAGGCCTGGTTGCCATAACCGAGGCTGTTCTCTACACTCATTATCACTCTTCATCATTTTTTCAAAGTTTTTATATACAATAGGACAAATTATATGGACAAGTCAAAGCTCGCTGGGAGAGATGGTTGTCGATGCAAGTGAAGCCGAAGGGAAAAAGCAGGCACCAGGTGACCTGCCCCGACGGCTTCACAAGTGGGCATGAGGAGCTGAGCCAGCACACGCCTCGAGGCTGGCTGTCCTGGATGCCATGTGGCGGATGACGAGGCCACTCGGCGGACAGCCTTGTAAACTGGCGGTGCTCCGAATCGGCTGAGGCCACCTCCTCCGGAGGCCCGACAACCTGAAAAATCTTTCAGAAACACAAACAGGGATTAAATATCCTACAACCTAATGAAACGCTTTGCGAGACTAATCAAATAGATTAAAAATTGAAGCGATTTTCCACTTGTGAAGCAGGTATCAAGACGCAAAGGCAGCACAATCATCTGGGCTAAGTCCTCCATGGGGTCAAGTGAGCGAGAGGTGAGAAAATAGGGAATAACAATGTAAAATATAACCAATAGCACATAGTATGACCTACAGGGAAGAAGACAAACCTTGAGTTGTGGTTCGTAAGCCCCTACTGCCCAAAGCTAAGTAGCCCACTTAGAAGTGCTGCCTACATACAGTATAACCCTAAAACAAGATTTGTGGTTCACTTAAATGAATACGCTTAAATTAGTTCACTGCATCCACTACCGGCGCTGTTCTACATACTGTATAACACAAAGTGACGCACCATATGACCCATGGAGACTCCAGGTGTCTGCACGAAGTGATGCACGAGGCTGTGGTAGTGGGTGGAGAACAGTGTCCGACAGGCGCGCTCCACCAGCGCTCCTGCTACCGCCCACGCAACGGCAGTACCGTCGTGGGTGGCTGTGCCACGGCCTGTATACAAATGTTGCTATCTAAGAAGTGCTGCTAGTAACATTCATTGCGTAGCAAGTGTGTTTCAACATATAAATTTCGTTATCTAAGCAGTTCCGCTACTATCATTCATCCTAAAATGTGCCTAGACCTGTTGATTAAATTTCATAATAAAAGCACCGTAAGCAATGCCACGACTTGTAACGATTTTTAATTTGGCACCAACATTGGTGCCTGTAACAGAAGACTTCCGTAAGCAGCCTTCAACTAAACTTGATTTTGTAGTTTGCAAGTGAATATCTTTTGAAAGTTATGCAAACGGCCTCCTCAATAAGGTCAATTATGCATCTTAGAAACATAAAACGGAAGATGTGTTCAAAAAGTTGTGTGTAAGCAACGGCACAATGAGAAAATGGTCGGACAAAAAATACAGTAGGGTCGGTCCACAACAGTCATTTAGCTATAATAATGAAAATGACACAACGCAATCAACTTCGCCAAGGAAATTAGAATACTGAATGAAGAACACAACGCCTGATGTAAGCTTTGAACTAATTTGTAATCAGAAGTCAATATCATTAGCAATCAAGCAGTTTTGATCAACTCAATCCATACCTTCTGTAGCTACCAGAATTTCACAACAAATGAACCCCAACTGCCAAACCTTCAATATTTTCTGGCAGAAATGGTTAGGATGATACAACTTATAATTAAATAAGAGCGAAATTTAGACTTTCAAAGGAAAACTTTGCTGCCATCCGAGAACAACTTACCAAGTTCATCAATAAGAACGAGGGCGTGAGGTGTAGCGTGCTGCAGGATAGCAGAGGTCTCGCGTAGCTCCAACAGGAAGGTGCTCTCACCAGCCAGCATCCTGTCGCTGGCGCCCACACGCGTGAAGATTCTATCGACTGGAGACAGTCGCATGAAGCGGCATGGCACCAAACTGCCCTGCAACAGTACAATGCAGTGCATTGTTAAACGGCTAAGTTAAGGTTATTGTAACACTTTTACTTGACAAGTGCGGAGACAGCAAGTGCGTGACTGAAACAGTGATGATCGGTGAGGGCGCCGTGTGTGAACATACACCTATAATAGAAAACTGAGGAATATTGACGCGTACATAACTGGGTTCAAATCCGACCAGTGCACTACTACTGACGCGAAAACAAGAAGAAAAGGAATTTCAAAGCGATACAAACTAGGACAGTACAAGACGCGAGAAAGGAATAAACGTGGAAAGGATCTCACCGGAGCTCACGAAACAGGAAGTAAGAGTACAGTGAGAGAATTCCCCGCCATTGGTGATCCACCTAGCGCAGCAAAGGAAACAAAGAAAGCCTACCAAAATCTACTAACTTACCTTATAACAGGGACTGCAGCAAGGAGCAACGAGTCTCCGGGTATGAAATTATGGTTACTCATGGGGGGGGGGGGGGCACGAGACTCAGTTACTCTAACAGGAATAAGGTCTGCGTTTTACGAAACATATGGTTTTACTCTACCTACATGCCCTCCAATTTTTCCCCAAAAAATAGTGAAGCCTGCTTTTCATCGCTAACGTACGGTATGTTGGTAACTCAATTAATCAACTGTCTTTTCCTGTCATAAAGTTTATATCCATCATCAGTTTTAGTTCACTCTTACATGATAGAATCAACTGAACTTTTCAACAGTGCCCACAAGAACTACTCGTATGGTGTTAGGTCAGGTAATCTCAGACTATTTCGACGGCATAGTTTAATTCAAATATATCGTAATTAAACCTAATGCAGCTTTGATATTACTGTAGGTATATCGAATACAGAGTTTGAGCTTCCGTCAGCAATACAACGACGATAAAACGAACGCAGTGCACGGCAATCAGCTACTGATATAAGAACATGATCACTAGGCCTACTGAACAGCCAGAAACTAGTTAAGCTTTTTCTTAAAGGACAGTAATGCAGGGTAGTAATATGTACATAATACCAGTGCCATCTCATATCATCGGTGCCGCGAAGCTGGTTAGGGGAATGTGGAGTGAAGCTGGTAAGGGGAATGCGGAGTGAAGTTGGTTAGGGGAATGCGGAGTGAAGTTGGTTAGGGGAATGCAGAGTGAAGCTGGTAAGGGGAATGCGGAGTGAAGTTGGTTAGGGGAATGCGGAGTGAAGCTGGTAAGGGGAATGCGGAGTCACTGTCACACGCTATAACAAAATAATGAGTCAACACTTACCATTTGGGCCATGATGGTGAGGAGGGCAGCCTGGCGCATGAGTGTACTTTTGCCACCCATGTTGGGCCCTGTGACCAGGACCAGGGGGGCGTGAGCGCCCTCACCGCCCCCGTTACCAATGACAACATCATTGGGAATGATGTCGTCGTGGCTGGACAGGATGCAGGGGTGAAGTCCATCCCGAATTTCAATAAAGGCCTGTACAAAAATGGTATTGAGAAAAAAAATATCCCAAGCTTCGTTTTACTAAGGCTGGGCTGTTTCATGACTATAAATGTTCTTTAATCTAACGTATTATGACAGGAGAAAGAACCCTCGTACTGAGGTAGGTACCAGAGCCTGGGAGAGATAACCATCAGTGCCCACTGAGCTCATTTGGGAACATTATTAACAGTGTTGTTCCTTGGATAGGAGACATGTCAGAGTTTAAATAATGTGTTAATAGGTAAATTGAGGTAAATAATGCTGGTTTAGACACACAGTGAACGAATATAATTCTGGAGAATCTTGACGAATAATGCATTCTTGTTTAGAAATACCTGACCCGTATGACTAAGAAATACAAACACGGGAGTTCTTTAGCATTCTCATGCAGTTACATGCAATTCATCCATCAAATGTAATCCTTAAAAAGTTTATAAAAACATATAGGTACATACTATTCTTAGTCTACCAGTAACATTAATACTGTACCGTTACTAGTTGATATACAAAATAATTTCATCTGTGACAAACAATTGAGGCAATCAAACTTCTTGTAGCACGCATTACTTGGATGTCTCTTCTGAATAGTTCAGTAACTCGATAGAAATTACAAAAAAAAAAAAAAAAAAAAAAACTGGGACATCCTAGTAGAAACGAAGCTCGCTCAGCCAGTGTTTACACAATTTAGCCTACGTCGCTCTGGGTCGAATTTTCTTGACGTTGCACTAAATTCTATATACTCCTAAAGGCAGGCTTACACAAAAGTCAATGAACGTGTTACCTCAACTGAGCCTCCAAATGTTCTGCTGCGTCCTTCTAAGCACAACTGTGTGTCTTTAAAAAAATTATCGAAGTGTCGGTCATCACATCAGCTGGCTTAGCCAGCACATGTCACTAGCAAAGTGTCGGACACTTCCCCATATGTGAAGTAAAATAGAACTCGGAGAGCTATGCAATTTTCCGTGATTTAAATAGATAAAGAAACTCATTCAGAAGCTGAATTGGGGGAACACGCTCTTTTAACTGTCGCTTGAACCTGCCGTAAGAAAGAAACAAATTTTGTTACCTCATCCTTAGTTGTGATATCGACGATCTCTGGAGTCACTGTTTCAATAGACAAGCTGTACTTGGCCAAACTGATGAGCACATCCAGCGTAGCAACGCACTCCACGGCAGCGCTCCAGAGGGACTGCTTCTCATCGAACTGATGGAAGATCCTGCGAGCGATGTCTTTCAAGGCAACTTCTCTCGCCTCCTCTGCAGCAGTCATCTGGGCGAGCAGTTCCTTGCAGCGTGCTGTCCAAAACCTCTTGAATCCTTTCCGTTGAGATACCAGCTCATACTCGGATGTGGCTTTTTTGCTCGCCGCCTCAGACACTTCTAACTGAAAGCGCTTGCGGTCCGTTCCGAAATATGCCACTTTAGCAGCAAAGAAGTTGCATTCCTCTTTCAAGTTTTGCTCCAGATCATCTTTGGTTTGCTGAATAGCATCCAAGGCGTTGTCGTATTCTTGGTCTACACCGCTGCTGGGGATAATTTTTCCTTCTTTTTTAGCTAGCTCGTGATCGAATGCTTGGTCAAAGAACTTGAGAGTCTCTGCCATATCAGGTAACTTGCCTCCATCGGAGGACAGAGATACTAAGGACTGTAACAGTTTCGACTCAGCACTGTCAGAAAAAATAACAGGCAGCTTGGTGATGCTAGCAAAGGCCTGCATGGCAGCTAGGAAGCTGAGCACTCGCTTTTTACTATATTGCTGTTCCTCGAACAGAATAGCGCGAGTGTTGGGGTCATTAGCGCTAAGATTAAGTCCCTGGCTGTGGATGCGAGGCAGGAGCCGTTCCAGATCAGGCAGTTTCGAGAGCAGAGCGGTTGTTTCCTCTACAGCAGACGATAGCTTGCTCAATTCCAGCACAGCCTGCTGCCGTGATCTGATAGCCTTGCTGCACATAAGAGGTGCCGACACCCACTGCTGCAGCAGTCGCTTGCCCATGGGAGTGGAAGTGTAGTCGAGCAGAGCACATAGCGACCCAGTGGCTGTTCCAATGCTGTTGTTCCTCAACACTTCCAGATTGACAATGCTACTTCCATCAATAACCATGCTTCGCTGCTGGAACACCACTTTCTTTTCATCATCTTCCATAACACCCTGATTAGACTGCTGGTCAGGAGGACAGTACTGATCAAACAATCTACGGCTTAGGATTTGGTCAAGCAGGTAGCAACGCTGTAGATACCAAAGCACTGCCCCTAGGGCACTGACGCTCAGATTACTTGATCCGTCAAGGGCACTCATGCAGTCTTCGGTAAGGTGAAGCCTCAGACCCTCGGGAAAAGAAAGTGAACCACCTTCTTCTTTGAAGCAATCTTGCTGACCCAAAAATTGTACAGTTTTCTCCGAAGTCCAAAACTCAGCACCAGAGGCCAGTGACTCCTGCAGATTGGGAGGCACACCGCACTGAAAGAGCACCTGGCGCACGCTGCTGGGAAGCTTATTCCGTTCTGTCAACAACTGAAAATAAAAAACACAGAATTCTATTAGTGGAAAATGAGATTGAAAGCGAGAATAGAAAACAAAAAACCGACAGAGAGGGTAAGTACAAAGTCAACTTGATCGCACACCCAAACTTTGAACTCTCATCATACTCATTCGTGCTGTGGCAGATGCTCACTAGGCCTCAGAGGAATGAACGGCTGCAGTCAGACATGGATTTTCATGTGATGGCGTAAGAGACGGAAAGCCCATGAGACAACAGCGACATCTCGAGGGACAGTCTCCCGGCAATGACGTTGAAGGCCAGAAATGTTGACGCTGCAATAATTTACACGGCTGGCGGGGTGGCGAACTTGTGTACCACAGCATGCAAGCATCCCGTCACTAAAGTCACATAACCTGTAGGTTATGTTCGCATTTGGGGTGCGCGGTAAAGGTGAACTTAGCTTTACCATTAAGATACTCAGCAACACAAATAAAGGACTGGCCAAGTTTATTCAAATTATCAATATTCAAGATACTAAAAAGAACAATGACGACAGCTTGTATTACATAATGGATACGTTCGCTGAACTGTCATCGACGGAAACACTCACGCATGGAAGTGTTATTGGCGTGCAGATCGCTGTCGCGTGTCACGCCAATATCGGCCTAGGTAAGAATACAATACTTACTTACCCAACACAATGATAAATACCGCTTCACAATAATAATATTTGTGTATTAGAGAGTATTCAAGGCTTTGTCGTATGAGAATACAAAGAACGTTTTCACAAGGCTCATGGTTATACAAAAATAATAGCAGTGGAAGGCACTACCTGAGCAGGAGGATGGTGGGCCAATAGAGTCCGCAGGCGGCTGAGGTGCCTGTCGTCTGAGAACTGCCCTAAGTGGAAGACACCGAGGCTGGTGTCAATGAATGCAACGCCAAGCTCAATGCTATCACTTTTGCTCTGCAAAATAGGAATGTTACATCAATACTGGAGGCAACACTGTCACTCTGGCGTTGTGACAGATGAATAGAGCGATATCACATGTTGCAAATTAGCACACTAAGATATACAACTACTAGAAGAAAATAAACAGGTAGTGCAGCGCAATTAGGACGGCTTCTAGCAATCAAATACACCTTCATATACCATAAGTTCAACTAGAGCATCAAGTTAATTGGACTCAAGACACTAGTAGACTGGTAACTCTACAGGATACACCGAATTATAGTCTGACCCTTTATGAAGGCGGTTCGGTGGAGGGCAAATTCTTCTACAGCAGGGTCAAGCCTATGGGCCTCACAAAATTTCAGATATACTCGTAGAATTGGCAACGCTATAGAGGAATTTGACCACGACCGAACCGCCTTCATAAAATGGTCAGACTATAACTGGACTCAACCCATCATTAGGATAAACCACACAGGCTACGACCTATTCCACACCTACTAAAGAGCAGTTTATAGTGCCAGTCTTATACCTCGGCAGTGACGGCCAGCAGATACGCAGGGTTGGTGGCGGTGGGTTCAGCGTCCTGGACGCCCCATACGCGGGTGCCTGCGCTGCTCAGCTGGCAAATTTCCCTGTTGACCACCTTGTCGAACTTTGTACATTTACGCACTGCACAGACATGATTACGTTCACAATTTATTAACACTGCAGCAGTGCACAATCTCACCTGTTACATGATAATGCATCCATACTGAACAAATTCGAATCACTCCACAACAACGTGATGATAAGAGTTGGTACTTATATAGAAGTCTAAGGGTCATGAAAATCCAAGAAATATACTATATATTCTAAAAACGTAAAGTGCGGCCAGCATAAAACGCACACGAGCTCAACATCTATCAGGCCCAACAATAGATCACGTACTTGCTCAGTAGCATTACAGCATTATATGTATCCTAAAACTCTCTTACAAACTCAACACAATATAGCAACAGTACGTACGAGTGGACTTAAAAAAAACGACAGAAGTAGCCACTCTCTAATCATTTCTTCACTTGAAAGAGCAAAAATGTCGAATACTTAGTCAGATACATATAGCAAGGTCACATACTTGCTTTACATCAAATCTTAATCATACTGTTGTCTGAATCTGCAAGATACAGCTACCTTGTAATCTCTCCATAACAAATAGAGGCAAAACATTACCTAATTACAAAAATACTGCACTTACTTGCTTTACATCGCTTCTCCATCATATCTGGCGTCTCAGTTTGCTCAATACGAGCCACTTTGTAGCCTTTCTCTATTAGTGATGCTGAATATCTTCCATACGAGACTTCTGGGAAGCCCGAGTGTGGTACTGTACCCTGGAAAACAAACAGTAAAACAAATGTTTATAGAAGGGAAGTCCATTTAAAGTATTCCATAATTCAAGAAATGGTAAAGGAGAGATTTTAGTTGCAGCTGGTAAACAAACTAATGGTCCATAGCCTATAGGAACTTGCAGCACGAAATGCACAAAGTGACAATAAGAACCATTTGACAACTGTAATAGCTAAGAATCAATATTGCAAAGCAGATTTGAAGTTTTTAACATAAGTTAAACCTACAATTTACAGAGCTTCAAATTAACTATTTCTACACTAGCTTATTCAGAGTAGTATTTATGTAAGATATTGAAAAAACAAAAGCAGTTTGGGACATAAAGTTGTTAATTTGAAAAAAGACTTCAAATATGGTATAGTAGGTTAGTAGCTACTACCCAAGTTACAACTTCAACTGACGCGGATGACCCAACCAGCCACCCTTGAGGTCGGCATGAAATGTAGAGCAAGTAGAAAATAAATGCATATATATAGCCTAGTCCACCATGAACATGAGTGAACTTAAAATCAATTATCAACGTCCTATATCGTAAGCACTGTGGCAAATTAAAGCAATAAATTTCAACATGATACGCAGTTGAAGGAAAACATAAGCAATCAATTTCAACAGTACATATGATACAATATAAAATTAATGGCACGTAATGCTTACCTTCATGAGTATGAGTCCCAGCTCTTGGACACCAATCTCAGCATCCATGTAGAAAAATTCATAAAACTTGCCCATTTTGAAGAAGAGAACCGTGTCGAAGTGCTCACTCTTGAACTTCCACCACTGGCGGTGGCACTGCGCACACAAGTGACACGTTGACATTGTACGCCTACCTGAGCTAGGCTGTAATACCTCGCTGCAAAGAATTCTTTTCTACAGGACCACCACATAACGAAGAATCACTGTGGCAATTTATACAGCCTGGTGTGAAAAAGGTCACACCTGAATTTATTCAGCTATTCGGGTCTGCATAACGCGTAATTTTCAAAGTTCATTGCAAATGGGCAGTACATTAGGCCAATGGCACCAATAAATTACAAAAAGCTCACAGAGTATTAGGCTACCTATAAAAAACTATCAACCTGTCAATATTTTCGACATTTTATGCTTAACTAAGTTGTTTTTTTCAACATATTTTTTGCGTGAAATTTATCTTATGACGACATAGTAGTAGATAAAATAGGAATACCTAGCCAATTTGTGATTGGAGGGAAAATTTTCCAACGTCAGGTGCCCCTTTCCAATCAAATATCGCGCTGAATTGCAATCAAATTAGCAGTTTTCAGGAGCTCTTACACCTCAAATTGCATCCTTCAACCTGAGTTCAGTTATGGATTGTTCAATTACTCTCATACCTCGAATTCTAAAAGACTATTTTAGGAGAAAATTTTTAATTTGTCAGCAACTTTCAAATGCAATGAACTTCAACTCTACGGTAGTAGTACCAATGAGTTTTTTATCATCTCAAACCCAACGATCATTCTCGCTATAAATAAAACGTCAAGTGTTCAAGGCCCCCCTGGTCATCCTAATCCTTCATACTATTCTCGGCAAAAATATCAGTATTGTAAAGACACAGCGGATTAAATAATGATACCAAACAAAAGTAAAACTAAAGCCAAAAAGAGATGTGACAAAAATATAGTAAGACAGTCTCACAGGCGTCTGTTGAGCAAGAAAGTTGTCAGGTACATAGAGTGTACGACTGTCGTACTCAGGATGGTCAGGTCGGCGTCCTTTGGCATCTTTGATGTTCTGTGGCAAAAGAAACGAGGGCTTGGTGTATCCATTCCCATTTTCTTCCTCGGGTTTCTGAAAGAGAAAATACATGCAAAAATATATTAAAGAGCTGCGCAGAGTTGTTTCTACAGTGAGCAAAATCAGTGAACCTTTGATGTGCAATTCACGAATTTGGACAAAACATAAAAATTGGAAACACAGGGTGAAACTATTCATCAGTCCCAGTGGAACAGTAGGATATGATAACCTTTCCTAAAATGATATGCTCATGAATTTTAATTCCCGTTTCACTATGGAAAAAGTTGCACTATATCGAGGGCTTAGAGCCAGAAGTGGCTATGTCCATTTTTGGCGAAATCTGGTTCCATTCACAAAGTGGGTGCCCGTGAGGCATATTTTTAGTGTCACGGGTGTCTATGCCATATGTTCTCATGCCAAATCTCTTCTTGATGAAGAGATATGGCATAGATACCCGTGACCCTACAAATAAACCTCACGGGCACCCACTTTGTGAATGAAATCAGATTTCGCCAAAAATGGACATAGCCACTTCTGGCTCTAAGCCCTCGATATAATCCATCCTGCGTGCAAGTTTACCACTAATAAACTAATTTCATATTCTAACTAGAGCACTCTGAGAGCGAGTACCTCCGCCAAGTAAGGCAACGGTTATGAAAAATTAAAATTGGTTCTGAAACTATGATTTTCTTTGTATCAACACCAAAATCTAATCATTGGTACTCTTCAACAGTGTTAACAGTTTCAGTAATTTTTCATCTGTTCATAATTTTTTGAGTTATGCTACTAAGAAACATTCTGACAAACATTGGTCAAACTCATAAACAGACCAACCGATCATCAAAAAAGTTTAATCATTTATGTCTTTTAACATTACTAACAAATACTATAATTTCATAAAGATCCATTCACAAGTTTTTTAGTGATTGTGCTAACAAATATAAAATTAAAAAGTGACAAACTAATGAACGACGAAACAAAAATTTGGTCATTTACTCTTCGTGATATAGCTACATAACAACTAGTGTAAATTTCAGAAAAATCCGTCCATAACTTTTTGAGTTATGATATTGAGAAAAATGAGGCAGACAAAAAATATAAACGGATGGACGGCTCTTCACCAAAAGTTAATCATCTGTTTCTCCTAACATACCTAACAATCCCTGTCAATTTTATCCAAATCTGCTATTGCATCCGTTTCATGAAAGGAACAATAGGACATGTATTATATAAAGATATATAACCCATCCATGCAAGGGCTGTATAACAAAGATGTTTAATACATGGAAGTGGAAGAAGGAAAGTTCCAGAAAAAATGCATAGGCTACCAACAGTTTCGTAAATAATACAGTAATTATACTTACTCAGCAATAAACATAACAATTCAAAGTACAGTAGACTAAATATAAGTTTTCTGCTTCTTGAACGACACTTATTTCCAACATTTGAGTTCTCAAGAATGTAAGCATAATCAATATATAATACACAGGTTTAGATCGTTTTTTTGCAAGATATGCACCATTATGTGCAATTTCTGTGGTCCACAACAGATTATGCAATTTTCATTACTTCTCATAAAATAAATGACTGGGTTTTAGGAAGGCTGGAAAAGCCAGCTTCCAACAACAGACGTCCCGCAGTACTTTTACCTCTTTTGCTGCAAAGAGAGACAGTTTCGCTTTGAGGGACGGAGAAGCAGACGTAGCTGGGGAGATGGCCGGGGCAGTGGGAGTGTAGGGAGTGAATGGGGGAGCCGTAGGTGTGTAGGGAACAGCAGTCTTGGGGGTAGTGCACCCATTCTTGAGCGGTATCTTGGCAGCAGACTTGGATTTCTGTACACAAGATGATACCGTATATTATAAATTCGTTTACCATATCATCGGTGGAAGGACATCAATATCGAAATTGGGATATTGTGCAGGGTTGCGGAGTCGGAGGATTTGAGGAGGAGTCGGAGGATTTGAGGGGGAGTCGGAGTCGGAATCTCACTTGCTCTAGGAGTCGGAGTTGGAATTTTTAGTCCGACCCCGGGATGCCATTTATAAACAAATATCATTCAAATCTAAATTTTCAGTCACAAATTTAAAAAAAAATGTAAATGTAGATATTTGTTTTGCACATTTCTCTTTTCCAGCTATAGCTACCATGTATTTTCCTATTCCATGTGATGAGGCCATTGAGAAAATGTTGGGTAGAACTGTTTCACCTTGTACATTATGTGAGGG
>LQNS02276883.1:16388458-16401467 GCA_001587735.2 Parhyale hawaiensis | reverse complement strand
CACGTTCGTTCCACCTACGTCTCAGCTAACTAGAAAAAGAAGATAATCACCGCTGAGGGAGAGAAGAAGAGAAACAGGTAGGTGTACTAACGGTACCACCACGTGAAGGTGTGATGCACTGGATTTCCACAACAAGAGCGATCTCACACAGAAAGAAAGAACATACAGGATTTCGATAGGACCGTGGGACCCAAGTAAGAGGGTGTCCCCTTCAGGATCAACGCGCATAGGTACAGCAAGTCAGGAAAGAAGAGGATGAACAAAGAAAAGTATCATGCAGTACAACCATGAAAGCAAATGTGAGGAGGGGTAAGAATGATAATAATGAAGTAACTACTCCCACAAAAACTGATCTAACAGATGGAGAAACGACGGACACACAGCATGTCGACGGAAACCTGGAACCCACGCAAGAAAATGCTCCCACATAGGAACAAAGCAAGAAAACAGCAAGTCGAAAAAGAAGAAAAAACAGTACAATGTTATTATACTCTATCCAATTTATCAAGGCAGTTTGGGCGTGGTCAGATTCCTCAACAGCGATGCCAATTCCATGGGTATCTCTGAGATTTTCTTCGGCTCATATCTTAGCCCCGCCCACTACCTGCAATAGAGAAATCTCAGAAATGCCCATAAAATTGGCAACGCCGTAGAGGAGGAATTTGACCACGCCCAAACTGTCTAGATAAAATGGACAGAATACATATAGCAGGGATATGGAAGTGGAAGAAAGCAATGTGGGCACAAAGTAAAGAAGACCTTAAGGCTTAGGTAAGCGGCAACATATGGGATCCGTCTAGAGATGCTGATCCCCAAAACACATGATGGAAAACCTACCACTGACCCAACTCAAGCCCAATGACAGAACTATCGTGCCATTAGACCAACAGGGCCAGTTTTTCAAGATTAATAAAAGGCAATGTACAGGTAACTTCTACTAAGTAAAATATGGAAGCAACTCCATTATTTAAATAATCTATAATTCAAATCACAACGATAGACTTTTTGGGGAGCGCATTTCCGTTCTTCGTACATCCCAGATGTAGCTACAGTAGTAAGAACTTTACACAGAATGTAAAAAGCACAAGTTGGAATGCAAAGCAGGTAAGGAAGTACGTACAATACCTGTCACTGCAATTTTTGGGCTAAACTCAATGATGTAGTGCTGAACATTACCTACTCGAGCTAGGTATAGCTACAACACCTTGACAGGAGAGGGGGATGGTGACGGTTCCTCATCAGAGGGTGGCGGCTCCTCCTTGGACACTTCGGCCTCGTCTACACCAGATGATGCGCTGTCGTCACTGCTGGCTTCCTCTTCATCCTTTGCTGAGCAATTAGAACAATTCAAATACATGTATTGCTAACTTTTGCTAGAGACGATGTTTAAGCATTTATAGTAACCTACCACTGAGGTATTTCGAAAGAAACAATGGAAGCAAAAGCGATATATAAGAGTTAATTGGATACGTTAGTAATTATCGTTACTACCAAAGCAATTCTAAATATCGGATTGAAGCTTCAAATATATATATTTTCTACATTCATGCCAAGAAGTGAAATGGCCCAAGTGGGATCTGTCCTTCTCTAAATTAGACGAGCGTCGTACTGCTGGATGGAATATTGTCATTATAATAATTATTACAGCTATTGCAAATTTAACCACCCCACACACAATAACAGTGATTCAGGAGTGAATCAGTCATATGACGGATTATCAAGTTTTTAACATTTTTCAGTTATGTGTAAATACAGCATGTATACAATTTAGTTCATTTAGTTACGATAGGTTGGTCAATGATATGCAGTGAGCTCATGACCAAGTAGGTCCAAAAGAGTCACGTCACCCAAGTAGTAACAGCGTTGTACGGAATGGGTTCGACATTCTAGCATTATATGCTTAACAGTAAGTGCTACTAGGTAGTCCACACAATATGGTATCTAAACTCATCAGGTCGCTGCAAGTCAGTTTTAGACATATTCTTAGTCTGCAGAGAGTGACCTACCAAGATCGTAGGTCGATATCAGAGGAATTAAATGCTCTTGTATTGTGCTTTATTTCTCTGTTTTTACCACTCTGCTGACCTCAGCTGCTAAGCGGTCGATTAGGTGATCAACTCAGATTATTCGAAACTCTTTATTTGTGAACCGATTGGTCCGAAACTTGATCGGTATATGTAATTTTGGAAGTTAAACACATTTTGCTTCTACAATATTTTGGATTTAGGCCTTAGGTTTTGAGATAACAGGAAATATATACTGTATATTTAATTTTTTTTCAATTTCAAAAGAACAGAAGTCAATAACTGTTCTGAATTCATGCTATGAAAAAAAGGCAGCTTTGGAATCCTTGTAACATTCCTAACAAAGTTATAGAGGCAGATTTTCCATTTTTCATTTCATTTTCTTTTTATATGAGATTTTTTGATCGCTAACTGGAATATATCAAAAAAAGCAAAAAATATGAGGGCAAAAATGGAAAATGTGCCTCTATAACTTTGTTAACAATGTTTCAAGGATTACAAAACTGTCTTAGTTTTTTCCAATAAACTTCTCTGCTTTTTCAAGTGAAAAAGATACATTTACAGGAGAGGCAAAAACGAAAAACATTGGGGTGAAATGTCATACAGGCTAAGCAGTTTCTTACACTATGAATGGAATTTGAATGCTGTGTTCATGTTGTATTAGCATCTACAAATAATATGCATGCATAATTTCATGATTTTTCACCCTCCCCTCCATCGGCCGACCATTAGAATCCCACTTTGGGGGGTCCTGTATAATATATATATATATATATATATTACAGTTTCTCGTCCCGTCAACACCCGTCAACACACATATATATATATATGTGTACATATATTTATCATTATCTTAAAAAAACTAAAGCCTAAATCAATAAAGTTTTAGGAGAAAAATGTGTTTCTTTTTCAAAAGTACATATTAAATCCAAATTTCAGAATAATCGGTCCACAATTGATAATTTTGACCCTCTGCCTCCAACCCTTTGGACACCCCTTGGGGAGGGGGTTCTACTGCCCCTAGACCCATAAAATTTTAGGACACGCTTTCACACTACCTAAGGACTCTTTTCCAGCAAAATAAATCAAAGAATAAAATTATAATTTTAACCTAAATCATGAGCAGGTCGTCTTAAATCAGACGCTTCAAGTCAGACGTCTGTAAAGGAGCTCCGGTCGGCTGCTACACGCGGAGCATCCACGCGCTCATTGTCAGTATGTAACGCCCGTGTGATTGGATATCCAGAACAGGGTAACTCTAACAGGGAGTCGTCACATATGAGATTGAATATCTCAAAGCTCTTCTTAATGGAGCTAATACTGCTAAGCGAATCAGTAACGATAGTTAACTGCTAAGAAAGCCACGGCACAACCGCATATAAGAGATAGAAACAAAACAAAAAAATGGTAGTTACTCCGGCAGCAAGTAGCTATAATCTGGCGCCTTCCGCACAGGCGCAGGTAAGAGACGCGTGAGTTAACACTGTTTGATAAAAATATTCTCCACTTTATAAACATCAGCAGCAGGAATTACGTTTAGAAGTAACAAACCCTCCAGTATGGCACTTCGGCTACAGAAATTTGGATAGGTAACATGCAAGAAAAAACAACCTTCAATTCCTAGAGCATTTTAATAGAATTGAAGAGTACATTCATCTACCCCACCCCTTGCTGAGACTATCCTGCTGTTAGCCTTGGCACGTCTCTGCCACATCTTTTCTTTAAACAGGCTTAGCATAATATCTCTCAGTGAATAACATGCAAGACATTTTTGGTGACCAACAGTGCGAGTTTGGTGTTTCGAGTTAACAGGAATTAGACATTTTTGGGGAACAAAGAGTCTGAGTCAGACTCGGTTGACTCTACAATACTGGTTAATAATAAACTCCCAGCAATAGAAACGAGCCCGCTAAGCACTTACCAGGTTTATACTCATCCCCAGATTCTTCACTGTCACTCAAGAGCATGATCCTGCGTCGTTTGGCCGGCTGTTCAGAGCTTGAGGAATTTTTGGCACGCTTTTTGTTACTGTTGGGGCTCTTACTGGAGCTCACGTTGCTGTCATCAACATTCTCCTTACTGCTGTTGTCTGTAGAGATATATGAATGACCACACATAAGATTAATGAATTAAATTACACAAGCACTTAAGAGAGGAACGCTATATAGCTAGCTAATTGTTATCAATTTCACCTCATGCTCTTATGTGCAGCAAGTAATAAAGAGTCAAAAAAATTGATAATAATCATGATTCAGAGTCAAAACGATACTGTGAAACTAAACTTGCTCCAATCAATTCCCACTTCTAACAGTGAAGCATCAGCTCTGAAGCGAAAAACTGAAAGAACTTAAAGTAGCTTTCAACTTTATTTGCATATACAATATGTTACCTTTGATTATGCAAATACAATTTTTTACTTTATTTTCAAGACGTCTAACTTTGAAATATCAATATGTATTAACTAAATGTATGGCTATGTTGTAAATACAAATAGCACTTTTAAAATTAATATTTAGCCATTTGCTAAGTTTATCGTACAATTTGCTTAATTACGAATATTTTACTGTTACCTCAGATTATGCAACAAGTTAATAAAAACGTTATCAAGAGGAAATAAATGCAAGTGAACAGGAATATTTTTATTAAACGTCCAAAACCAAGAACTTATAACCAAAACATTTCAATAACACTGAAATAAGTGTTCAATAAGGGTAAACATAAGTGAATTTTGAACATGGCAACCTCCATTTTCCATTATTTTTATAAGGCGATAATCAACGGACTTTGTCAGGCTTGATATTTCAGATGGTGGAATAGAACCTGCAGCTTCTTTACGGCATTCCACAGACATACTTTGCTCGAAAACTGCCGACCATCTTCATAGACCTTCCTTTTCATTAT
This sequence comes from Parhyale hawaiensis, assembly GCA_001587735.2. Lineage (NCBI taxonomy): Eukaryota > Metazoa > Arthropoda > Malacostraca > Amphipoda > Hyalidae > Parhyale > Parhyale hawaiensis. The sequence goes on along the minus strand of LQNS02276883.1, from coordinate 16,396,542 downwards.
TGCCCAGAGGATCTCAATGGGATTTAAATCGGGGCTATTCGCAGGTCAGGTCATAATCCTTTTTTATTTAAATCTTCCATCTGCAAGCCAGTCAGCAGTATACCGTGCTCGGTGTGAGGGAGCGTTATCGTGCTGAAATACCAATTTGAATCTGTGTGTGATAGTCTGGTCATCAAGCCATGGAATCAAGTTGGCTTCAAGAAACTGGCAGTACCTTTCTGCATTCAGTTTAACTCCTTCTCCCACTTCAAATGGACCAATAAGGGTGTCACCTACTATCCCAGCCCAAAACATTACACCTCCACCACCTTGTTGACGCTTAGGCCATGTCTGTTGAGGTTGGTCATGGAGGACCCATCCAGACGCCCATCCATCTGGACCATCAAGAGTGGCTCTGCATTCGTCAGTTTATATGACACTGGAGAAATCAGTTTTCATGTTCTCTTCAGCCCTTTGACTCTATTATCTTTATGAGTTTTTGTTAGAAGTGGTCGTTTAATTGCCTATTTCACTTTCCCTAGGTTCAGCAGAACCTTACATCTTGTCTTTCTTCTTAGAATTGGGACTCCAGCGTCTTCAAATATCGCCTTGCTTGTAGAAAGTTGTTTTCTAGCCATAGAAACCTTCAAATGTCGCATATCCCGAGCAGTCAATTGCCTCGTAGAGGCTTTATCTGGAGTTTTCTGGTTGACCTTACCTTCCATTGCATAAACCTTAATTGTTCGGTGATCACGCTATAATTACTTGGAAACTTAGAAAGTGTTGTTTTACCAGAAGCTAATAGCGAGGTCACTTTGATCTTTTCTTTATTAGTTAGACCGCTTTTCTTGCCCATGTTGACTAAAGAGTGATGTAGCATAATTTGGCGTAACAGCAGAACCCCGTGGGATCAACAAATGTTGCCAAAACGTGGCAAAGGGTTCAGTTTTATTTTTCTCTAATTGTTTTTATAGTTACAACACACCTGTGCACTAACTAACTACATATTAACATTTTAAATGTTTACCACTTATCTTGAAGAATAAGTAAAAAATTGTATTTGCATAATCAAAGGTAACATACTGTAGTATGCGACAAACTAAATCACAACCGTATTCATTAGCTGAATTTCATTGATCATTTGAAGCCGTTAAGCTAAACCGAAGTTCAAATAGCAAATGAATTGCGCCAACAAATATAGTAATTTTGATAATCTAGAATGATATTGATACTTTTATAGACATGAAACATATGTATGCCTAGGGCAGTAGACAATTAGAAATGTCCTCTGTCTGGGATCCAGTCCTTGTTTTGAGAAACTTAGGCTCAAGTAACTAACGAGCTGTTGAAGCAATGTGTGGCTTGAAGGCCAACACTGCACACGAATTTGCTAACAACGCACAACTTGCTGGGGCTATAAATTCACTAGCGGTCCAAAACCCTAAATAACTCGAACTACAGGGCATCAGCCTACAATTTAGTATAACGGAATTCAAGATAGCTAGGCTACCACACTTTCGGTCCCCTGCTGTAAGTGCTGGGGCAGATAGGTAGAGGGTTACTAGGAACTCTCGGGGTGCAGCGCCACTCCCAGCTTGAGAAGAGGACTACTAATTTCTACCTTAACGTACAATGCCCCCTTCCCTCTGCTGAAAGTTCCAGTCCGATGCACATGCTAGGCAAAGTGAATGGTCAGAACCAGGCCCACATTCCTTCAAGGTTACACAGCCTCTCTCTTTCCTAATACCTCTGGTCTATCACCCTTTGAGATCAATAAGAACTTACTGGAACCCACTCCATCCTCATCACTATTGTCTTCCACTTCCTCCATTTCGACATCGGAAAGCTCATGAGAGACAAGAAGGGATCGTCGCTCTTCTAATGACAGCTTGGCCGCCTCCTCTGCACTCTCCTTTGCAGTGCGCCAAGATTTGTCTTTGCATGTTGGGACACCTACTTTCATTGGGTCTCCAAAAACCTTGACAAAGCTGGAACAGATAAAGATAATATATAGACTACAGTAGAACTTCAAAAATTTTAAACCAGAAAATAATGATTCGTAAGATCCACAAAGAATACAACACTGTTATTATACCCATCTGTTGCAATCCAACACAGAAAAAATAAGCTCACTACTTTCCAAACTAGAGCTGCACTTCGAAGCATAGACCTCCAGAAGACAAGGCAATGCTAAAAGTTAGATACGTGGACTGACGGTTCATCACCAAAATTCAATCCATGTCTTTGTCATGATATTCCTAACATTTCCAGCAAATTTCATAAAGATCCATTCACAACTTGTCCAGTAGCTACACTAAAAAATATTACCTTTTTGGCAGAGATAACCATGAAAATTGATGTTGAACTAATCAATAATATTAACTACTGGTGGCATGCACTGTGGCGAATACACAACAAAATTTAGCTAATGTAACAAATCCTTTTTTTTTTTTATCTCATTATGGTATCCTACTGCTCAGAGGCATAGGTACATATATATATATATACACAACAGCTCCTCAACTACAGACAATCGGGTATTGGGTAGCTAGATAAAACAAACTGAACTCATTGCATTAGGCTAAAGACAACAACACATCCGGAAACAAAATATTAATGCTATAGACTAGCCCCACTTGTATCCCAGTAAAATGCTTGGTGACAACGAAAGATTCAAAATAAGAATTCTGATCAGCACTTCCAGCATTGTTGGCTATGAAGAAGTTCAGCAGATGAAAATATGAGCAGCAATGTTTATAGTAAATGAACAAAAAAGCAACTCTGTACATGAAATAAGACACAAAAAAGCAACTCTGTAAATGAAATTCAAATAAGACTAAGTGGTAGCTATGATGTAGAAAAATGAAAACACAAAGCACCTGGACCATACTATCAACTTACATGGTATTAAGTGTAAAACTACATATATGCTATTATATGTACAGTAGATACTCCGAATAAGAATACTCTGAACAAACAACTGAATCACAACTGTCCGATAGTTATCCTGAACAGAGTACCACAGTCTTCTGTCCAGAGTAATTTACTCTGAAACTCAAAGCGTGGGTAGGCTATGCTACTTTTTCTTCTGTTAAGAGCAGCTTGCACCACTTTTGCGCGTCATTTCCGCGGGTATGCTACTTCGGACAAAAGACCTTCAGTCTTCTGTCCGGGTATTTTCTTTTCTTGGGAGTAGTATTGCTCTTGAGAGGAAACTACCCTGAACAAAGGACCGTCGTGCCTTATTAGCGATAAAAAGAAATTATCCGCAACAGAAGGCTGTATTCTTTCTGTTGGGGATAAATTTTCTTTATTCCTAACAAAATTCTGTACAGAGACTGCCATAAATTTTCAATAGAATTAAGGTCCATGCTTTGGGCAGGCCACTTCATGACTTTGATATTCTCTACCGCAAAATATTCCTTCATTTTCTTTGCAGTATGGCACGGGGCATTGTCCTGCATAAAAATTGCTGGCTGGCTTGATGATTATCGCAGAGATGGGATAACATATTGCTATACAAGATTGAGATACACATTAGCATTGACAGTTTCTTTAATGGCCACCAACGGTCCAACTTCTTCAGATGAAAACATGCCCCACACCATTACGCTACCTCCCCCATGCTTTACAGATGCTTTGACACATTTCAGGTTCAGCCTGTCACCTGTTGTACGTCTAACATACCGTCTGCCATCAGATCCAACCAAATTAAATTTACTTTCGTCGCTGAAATGTACTCTTTCCCAATCTTCATCTCTCCAAACGATGTGCCTTTCCGCATATTCCAGTCTTGCTTTCTTATTCTCCTTACTGATAAGTGGTTTAGTGGCAGGACTTCGTGTCTTTAACAAACATACATTGAGGCGAAGAGAAACTGTATAGCGAGACAATTTATGTTGTTATTGACCTTCAGCTCTCTGGAAATTCCTGCTGCAGTTTCGAAAGGATCCTTCTGGGCATAGCGTTTCATAATCCTATCAACTTGTACGGTGGTTCTTCGAGGGTGGCCCGTAGATACTGGTGATTCCAGCTGTTTCTTTTCATCATAGAGCTTCAAAGCACGACAAACAACGCTCTTGGATCGGTTTACCTCTCTTGTTATGGCCGATAGGGTCATTCCTGAGGACCTGAGCTTAACAATTTCTTCCTGCAGCTCAGGAGTAACTTTCACGTGAAGTGCCATGTTTCTAGAATGGTGTAATCGAAAAAGTGGCAGTTCTAGAAGTTATGTACATGAAATTGAATGCTGCCAGATGACCGGGGTAAAGTGAGAATGTTTTAAAGACGATCGTTCTCTTATCTTGCACTGTTCAATTTTTGTTATTGTTTGTTAGATTGCTCTAATATATTAAATATAGTTATGTTTGTCCTGATATTTTGCAGAAATATGTCAAATACATTCCTTAAGGCCCCATCAAAAGAATCACTAATGGAAAGAGAAAGGTAATTACACATAAAAAATAAAAACCTATAGCTAAATTTATAAATAAATAGGCATAGAAATAGCCACATTCACATTGTTAAAGTGAAGCAGATGGCTCAAGTATCAGTATATATCTATCATAACCAATAATGACTTCAATCTACTGCATAAAGCCATGCTATAAGCATACAACAGGAGCCTTAGCTTGCATCAAATATACCAGTAGCTAATTCAGATTGGCTAGTAGGTTTTTGACTCGGGGAATCAAAAAGATTATCAATTAAAATAATCAGCAAAAACTCAGGATTGGTAGTCATCACTCATGAATACAGTAGGTAATAAGTGAATAGAAATCAAAACAGCTTTTCAGTTTGAAAGAATTTTCATTTACTCAATATCCCCAAGACAATGAGAATAGTTATAGTGGAAATTCCAAAAGAAATTTGCATTTATACGACTTGCAGAACTTTGTCCCAGGGTAGACAATTTCTGTCTTCCCACATTTTTTTGCATGTTATTTGTAGATATGGCTGGTAACATAGATTGCTACATTTTTTTTACCAATGTTTGGTAACACAGACTGTTGCATTTTTCTACCAATGTCTGGTAACACAGATGGCCGTATTTTTAACCAATGCCTGGTAGCAAAGATTGCTACATTTTACTTAGCTACATCTGGAAGCAAAGGAATGCTACATTTTTTACCTAGGTCTGGTAGCAAAGATTGCTGAATTTTTTTACCTACATCTGGTAGCAAAGATTGCTGCTCTTTTGATCTTTGTCTGATAGCATAAATTGCTGCTTTTTTCATTTTTATCTATAAGCTGACCATTTTAATCAAAGCAGTTCAGTCATGGTCAAATCCTCTATAGGCTATAGCGGTGCCAATTCTATGGGTATTTCTGAGATTTCTCAATAGCTATACAGGTAGTGGGTGGGGCTAAGATATGGGAAAAACAAAATACCAGATATACCCATAGAACTGGCAACGCCATAGAGATATTTGACCACAACCAAACTGCTTTGATAAAATGGTTGGACTATACCTAGTTAGTAGCTAGCACAGATCGCTGCTCTTTAAGGGGGAGAGTCTAGGTGTAAATGATGAAATTTTCAAAAAAATTTATCCACAAGACAGCAGCTAGGTATACATCAGACAAAGTTTTAGGCAGCCAGTGCAACCCTAAGAAGATGGAACAGGGAGCTGGGTCAAGTGTGGTGGGCCTTTGTTCAAAAGTTAATTTTTTACTTCAAAAAGTTTTTTGCTATTCACCCAATCTTCACGAAATTGCTACAGATATATAAAATTGAAAAAGAATGTGGGTTAGACTCATGTACTTTCTTCCATTATTGGCATAGAAAATGAGTTATTGAAACAAAACTGAAAAAACTTTCTTTGAATAACTCATTTTCTTTGATGAAAATTTGAATAAGTATAGGAGTCCAACCCATTTTCTGCTTTTACATATCTGTACCAAGTTTCATTCAAATCGGCACATAAATAGGAAAAATTTTCTCGTAGCTGCTCTGAATTTTATATGAAAAATATTTCTCGCCAAAGGGTTTAAATATGATTTCTTGTTCCTATTTAAATGAAACTTCGTACAGATATGTAAAATCGGAAAAGAATGTGTGTTACACTCGTGTACTTTTTCCAGTTTCCCCATAGAAAACGAGTTATGCAAAGAAAACAGGAAAATAGTTTTTTCGCCTATTCCAATTTTTACAATATCTGCCAACTTCAAATTGCTATTTCTCCATTTTTTGACTGATTTTCACCATTCAGATTATAAAGTAAAGAGAAAGTGTTAGCTATAAAAGTATGATCTCTTTGTTTCACATTTTGTACTAAAAAGTATAGTTATAGGTTATAGCTATATTTTAAGTATTTGAAAATTATCTGAGAAAAAAATGGAAATTTTTTTCTTCTTCAATTTTCTGAAAACTCAATGAATATCAAACAGTACAAATCGTACTTTTGTAGCTAGCACCTCTATCTTCATTTTGATAGTTCAACCATGGAAAATGGCTGAAAAAAAAGGAGAAATAGCATTTTCAATATATGCCCAAAAAACAAACAAAAAATTGTCAAAACTCAAAAAATGTCAATTTCAAAAAATGTCTACAAACAAACAAGTCTTAGAACTTTTTTTACATATAGCTAACTAAAAAATTTCACATATATCGGACCTTAAATGAAGAAAAAGTTTTGTCAGCTAGACGCTACGGTACCTACCACAGAAGCTTGCTCTTTTAATCATTGTTTTGTAGCACAAATTCCTGCTTAATTGATACATATCTGGTAGCAGCAATTGCAGCCCCTATTTATTTTTGCATGGAACAAATACATAATGGCTTTATATATATATATGTATATATATATATATACCGTAGGATGGGGTAGTTGAGATCAAGTGGGGCAATTAAGATATAGTGGGGGTAATTGAGATCAATGATTACTGTGGCCTTGTTAGAGTCCTTACACAATCTATAGGCTTGTGGTAGGTGTCTGCCAGGATTTGACATTTAAAAAATATGTTCTGATTTGTGTAAGTACTCTAACAAGGCCATAATAATCATTGATCTCAATTACCCCCACTATATCTCAATTGCCCACATGATCTCAATTACCCCATCCTACGGTATGCATTGTATCTAATCCAACGACATACCTAGTATCTGTAAGTAATGGCCAAATTAAAAAAAAAGTCAAACTAATGAAGGCCACAGTGTTCACTATTCACTACCTACTAATTCTATTACTATTCACTACCTACTAATTCTATTAAGAGCATAAGGGTGAAAGTGACTTGCCTCTCTCGGACCCATCCCCGGCTTGGAGGGTCCTCAAAGAATTGCATATGGACAGCATTCTTGCGAATGAAGGAGTCACCAGTGGGAGGTTTGCAGATGAGGCCAGGCCACCAAGGATGGCCTTCCAGTTTACCCCATACCAAACTTAGTTCTGCCACTTCTGAAATATGTACAGAAAAACCTTAGCAAGACAAAAATTTCAACAATGCTATTTTACAACATGCAATTCAAGACTTAGGTTGCTTTAAGCTATATTTGACATTGTTAAACTGGGTAAGCCTACCCGGTAGGTATGTACCGTACTTCACTACATTAGGATAGGTTAGACTACGTTGGAATACATTACAAATCTCACAATAAAGAGTAAGTTAATACCTTCACTAGAATTTAGCACCAACTTGAAACTTGTATCCATATCGGTCACTAAGTGCAACGTGAGAAGTTTATTCTAAGTGCAATGTTGGGCAGTGTGGTGAAACAAGGGCTGCATTCAAGTATAAAACATGATCACTACCTACTTAGATTAGAGTACTTTGGCTATCAGCAATTTGATGAATAACCCTGCATTGGTCATGTGGAGCATGTTGTCACCCCAATATCTTTCTAATGATGGATCTTTCCATTGGGAATTGGGAAACTATAATAAACAAATTTTCAGGTAATTTAGGTCCATCACTACTTTTTAATATTTTGATGCTTCTTTGATTAAAGAAGCCACAATAAAATGTTTTTCATCAATACTCATGGTGTCTACTGAAGATTGTTAGGAAAATTTTATGACTTTTTATGACTTTTCAGGATAAATATTTATGACTTTTTTATGACCTTATATTATATATCCAAAAATACAATTTCATATTCTTAG
>LQNS02276883.1:16337377-16380356 GCA_001587735.2 Parhyale hawaiensis | reverse complement strand
ATTCAATAAAAATACGATATAAATATAATATACAAAATTTGACATGGCGGCTCTGGTTTGTTTACAAAATCGTTGACCGTTCTTGTGCTTTTCAGTGATCACGATGATCATGATCACGGTGATTCTGATTACGAGCGTGACCACAAAAAGACGCCTTTATGTTACTATTTTTCTTGTAGTCACATACCTTTTCTAATTTTTTTCTTACACCTTACTTAGAGTTCGGACACGATGACTTCGATGACACCTCTCATCTTCTAATTTCGTTAACACAACGAAGACTGCTTTTCTAAATTTCCCTACAGCCCGCCAGTTCCACCTCCCAAGGATAGCAATGCTGAAAGCCCGCACCAAGCGAACGATGCGATTAATTGAATTATCGATGAAGATCTTGATTATGCTTGACATGATGACTGCAACTTTTGCAGATGTCCAGAAACGGGGGGCATTTCAACGATATTATTTTTGAAGCTCCTGATGGGTCACGGCACGCTGAATAGAAATTCTATTGATGTAACCCACATCGCAGCTGCAGGGCAACTCCCGATGTACAACTAAATTTCCCGTATTGAAGCCAAGGCACAGCTGTTTATAAGGGCCAGGTGATTATGGGCGGAGTAATTTTGTTAAACAAGTTCTCGATGTAACTTGCAACGAGGGCGCCGAACACTTGGAAACAAGTGCACAATTCTCCGTATTAACTCTCCTTAGTTAAGCAGAGAAAGCAATGGGTTTGGAATCTTCAGTTGCTCGGTTGGTATCAGAACGGTTTTTTTATGCCCATGACTGACTCACTCTGTTCGATCTGATTTCTTTCAATCGTAGATCTTTTCAAAACTGCATTGACAAAATGATGATTTATTGAATACCGCACAATACGTTCGGTATAATTGTATTTGGGGTAGCAAAGCTCATCTCCAGGGCTTAAATTTGACTATGACTCTGTCGGTGAGCTCCATGCTGAGACTCACGAACGTTGCAGGCATAAACTAACACCTCACACGAACCGAATGAACGGTAAACAGTATAAGTCCCCGCGCATAGACTCGCGCATTTGATGCTCACAAACATCTTGCCTGAACTATCTCTCTCGAACCAGATCAAGTTTGCAGCAAATAAGTCCTTCCCTTACTGTTTTTTTTTTTTTTTTTTTTTTGTTCTTTCATATCCAATCGTATATCATCTTCCAAAAGTCTATCCCTTTTATCTCAGCCCACTATGTTTACACGCTGCGACTATTTGCTCAACTTGCGTAAAGTGTCCGCTACAGCTTTTCATATGACCAATGGTAAAATTTCCCATCGGCCCTACTTGAAACAAAGGTGAAAGACAAATCCTTCTCGCATGCTTCGTGATTTCCTTTTCTTAGGACACACCGTTTGTGTACACAAACAGATTCCTTTATCTTTTCGCGCAGTCACCTGGACAATCTCAACCTCTCAGTAAGCTTCTAATTAAGACAATGACGCGACACATGCTACGGCTCTCGCTTAAACAAAAATAAGAGACACCTATGCAAATTTGTTCAAAATCCTTTGAGAAGTAGAACGTTACTACAGCTTGAGTAATAAATTTTATTATGTTACATAAGTCCAAGTAAATCTTTGTTGATTCAACAACGATATTAACTGACGAGGCACCTTGTGAGAATATGTATATATATATATATATTAAATAACATCATATCCACGATATTTGTAACATACCGACGGCAACCCTAAAAAAATTGTAGGGTTATGAGCTGGGTAACACTACCTCTGTTTACAAAAATTGACTCTGATACTCAACATTTAGTATTACAGAATATATGGAAGGCTACCACATATTGCTTGGATTCTAGCATATGAAACTCAACTTGCATTTGAAGCACTTTTACGTAGTTTTCTCAACTTTCTATCATAAAATACAGCCAAAATTAGGCTCTGGCAGAAGTGTTTACGTAAAAGCTTTCCAAAAGTTCGACAAAAACATCTTCGGGGCGCTGAGATCGCACGTCGCATTGACGGCTAGAAGGGGTGACACCAAGTAACACTGGCGTCTGATTACAACACGCCCCTGCCAGATATTCCAATACAAAATCACTACTAGAGGGCAGCGAAAATTGGAACAACAAATTTCCACGCACTTTGTACTCATATTGTATTCTAAGGTTTTTGTTTAGAGCCAAGTATCGTGAGGACACAAGGCCAAAGTTACCCTGAAAAAAGGCCACACTACCCTAAAGACCTCTAACTGCGGTATAGTCAAAGAATAGATATTGTATATTTGCCGTGCGAGGGGCTAAAAATCGGGACGACTGAAAGTACGCGACATTGAAGATATGGCATACGCTCGAAACGGAACAAGCGGGAGAAGGGGTATGTGAAAACGGCAATCAATAAGCATTAAAAATGCGACTATCGGCAAACCAGCTGGCCTCGCTCACCTAACTCTATCTAATGTTTGGATTTGTTATCTAACCTAGCGTGCCCTAACCTGATCTAACTTAGCTTGTTCTACCTAACACGACCTTTTCTAAACCTAATGCAACCAAACGCAATACTTCAATGCTCCTACCAAGATCATAAGTGATAATCAAAATAAAGAAAATTATAAACAATGCAATCATGAAACAATAAGTAATGCATTTACAACTATGTAGATTGGCGAATGAATAAAATCAATATAAATCAATGGTAAATCAAATACCTTAACCTAAGTCGATGCGATATTCTGCTCTTGTGGAAAGTTAATGAAACATTCGATATGCAATCAACAATTTATTGTAACAAACATCACAGTGTATAAAAAAGCAAGGTGAAAATTGATGGAACCCGTTAATGAATCTCAGCGAGAGAACATATTTAAATTCGCTTGACCCAATAAAGATAGCGGGTGATGGAAAGAGAATTCATAATGGAATTCAAATGGAACATAAACTACGTACCAAAATCAAATATTCTCGCAAGATAATGTTATCAACAAGTAAAATCTGTTCAGAGAGATTGGTCATCGCCATTAATTTTTACCGTGAGAAAATGAAAAAAACAGTGCCTCAACCGATCATGATGCCAAATTCATAATTTTACACCATGATGGCTTTGGAAGGTTCTGGTTGAAAAACATATCTCACGCACGATATTTTACGCAAGCTAAGCTTCGGCAATGAAATTCAAGTTACACGACTTGATCGAAATTATAAATGATTATATAGCATTGTACAGATGAAGACATTTATTCAAGGCAATATGCAATGGCAAACATATATTTTGACGATTATTCACGAGGAAGACTCTGCTTAATCCATGGGAAGATGTGGCCAGCATCTTTCCGTAAACCAAGCAGGCCACAAACATCGTTACGTAGTTTACATTTTGACACAATTAGCGGCGCATTTCCCGGTTTATCATATATTTGCGAACCGGCTAAGCACATCTTAGTCTACCCCAATTCTTACTCGCTAACCTTTTTTAGAGGCTATAATACCTCCTTTTCCATTTTTTATTAAAGTTAAAACTAAAGTTTCCCTTGATTTTCTGCTGCAGTTTTTTACACTTTCCATCATTTTCTAAACCCGATCATTCCCCATCGCACTTATGCAATATTTGCCGATGCCCATTTTCCTTGAGTGGTTTGTGACTGTCGTGGAATCTTTTCCATGATCCCCTATAAATGGATGATAGAGACCCAAACGCTGCGGCCCAGGACGGAGCTGAAAAATCACTAAATCGATTAAACCAATGCTGTCGCTATGCGCGTGACGAAGAATGATGCAAATAATGTAAATTCTCAATGATGCTGTCGACTGCGCTCTTTCCGATCCCAGACAGGGCCACCACCACCATATCGCCGGAAAACATCTGATGCAATTACGCAGTGTAAGAGACCATTGGAAGAGTGCCACTGCAACTGGCTGCCGTCCGTTACAGTCAACAATATATGGTGGAACATCGGGCCCAATTCCATGGCAAGGCCAAATTAGGACGATGAAAATTTGATGAACTTTACGAAGTACCCTGGGCCATATTGAAGGTCCGCTGGATGCTAAGTGCGTTGGTCGATACCGAAGAATACTCATTCTTTAAATTGGAACAAACGCCTCTGCAAGGCGTAGGAGTAAAGACACAATACATCACCTAAGACTGGGAAACGCTCTGTTTCACTTAATATTCACCACCCACTGTATAATACCACTTTAGCCGGGCCCGCAAGGACCGGAGCTGATGAAAGGTGCAAAGACGAGCACCGGGCCTAAACTGACTCGAAAACCCTCTCCTAACCTCAGTCGAACGTTGTCATTCGGATCCTCCCAAATTTGTCCAAACCAATCGTATTTTAACATCTCGAGTTTCGCTCCCTCGGCTAATCCCCTTCATATCCAAACTTAAGTATATATTTGGACCAACCCTCGTGTTGCTCCAGCCAATGCTATTTTTAAGGGCTGTTCCACTACGTAGTCTAGCCCTTATTGGTTACTTCCCGATTTCAACAGCCCCACCTACATTGAGCTATCTAACTCTGCTAAAACCACGAAAACAAAAATAAAAACTAAAAATATAGAGTTTTCCCTAAAATATCAGTTACCAGCAGCTGCGTTGTTCCTTTCATACACCATCAGTTGTGTGGCCAGTGTAACTTGAGCTAAGTTCACGTCTGCATCTTTCTGATTCAGGAGCAATTAATTTCAAACCAAAGCTAACTAAAACCTGACCTGCGTCTGACTTATTCTGTAACGGATAGTTTTGCTTGGCCACCTGTTTTTGTGCTCGACTTTCCTTGGTCGTAAAATCAGCGATACGTCAATTGTCACTGTTCAGTAGAGCGTAGCCACACATAGTAAACTTGATACCATGTCCCTCGAGTTTTGCTGCCCTCTGGTGCGGTCGTCTAATCAGTTGCCTGTCATTGTTCTACAATAGAGTTGCATGAGTTCTAAATTTGTAAAAGATTTGCCCTTAGTATGTTTCTCAACTGAGTAATTATTGGTGATTGAAACATCTTGGAACGAAACAGTATTAAGTATTTCCATTATTATTTTTTGACTCGGCAATTAATTAACCAATTAAATTAAACGACTTATCACACACCCACACATCTATACGTATCACGATATCCTAAAAGGTATTTGATTTTTATCCCAAATTTAGCGTAAAATAATTGCTAAGACTTCTCCTAATAGACATCTTGTGAATATGTTTATTGTTTTTTCTTACAATGGATACATTGTTTTATTTTTTATTTGACAGCTTATATAATCACGATTCACGTTATGTTTTAATTAAGAATTAGGCAGCCCGTGACCCGAAGGGTCGTCATCACGATCGTCTAAGTTTCCGCAAAAGAAAAAAAAAACAGGTATTATTCAACTGGTCATAGACTACACGCCCGTAGAGGTCACCATCGCCAGCTCCTTTGCTTCTCAAAAAAAATATTCAACAATCTACCCGTGAGAACAGGGAGATATAGGTGTTACGTAGTCTAATTGCCTTGCATTTCCCATATCACCTTTGAATTTACCTTGCACGTTCATGAAGTCAAGCTCAGTTTCATTTTACCGTATCACGGATGCAATCGCACTGAATTTTCACCAATAGACGATGTCTTTCTTCAATCGTCTTAGCCACTGATACTGGTCAGACTAATAAAATTCCAATTCTTTCGTGCTTTCGTCTTAGCTTTGAAGTGGCCGATATCCAGGTTACGCCGCTCGCTAAATATGCGTCTCGATCTGAATCCTGAATGATGACATCGCGGAGTATGTATAGGGGGAGACGACATAACCGAAATACTACACGGCTACTTCATGGTGCGAGCTGGCAGGCAAGCCGGCTTGCTGGAATAGGTGGAGTACCTAGATACAAGCTGAGATTACTTTTAGCTTTAAAGCAGTAGACTCGTGCTCTTCTTCATTTGCATTAGCTACAAATACCATCCACTCGAGAAACAATTCAGATTTTCAGTCTTTCGGTGCACTGTAGGTACCTACCTACTGTAAATGGTCCTCTGTATCCAGGTTACGACGCTCCATAAATATTCATTCCTTTCTGATTCCTGAACGAAAATAGTTTACAAGCAGTTGTCGCTAACCCATTTGCACTTGGCCAAATGGCTGCTGATGGGGTGCAGCCCACGCCATTAAGCCTTATAATCTTAAAATTGACTTCGAGAACGGAGCTCGTCAGGACGCCGCCGCAGAAGGCTACCATGAGAAAGCCACCGCCAACCAACATTTAGTCCCACTGACAAGGACTTATGTCGTCTCCCTATAAACTTTCTCCGAGGATGACATAGATTGTATGGTGGACTCAAAAACTTCCCAGAGGCGGACCTCCACCACTGATGCTTGAATTTCTTCCTATCTTAAAGCGGAGAATCCGTGTGCAATCAAGCAAGACACACATAAATAAAATTCACAGACTCTTAGCATAATATAGAATTGACAATACTTAGTTATTATACTACATACAACTGACTGGTTTTTAGAGGAAAATTATTTAAAATACTTCCAAGAGGTAATATAATAGTGAAATAATAAGTTACCCACTCAACGAAGTTACTATATACAACGACCAACCGAGTGAAAAAATAAGTTAGATAAGATAGAACGTCAGCTTGCAAGATCACACGATAAAGAAAAACAGGAAAAAGAAAAGCAAGCCATTGAAAAACTAAAAAAAAAAAAAATAATTTTTTTTGCCTGTGTATCACATCATTCTTCGGTAAAATCGAAAATCGGGCCACTGGTGAATGATACAGAATCTATTGTTGATGATGACCAGGAAATGAGCGAAATACTAAGCCGTCAATATCAAAAAGCCTTTAGTGACAAAATTCCAAATCCTGAAATCCCAAGAATTGATTTAACTACAAACTACCTAATGGTACTTCGAGTTCACAAAACTAAACATTGAATTAGCCATTGACGAACTTAGCGGCAACAGCTGCATGCAGCGGGACCGGATGATGTGCCTGTAAAAATTCTTCAGATGTGCAAGCTAAGCATCTCTTACCCCCTACGCCTTATGTGGCGAAAATCGATGAATGATGGAGTAGTTCTCCTCACCTACAAGCACGCAATTATTTCACCTATTCCTAAAGCTGGAAATAGCTTGGATCCAGCCAACTATAGACCTGTCTCCCTAACTAGCCACGTAGTGAAGACATTTGAAAGGGTCTATTGGAAACACATTGTACATCATCCATGGAGAGCAATAACCTGCTTACGTCAAATCAACATGGCTTTCGCCAGAAACGTTCAACCACTTCGCAGTTGCTTGAGCATTATGACTCTATTCTAGACCTACTATGCCATGGCAAATATGTGGATGTAATATATTTAGATTTTGTCAAAGCCTTCGATAAAGTAGATCATGAAATATTATTACTGAAACTCTTCAACATGGGCATCCGTGGAAAATGCCTAAGATGGATCGAAGCTTTCCTGAAAAACCGAACCCAAAATGTAATTAAAAATAATGAAGTGTCCAAACGACAGCCGGTACTCAGTGGAGTCCCACAAGGCAGCGTGCTTGGTCCAATACTCTTCCTCATCATGGTAAATGATATGGGGCACCAATACAAGTTTGCCTTTCCCTCATCGTTCGCTGATGATACACGGATATTAGCAGCGGTACAATCAATGGCAGACGTACGGAATGTGCAACTAGATCTAATCAACATCTTTCACGGGACATCGGTTAACTACATGACCTTCAACGAATCAAAATTTGAACTATTACGGTACAGAAAAACTTTTCCCTTACTGAATCTACGTCCTACAAGAGGAGAGATGGGAGCGAAATCGAGAGAAAGAAAATTTTAATAGATCTTGAGGTGAGAATACAAGATAATACCACTTTTGAAGATCACGTGGCTCGAATTGTTACTATAGGCAAGAAGTGGAGCGGATGGGTGCTTCGAACTTTCTCTTCACGAGAGGCAGACACAATGCTCACCTCATGGAAACCACTAATACTTATCGAGGATTGAATACTATTCACTTCTTTGAATGCCAAGCAAACGGAAAGACTTAGAGCTCCTTGAGGCTATCCAGCGATCGTTTACTGCCGAAATTCAGTGCATGCAACATTTAAACTATCACGAAAGACTTGCTCAACTTCAAATGAAATCCATTCAAAGGAGATTCGAGCGCTTTACGATTGTATATGTATGGAAAATTGTAGAAGGAACTAATGTTAACGTCAATGGACGAATCCAGGACAGACACTCAGACCGTATTGGTGGCACTTGTGACATGCGACTTCCGATTAAAACTGGTGGTGAGGCAATGGCCACAAAGTATTCCAATAGTTCCGTTCCGGAGGCGAGATAATTCAAGAAAATGCCACGTCGCATCCGAAATGTCACCGGCACAGAGACTGCAAAATTTAAAAACTTACTGGACGCATACTTACTGAAAGTGCCAGATAAATCTGTTGTAAGCGGCTACGTGAACTGTGGGGATAACTCGCTGTTCGCCATCCTCCTTGTCACAGACTGCAGCATCACCTCTGTGCAAGATGGGTGGCGTGCATAACGTCACCAGGACCTCGTCCGAAGTATCATCAAGGTAGGTAAGGTACTGTCAATATCCCATACACATACGTCAATCAACATTCATTGCATGTATTTAATACATCTCCCATGAAATCACATTGCATATCATTATCCTATCATCTATGGAAACTGTATTCCTACGGATTCTAATACACAGCCCAATATAGGTAGGCATAATGTTGTTAGTGGGGGGGGGGGATCCTGGCCCCACCCCAAATTTGGGCTGGCTGCGCCACTGCTCTCAGCTTGCGTTCGCTATCGGGCCCAGAGGAAGCGTACGGGTTTAGCCTTCGAGGCTGTACTCGTCTAAATTTAAGACAAAAGTTTAGGCTTTGTCGCTTTGAATCGTGTTACAAGTGTTACACGAAGTGCGGTTACACTTAGCTAGCCTGCTGAAGACTCCATTTTACGGAATAAGACTGCGTGTCTGGAACTCTCATGGGTATCCGATTGAGGGTCAATGCCTCAAACTCATCAATAAAGCGGGTCGAAGTCACAACACCTGCGTGGAGTTTCAGGTAAGTCAAGCCTCGAAGACTTAATCTTAGCACCTAATCTAGCATGCCCTTTGTATATTATTTAGAGAGCAAAAATCGACGTACATCAAGTCAACACGGCTTCCGCCTTGAACGATCCACCGAGTCGCAACTGCTCGAGCATTATGACATACTATAGTCGATCTAGATTCACTGGGCGTAGGTCAAATACAGACATAGTTCACTTAGACTTTGCAAAGGTATTTAAGGAAGGTGACCACAGAATGCCATTACTTAAGCTTTCCACTATGGGTAGCAATGGAAAACGATTTTTGTTTTCTGTGGATCAACGACTCCTAATAAATAAAGCCCAAGGTGCAACGATAAATAACTAGACTAGTACGCTGAGAATGCATACCTCCGCCAAATAAGGCAATGTTAACTAAAATTTCGAATTAGACCCGAGACCAAAGTTTCTTTTTTATCATCACAACAATTTAGTCATTGGTGTCGCTTTATAATTCGAACAGATCTTGTGATTTTCTTGAAGATCTGTCCGTAACTTTTTGAGTTAAGTTCTAACAAGCGCTAGTGGCACGTTCAACTGGGCCCAGAAATTAAGCTTTCGGGACTAGACTTGTCTAAAAATTCAGAGAAAATCATTGGCTTTGCCTCTTTAAATCGCGTTGCAAGTGTTAAAAGTAACGCGATTAAGGTTTGCCCTGTTGAAAATTCCAATTTACTGGGGATGTTAGAGTTTCTGGATGTATAAAGGGTAACCTATTAAGGATCAGTGCCTAAAAACTCAATTCAAGAAGTCGAAGCAAGCGCCCTTGCATGGAGTTTTGAACAAGTCAAGTCTTGAAGGCTTCATTTTGGTCCCAGTCGAGCATGCCTATATAGTCTTACTCCGAATAAAGGAAATTTCAGTCGGCTCGACTTAAAATTGGGCTTCTTCTAGCACCTACAACAGGATTTAACAAAATGTCTAAGCTGAAGTGCAACATTGCAACCACAATAATAATAAGACATTAATTAGATGTTGTAAGTATTTCGTAATCATGTTATGATTAAATCAATTTTGTAACTTGGTACACGCCCCCACAACTAATCGTAGCGCAATTCAAGTTTTAACAGCAGTAGATTAAACGGTAAAATTTACGCTTTTGTAGACTGAGAAAATATGGGGGGGGCGCAAACGTAGAAGCGCAAAAACATTCAGCGTTTACATGGATTCCTTAAGCAATATATATAATAGCTTAAGAAATTCATGTAGCTTAATTAAGGAATTCATGGTTTACAGCATATGGAGCACAAATTACTTGATATACTCAACATATAAAGAAGTATATCGAGAGTAAGCTTGGGATAACTCGGGAATAGAAATGTAAATAGTGCATTTGGTGCGACGATGCGATTAAATTGTCGAAGTAGTTATAGTCAATGATATATTTTTCTCTTGGGTGATGATCATACTGTGATGAATAAAGGGCGTCATAATGATTTTAACGGCAATGGATTTGATACAAAAGATGCAATTTTCTAAAAAAAAATCATAATAGTTTCAGACTAAATCAGGAAAAATAAAGGAAAGAACTGTAACGAACGTTAAGTCGTATCTAACTATTATCTTTCAACCACCAAACAAAAATTTGCATAAAACTAACGATTTACATTTCAGCAATATTTAAAAATCTACTTACTGTTGCATGTTCTAGGATAAAACGAGTCATGCGCATGTCTGGAAGCATAGTATGCACGTTAGTCTATGGCAAAACCAGCGACTGGTTTGCAAAGCCCCACCAAAACATATCGCCAATGACCTCAGAGAACACGTTTATTACTTGGCAACCGTTCCAATCCGTCGCTGCGGATAGAGAGCATTGGGCTCTGAAATTAAACTTCGAAGGCTTGATTTGTCCCAAACTTAATATTTAAGATAGATACTCTGGCTTTCACTTGCTGAACAGAAGTTCAGGTGTTGATACTTAATCAGCTATTCTCGAGACTCCCACAACCTTATTCTCGTTCCATAAAATGGAGTTATCAGCAAGATGAACGCAATTGCGCAGCTTTTTCATTACGCTTCCAGCAGATTCAAATCCAAAGATTGAGTCAAAAGTTTCGAAGGCAGGCTGCGAATGCTTAAATTCGGCGTCCATGCAATCAAACCCACCCCACCATTACTGAACTCCTTTCGCAGGGCCTTTTCCTACATTCCAGAATACTAAGTATTTCCCTCTACTTTTTTAAACATGTGTCACGTATATTTAGAAGGATCCCCAGTGAAGAGCCTCTTGATTTGCAGTATCGCATGCTGCAGCGATAATGCTCAGCATCTCAAGTCCTGTCTTGGTGAGACGATGACCTTCGTTGATAATACGTGGCCAGTATGCCATTCATGCGCGGTATATAGCAATACCTTAGTTTTCCACAGTGCGTGTTGTGAGATATACATACAGTGATGTGACAGGGAAGAACAGATATTAATTAGGAAAAGAATTCTGTATTTGCTGTTCACAGAAAAAGTTCTTGCGGAGCCGCATTCACACTGAATTAAGTCTTCTTATTGTTCCTCATATATATTTGCCACAAGAATTCCTAATGTGTTCTTATTTCCTTGTGAACGTTAGGAAAGTTCTAATACCTGTGTTGGCTGATTTATTGCAACATTCAGCAAGCGAAAATTTGCGATTCCCGTTAGACAGCGAAGAATTTTATTTTTCTGGTCAATATTCCTAAGTCTCTGATGGGAAGCAAAAGAATTAACGCGTGATTGCAATCGGGTAATTAATTCAAAGTTATTAGGAGTTCGTCAGTCGAGGAGTTTTCTTTATTGACTGCTGAAGTGTAGTTCGTCAAAGCCGATTTTTTTATTAATTTGAATTATTTACGCACTCGCCATCGCAGTCGCGGGTTCTTTGTCGTTTATTCTGACTGGAATGAAAAATTCGTTCCCACGCTCCAGAAACGTCAAATTTTCCATCACGGAACAGTCTTTGTCGCGGAATAATACTTCCTGCGCTGTATAATTCACTTCAAATAATTGTCGAGACACACCCAACGCTTTTACGAGTGGCTCTTGCCAAGGAAACTAACTTAACGGCCAACATTTTAACACCTTTTTTTTAAATGAACATTCAACAATGTTAGGACGCAACAAAGCATTTGGACGGTTTGTACTTCGCAATGTAAACCCACCGCGCCTTGAAAGGACGTAACTGCAGTTACACGCACAAAACTTATAAAAATAAAGGCGTTGTCGCTTGGAGCGGCGAAGCAGAACTAAGATCGACCCAGTCTACTTAACTTGGCAGGAGCGTTGGATTTTGCTGCTTTGATTGGAATTTTAGGCGGCAGCCTCTTAGCGAAATTCCTTGGGATACCCGAAAACTCAGTTCTGCTCTATAATACGGTGCTGTCGGCCGTTTCATGCGTCATCAGACTGCTATTAGCACATGCAGTATGATTTTGAGTGGCGAAACTGATTTTTTTTTAAGTACCGGACAAGTAAAATCTAATGTGTCTAGTTTAACTCCCCAAGTCATGCCAATTGATAGCGATGGATTTAACATTGGTGGGGTATGGAGGGGGGGGGGGAAGGAGTCAAATCTCCACGGGCTATTACTACTCCTGTATAGCTGGGTCATAGTACTCTGTGTCAACGTCTCAGTGTACTTTGCAATTCAACCGCACTTTACGCACATGATAACCCCTTGCCAGTGTAGCTTTATTACGGCGTGTGAAGCTTGCCGGATAAAATTTATCAATTAACTAACTGAGCAAGGACCGATAATTCGATACTAGAGAGCAACTGGGTTTTCGAGAGTGTTATCTGATTGATCAACTCGGGGGTTAACGCCTGAAATTCAAGCTAACGCACCAAAACAGTTATAGCTATATGAGGGTGTCAGACAAGTCGAGCCTATAGGGATTAGCATGAGTGCAATTCACTGCACTAGACCAGTGTGCTTGCTCTTCACTCAAACTTTACTTTAAAGTAATTTGATGTAGGTTAAATGTACACAAGATGTGTAAAACGTTTCTCCTTGAGCGAGATAATCTAGCCCGACTAAGCCATCTTCCAAGTTTAGGGGACTTAATTAACCGATAAATCAAATCTTCAATTTTCTCACTGCCATTCTATGAGAGCACTACATATAGGCTAAAGTGAATAAATATTTTGAAGTAGAAACAGCGTTTTTAGACGCAGAATTACAGTTTATTTCACGGTACCGGTGGCGGAAGGCCTACGTTTCATCAGGTGATGAAGTTGCCATTATTTCTTCTTATTTTCGCGGCAGGGACGGCCTCCTTAGTAACAGGTTTGTATATTTTCTCGTTTTTATCGTTGCATAAGGTCGCACAAAAACGGTGATTATTAATTTCAATACTAAATTCAGGCTAGCAAAAAAAAAAAAAATCAAGAGGAAGGATCTGGTAGATTCTATACCGGTACCTACATTTTCCTCGAAATGTAATGTAGTATAACCCTGAAGTTCTGATGGAGTTTGGATAGAAATAAATAAATGATGTTTTTGCAATCCTTAGTTGAAAGCCACATTGCACAATATGTAACTGGACTTTAACGGCCAAATGCTTAGCGGTGCAATCATTTTCTTGCAGATCTCGTACATTATGAGAACTGTAAAGAGATTTTTCATGTTGTTTAATTCCGTTAAGCTCATTTCTGTCATATATCACTGTCGTACTACAAAGCTATGTTTATTGCATGGTAGTGAATGGCATGTCGGTTGCAGTCAGGGTAATTAATAGGTGGATGGTATACTTCAGTATAATAATGAACATGGAGATGTATATATACCTATTACATAGTACATCAGCAATGAAGTTGTTACTGTGAAAGAAACTGATATTTAAATGAAAGGTAAGTCAGTCAGAGGGCTAATTTGTAAGAAATGCAATATCCGTTAAAAAATTACAACAAACTTTCCAGCAATATAACTAGATTATCAAACTCTTAAAATTAGCCTTCCAATTAATGCTGATGTGCACAGGTACTCAGCTATTCGAGGAGGCACCTAATCCTAATATAATAAAACGCTTCGTGTATTTATTTATTTCGTGTCCACATCTTAAGGGAATAGATAGGCGAAAAATAAGCCAGGCTGCAGATTTTGTAATTAGGTTTTCGTTGATATCGTTGAAATCAGTCCATAAATAAAAAAACTTTCCATTTTCACCCGAGCCCTCCCCTTAAGTATTTCAGGTCATTTCTCGAAAACGAAGGAGTTTTTAATTTGTCACTCCTGAAAATACTTTTCTTTTTGCGTTTTTCTATGTATGGTTAAAATATGTGCATCGAATTACACAACACCCTGTATATAGAAATATATATATATATACTTAAATCTTCAACGAAAACATCATCACCTCTCACTTTGTTCGCGGGTGATAAAGACGTGCTACCAATGGAGAGAGATGACGCGTCTTTGCGACACAGTGTCAGGAAAGACTTGAGGCAGAAAGGTTACAGAAGGGAATAAGAGCTGCTGATATGCGTGAGTGGGAAAATGGTTTCCTTCGCTAATTCTATTCTATCAATATTTTTTTAAAGTTTAGTATCGATCGACATGAAAATCAAGTACTCACTCACGAGCACGCGGCGCCATTAGAGCCTTGTCATCGGATGTTTACTAAATTGGAATTTTCTGTATATAAATTTACCGTCTATGATGGCAGTGGAAATTTAATGCGAAACGATTGTTAGATCTTTATTAACGAGAGTAGTAAGTTCTTCTATATTTACAGAAATGAAAATGAGCCCTGCACTTTCATTGTTGATGTCATCATATGTTATGAGTAGTATCTTTCATCGAGATGGCTATCATAGAAATTAGTATTTGATGTTATTGGCTGAACAGGAACGTTTTGTAAAAGAATTTCCCCGAGCCGATATAAGAAACTCCTGATGAAAAGTGTAAAACCACTTGAAAATATAAAAAATAACGTTATAGTGATAGATAAATAAATAAACTCTTTTGACTAGGGATCAGTAATTCCTAAAGGTAATTCGCGAGAAAGACGAAAAATACCGGCTGTAGCAATTTATTAAGAAATGTAAATTTTTGTCAAATCGAGAGTTTTTCAGTTGATCAAAATTATAGACCACTGACAAAAATCGCAGGGTAACCTTTCGACAAGGACGCTCAGGGGAGCAAAGTTTGAACTTAGTGAGGAGTACAGCCTCCATTCTTCTTGATAACCTCAAAAATTCTTTGTGGGATACTAGAAAATGCGGCTCTCCACGAAGATCGGAGGAATATTGTCTAGCTCCGAAAGATGGCACCACAAAGTTCGCTTAGTGTCAAAATTGTTTACCATTTCAGTAAACCTCCCTCACCATCTTTCCCAAAGATTTTCTATTGGGTTTAAGTCTGGCGAACATGCTGGATGACATAAACAGGCATCAAAAATTTTCTTGAAAGGTCACAGTCTGGCGGGCAGAGTGGACTCCTGCATTATCCTGCTGGTAAGACCATTCGTCACCCCACAAATGAGGGCCCTCCGTTAATAAAAATTATTTTTGTAACATGCTGTCATAACCAGCAGCTGTTTGACGACCCTACACCTCCTGAAACTTCATTGCTCCCCTGTAGGAAAATGCACCCGACAGCCCCACACACGTAACTGAGCCTTCACCGCTGTGACACTTGGAAAACATTTCAGGAAGTATCTCTTTGTCGGGCCAGTACCGATGGTCATTGAACTGCAATCAGCATCTGTGAGTGCCTTGATTTGCCTGGAAGATAGTCCTTTGTCTTCAGAAACAATCCGTTTAAGAGAAGAATTTTTTGTAGGCTTAGTGCTTATCACTACATTTTGCTGTTCCATAACTCTCAGGGTCCTCTAGGAAGTTGCAAATGACAGTTTTACTGCAGCGAATCTCAGCTGCTGTAACCGTTGCTTATACAGTTCAACAATTCGATCACGTTCTAATTCGGAGAGCTTGCTTGCTTTGAGCTTCACCGCCCTCTCGGTAGTGAAGTGACAACGGCTCGGCATTGCACAAAGGGATGCCCTGGTTCGATTCCCGGACTGGACGCTAAGAATTTACACCGCGTGCTGCACTCCAGTACCGAGAGACGAGCGAAGCACGATGAGGGATCCTAAATTGACTCTCAACATCAACTGCTTTTCCTCCTCTTCACACTGCCAGTTCTTCAAAATTCTAGAATTAAGGCTAAAGGAATCCTCGTTAGGTGTATCCACTGTATACAAGATAATGAATGATGTTTATTTTATTTATTTGAGCATTGTGACACTATCACACTATCAGTGCAAGCCTGTAACTGATCCGAAACGCCGGAAATTACTCTAGAACTAAACATTTATTACCTTAGTCTTATAATTTTGATCAACTGAAAAACTCATTATTTGACATAAATGTACAAATTTTAATAAATGGATACCGTAGGTATTTTTCTTCTTTCTCACCTTTTACCTTTAGGAATTTCTGATCCCTAGTCGAAGGAGTTTATTAATCACTAATACGTTGTTATTCTTTTTATATTTTCAAGTGGTCATAAACTTTTGATCAGTTTCTTTGACTTATATGTGAAAGAGCTGTAATATCTTCGGTATATCCTGTGTGGAAACACCTTCATGCCTGGATTCCCCGTTTCTCTTGGCATACTATTGCATATATCCCTTGCTCTTTCCTCTGTGATATCGTTCTGCTTGAAAACGGAGACTTAAACTTCCTAGCTATGCATAACTATCTTCGGTATATCGGTATGTGCCAATAAATTAAGTTAGGCGGCAATTCCAGCTGAACCGAACCAAACTTATCCCAAACTTACCCAGCCTAACGTATGCTTTCAAGTTGACTACACTCTATATAGGGGCCAATTTACCAGAAATTTTAGGGTTTCCTCGTATTTTCCACCCCCGCAGGCAAAGAGTACAGTCAGATCGTTGAAGAAGGATGGGTCGCCACCTTCAAGCACAAAGTCCACCTGGAGGTCGGTGGGCAAAGTCAGGGAGCCTCAGACCCACAACTTGACTCTACAGACAACTTGTTGCCGAAATTTCGTGCCCCGTTGTTGCCTTCTACAGTACAACTCTCGTCAATGCTCGTAGACGTAGCCAGGACGGACGATCATACCCTTCTGGTGACGGCGACAGCAGGGGACAGCTCCGATTCATCTGCAGTGAGTTATTTATTGTTTCCACTGTATGTATATCATCCTAAGAAATATATCCAAGGTTTAAGTTAGAGATAGCTTTATGCCACATGAAAGTTCCCTTCGCAAGCTGTGCACCACTTAAATCATCTGCAAACTAATGAAATTTGCTAATGGCAATCCTGCACCGCAACATCAGAGACGCGTTGCATCAGTTGTTTGGTAGACACTCACGCGTGCATTGATTACTGCACCGCATGCGCCGTTGATAGCGTGACCCCCGGCCAGAACACTGTAGGTGAAAAGCTAATAATGTCTGGAGGAAAAAGCATCGGATAACGTTAGCTGTCTCAAATATTACTCTCGGGAAGCGTTTATGATGTACTGTGAATATAGAATAGTGAGCTCTCGTATAGCAGTCGACCAATGTTGTTTACAGGATCTACTCATTGTCCTTGTTTCAAAAACCATCTTCTGAGACTTAGGGAAATTCCCATATGTATATGAATTTACGCGCACCACTACTGTGGCCCACCATATAAACAAACTTTCTTGTCATTTAGTACCAGAGTCGGAGGCTGATGCCCACTCGGATTAGGAACTCTCAAGCTTATACATGACTAATAACATGAGGCATGAGACAGTAATCAATATGTATGTAGATCCAGTATACCGGGTGTTCCTAAATTCTTTCCACAAAATGAAACTGTAGGTTCCTTACGATAAAAAAAAAAATAACAACATTTTACTCCATCGATGCATATCCGAAAATGTCTTCTTTTAAAGGTACGTTGACGTAAAGTTCAGTGGTGCGATTCACTTAATCGGAGACTACTGCACTGTGCAGCGA
The DNA here is from genome assembly GCA_001587735.2 of Parhyale hawaiensis. NCBI lineage: Eukaryota > Metazoa > Arthropoda > Malacostraca > Amphipoda > Hyalidae > Parhyale > Parhyale hawaiensis. The sequence goes on along the minus strand of LQNS02276883.1, from coordinate 16,362,348 downwards.
AGATAAAGATGCGCACCGGCCATTCGTTGACATTGATCACTGTAATCTGCACCGTACCTGATTTCTGACGACCATGAACCAACTACCGTCCGAAGAAGAACTGATCGATCGGTAGGATCGTTGACGGCTGCGAGAGGATTCGTGAAACTCCAGGCATCTTGTGAATGGGTTCGGCAATCACGACGTCGGCGCCTTCGCGCATGTATTGCTGCTGATGGGAAGAATTTTGAACAATTTCTGTAACTATGTAACATATGAACTCCTGTTTTCCGTAAAATAAACATAGTCTGACAGTGATTGTTCGTTTACCCTGCAACATTCGCAGATTCTGGGCTAGGTTTAACTTTAACTTAACACACCTTTTAAAGTATATATAGACATTTTCGGATATGTATCGATAAAGTAAAATGTGGTTATTATATCGTAAGGAACCTATAGTTTCATTTTGCGGAAAGAATTTAGAAACACCCGGTATATACTGCAATACATTGGTGGCTGGGTCTCCCATCTAAGCTTTCCCAGGGCCGTCTTTCAAGTAAATCTGCCCCTGGCTACCATGACTCTAAACTTAGCTCTAATAAAAGCAGGTTGTAACATCTTATCTCAGCGTCTGTTAGGATAAATGTGTAGTCAGACACTGACGACTGAAATTCTGCGTAGCTTTTCGAACAGCCCCTTCTGCTTATCATATTCACTGCCCTCGGTCAAACCTGCGCAGTCTATGTTAATAGTTAGCGCCTGTCACCGCTGTGCAGTTGAACATCCGTATGTGAGTACTTATTTGAATGCGGCAAATCATCAGATTTAACTTTAAACATATACATTCCCTCACGAGGAATGTCAAAGGAAACAATTTCCCTTTAAAGGATCTTCATGCATCCGTCCTGTATATTTAAGAGTTTCGTGGATCGTTCTTATATCGCTATATCGCCCTTTAAGCTAATCGGGCAAAGCTATGGAAACCAGTCAGAAACTGCACACGAACATATACCAGGAGACCCTTGAGGAAACCATTTATCGTTGCCATTTGAAGCATACAGATGTTATTGAACTAAATTTCAGTGTGTTTTATTGGACATCTATAGTATTGGGTTAACATAACTTGCATTTCTAAAGTTTCCCCCCTTGTACCACGCAAGATCGCAGCCCATAGAATGGACGTGATCGTCTCAACAGCACCAGGACAGGACGTTGAAATTAGAGCCCCACTTCAGTCAATGCCGTCCGACGTCAACTACATGAGGGCTCTTGCATCCCTACTGACGCCCCGCCATAGTGTCCAGTCCTTCGAGTATCATATCAAGGTAAGTGTTCATCCCTGCTGACGCCTCGCCACACTGTCCTGTCCTTCGAGTATCATATCAAGGTAAGTGTTCGTCCCTGCTGACGCCTCGCCACACTGTCTTGTCCTTCGAGTATTATGTCAAGGTAAGTTTTAATCTGCAGACTCGATAGGTTGAACAGTGGTTCTAACACCAAAATTAGGTTTGTGAACATCCCAACTATTATTGTGCTGTGAATGTTTCCTACGATTTTCTTCTATTTATTTCTTACTGAAATTGCTGAAGTTCGTGTAACTTCGCTTAGAACATTGCAATTTTTAGATTTTCAGCATCAATAATGCCTGCCAACAGCTGGTTTTTCAATATCCTATACGCGTTAATTTACTCATTATGCGCGCCATCGATAGGCCTAGGCCTACTAGCTAGGCTAGGCCTACTGCTCTTGGTTTTCTCCGAACTTCAGACAGCAGTTTGGCTTCGCCACTTGGAGTTGAGTTTTACGTGTCAGCCTCAAATTGGCTGTCCTGGAGGGGCTGAATACTTAATCCTGTTCCGTTGAATGGAATTTTTGGCCGTTTCGTCCTTCATTAGGTCGCTGCCGAAGGCTCGTACACACGTAATGCCGAAGTCGCTCTACGCGTTCGCCTGCACAAACGGTTCGTTCGATTGGCTCGTCGAAGTCGATTTAAGCCAAGCCCACTCGATCGAAACCTCAAACAAGTACCTTGACTTCGGCCACTTGGATTCCAATTTTAGACGTCAACAATGATCATTAAAGGGCGTGTTCGATTGGGCGCTAAAGTTAGGCTTTCAAGACTTGACTTGTCCGAAACTTAAGGCTGGTGCTGTGGCTTCGACCTGCTGAATTGAGTCATAAACTCAATGTTGCTTCTTAAAATGGAAGTTTCAACCTGCCAGCGTCATCGGGTTGCTTCCAACATTTTCAACACAATTCAGAGTTGCTAAGCCAACACTTGGGTCTGGAATTTCGGACAAGTCAAGTCTCGAAGGCTTAATTCCGGCGCCCAATCGAGCGCGCCCTTTCCCATGAAAAGGCCTGAAACTCACTCATGCTCTGTAAAATGTAGCTAGTTTCCAGTCGCTTTGTGCAAACCTTTGGGTGTTCATAGCGCCTGCGACGCGCTTCAAAATAGCGAAACCAACGCTCTTGTCTGAGCCTTTGGACGAAAGTGATTGGCTTAGATCGACTGTGTCGAGCCGTTGATGCGAGGATGTAAAGCTCGTATGTGGTTCTGATGCATATTTGAGGCCGGTAGCATAGATTCGGGAGCACGAACGACGCTTGGGTCGCTTCCTCAACCTAGTTGACTTTACAGCTAACATTTTAGCATATATTTTAGAAGACACACGGAGTTCTACAAGGACTGTCCAATACGCTCGGACAGTACGCGATGCAAAAGCAACAGTCACACCTAGTGGGCTTTACGTAGCTCAACTTCACCATGCAAATCACTGACGCCGTCATTTAATAAACATTAAAGATAGCTACAACTAAACTGCACCGTTTGCACGTATGTAAATGTTCTTCAAGGATGGAGCTTGTGAATATTCAACATGAGTGCTATCTTTCCCAGCTTAGTTAAATGACTAGGTAGGATAGTGTTCGAGTGAGCTTTCGAGGCTTGACATATTTGAAAGTTGAGAAAGTTTTCTATGTAGTTTCGACCTGTTGATTCGAGTATAACGTGTTAATCGCTAATAATCTATTTCCTGTGAGACTTCTGACGCGTCTTCCATTGGGTCCACCACAGAGTCGGGTCCGTTCTTAACCGATTCTTTAAACAAGAGCATTGATTTTTCCACTGTGGACAGCATTGCTCGTGTTAGCAGCAACCCGATCATCCGTAAAACTCCACATATTTCCATTTCACAGAACAGGACTCAGTTCTCCAAAATCCCGAGAGCAATTGAGCTTGAAGTTGACGCCTGGAACTTGTTTAAGCCGATCGACTTGACGCTCTTGTCTGCAACGGCAAGCTTGGGAGGTTTGGCTCACCTAGAATTTGTCTAGAATTTCTGTTTTAAATAATTGCTCACATCTGAACTTGAACTATTTTCAATTATTGAGCAACTAAAATCAGCTCCTCAGAAACGCATTACACTTCTATTTCTGTTAATCAGTGTGGTGAAATGACTGAAGTGAGGGATACGAATAAGTTGAAATCTTGGTTGTTGAGAGCAATTAAAACCGTTTGTAGATATCACAATTTTTCTTCCATTCAGAGTGGAATTTAGCCGATCCTCCTTTTCTACGGTATATCTTTATAGATCACCTAAATATCCGACAAAAAAAGTATTTTCCGTGCATCAATTTATCCAATTTTGAACCCGTGTTCTGCCCTAAGGTGCTACAAATTTTTATCAACGGCATCCTAACTGGGTCTAATCACTAGGTTGAACTTTGGCATTGTTTATATTTGTAAGCGTATTTTGTGAACCCATTGTGTTCTTAATAAAAGTTATTTATTTTTATTTATTTATTTTAAATACCGGCTATTCGACAGTGAATGACTGTTCTCAAAAATTGCAGGCTACAAATAAATGGCCCTATTGCACATGAATTACAACGGGGATGGCAGTTGTGGCCAGGGAGTAATAATAACGGGAGGACCAGACACCAGCTGATAGAAAAATTGTGACGTCACAGCCCGACCGGCGCTTCTAATTGTGACGTCATTTCGAACCACGCACTTGCTAAGTTAGAAGTCATGTGAGCACAAAGTTACCTACGTTGCATTTTTAACGTTAATATATGGTTACATATCAGCCATAGTGAGTGGAAAGCTCTGCCTTTACTTCTAAATTAGAGCGTGCGTGGCCCGCAATGACGTCACAGGCAGAAGCGCCGGTCGGGCTGTGACGTCACGATCTTTGGAAAGATCAGCTGATGTCTGGTCCTCCCGTTATTTTTACTCTCTGGGTATGATTGTTTTATCGATGTATTTTAGAGTTAGACAGAGTCTGTAAGGTTCGAAAAGGTACGTCGGACTAGAATGAGGTTAGACGAAGTATTAAAATAAAAATTAGGGCGAAAACTAACGATCTAAAAAACATATTTACTGATAAGCTAGTCTATATTAAAAATGAACGTTTCGGCTCTTCGGCCATCATCATCAATCTGGAATCAACTCAAATGCATAAAAATCAACATAGCTATAAGCACACAGTCGTAAATTAATAAACTAATCACAAAATCCCTAAAATGATAAGAACTTGACCAATTACTATCTGGAGTGGATGAGACGACTGCAGGTCGTTTAATTTGGGTTTCAGTTTAAAAAAGAATAGCGATTCTAAAATACGTAAGTCTAAAGAGGATTTGCCTGAACCTAAAATCTTGAAATTTTCATCTTTTACAATACACTTGCATTGCTCTGCATGAGATCTAACGGATGATGTTGGTGGATGTGCAATGAAAATTTCAAGATTTTAGGTTCAGGCAAATCCTCTTTAGACTTACTTACGTATTTTAGAATCGCTATTCACTGTTAAACGTCTCATCCACTCCAGATAGTAATTGGTTAAGTTCTTATCATTTTAGGGATTTTGTGATTAGTTTACGACTGTGTGCTTATAGCTATGTTGATTTTTATGCATTTGAATTGATTCCAGATTGCTGATGATGGCCGAAGAGCCGAAACGTTCATTTTTAATATAGACTAGCTTATCAGTAAATATGTTTTTTAGATCGTTAGTTTTCGCGATAATTTTTATTTTAAAACTTTGCAAAGTAATACAACCTAATATCATTAACTAGACGAAGTATGATTCAGAACTAAGATATGTTAGGAAAGCGTAAAATAGGTTTGGGTCATGACCATTACCCGGGTCGTAGAGTATGGCAAACGGCTGGTCGAGATTTCCAGCAATATTGTGCCATACTGTGTGACTGGGACCATTACAAAACTCATCACCATTGCCTTTGGCAATAATTTATCTGAATAAAAGGAAACTGCACTATGGCCTGAAGTAGAGGATGAGTTACTACAGCGGAATACAGTGGGTTACAAATAGAACTGATACTTTCAAACACATTGCTGATGGAGATATGTCACCCAATTGAACAAATTAGATAACAGGAATAATCATAATAATAAATTAAGTACAATTGACGACTTTGAATACTTCTAGCTATTCGCATGCCTGAGTATTTATGTAGCTGTCTAGGGTTTGCTGGTATACATACTTGTACATACTTTACAGCCTAGTCAGAGGCGTAACTAAGGGGGCAAGGGGGACAGCTGTCCCCGGACGCAGTGTCTAGAGGCGCCAAACTGAGGCTGGGATATATCTTAAACTTAACAGACTACTTAATACATTTCCGATCAAAATAATAGAGATAGCAGGGCTGACCATTGCGTATTATACTGCGCCTCTTGGTCAGAGCGCCTCGGGCGTACTAAAGCTCATTTTTGGAGGGAGAGTTTATGAAAAAGTGCTCCAAGCAGATGTGCACATTACCTTACCCGATCTCACCACTAACCAAAAATTGACAGTACCGAAATTGAAAAAAGAAAAAATTAGGAAAACCAGACCTTGCCTCCCCTAACCTACCCAAAAATAGGGGGGCGGCACCTCGTCTGACCCGGAAAAAATTCGGGTTCCGGAGATATACGGCCTAAAACGAGCAAAATAGGCATAACGGTCAATTTTAGTAACGGAGAGGTATCCATTCACACAGGGTTGCCACTCATGGACTATTTCCAATGTTTACCGGCTTCTGCTTCTGTTCTGAAGAGAGTGACACATCTTCGCAAATTGATGCAATTCAAGAGACAATTAATGCTCAGTCTGCAGTGCAACTGCTATAATTTGTTGTACATTGCAGTTACACGCAGGCTATCATATTGTGCGGCATTCAATATTTTTCCATTTAAGTGACAACTTGGAGTACAGTACTTCCTCGGCAAAATCAATACAAACTTTTTTTTAATGTCCCCAACATCGGAAGCTGATTCACGACCTCAAGCTTGAGGATCAGATCAATTTCATAAATCTGCAGTGAATTATAATAATGTGCTTTAGAATCATCACTGAGGTCAAGTAGTAGAATACTGCACAACCATATTGAAACCTGGCAAGCGCAGTTACAGTATTTTAGAGCGTTACGCTCGCCGGCGCTACTGTGAAATTCCAGAAATATCGACTGGTATACCGTCTTGGTTTTGGACCTAGTCAAAGTTTCAAAATGATATGTTTTCCAGTATGCTTGTTTCCTCGGCCTTTTTAAAACTTTTTCTTTGGCTCCCTAACACTATAGGAATTCGTGAATCTGAACAATTTAATATTGTATTGATTAAGTTAACTACACCCTTGTGCTGGTCTCTCACAATCGTGTCGACAAGTATTACCAATCCCCCTAGATAGTGCTGTATCAATGTTTCTTGATTTTTTGTAGTTTCGAGGTCTCCTTTTCAGGATTTTCTCTGTTTTTTAACTCGCTGTATGAGGGGTTCTACTGTAGTGGCGGGGGTTGCCTTTCTACCAGTCAGAGGGATTCCTGCGACGTTTGGCTCGCTGAGTTAGCATTTTCGGCGTTTTCACGCCATTGCGGGGGCACCTTATTGACCCTACCCAGAGATGGGTAGCCCGGATTTCGCAATTGTCACTAAGCTGTTTTTCGTATCCATGTAATTGCGCCTACCATCTGTAGTCTACTGCAACCGTGCACGCCTACATCAGAAAGCAAGTCTGCAGCGCGAACCTGTATACGCACGGTCTTCTCAATTGGCACATGTGTCGTCAAGCTGACTTTACATTTTGCCCAGTTGGATGCCTGTGTTTTTATCAGAGAAACTTATTATTTGCTTATCGGGGTTGTAGCATCAGCGTTTCTGACACTACGAGGACGATGAACTAACGAGAAATGAAACTGATCAAAGTCGCAGTTATTATTGGGGCCTTGCATCTTTTGCGCCACAGCTTTGTACACCTGGTCGACAGCAGTCCCTACCACACTCCTCTGGGTGTCGCGGACATTTATTGGCAGCAGGAACCAGTGCAATGCGTTTGCTAGTTGGGGAGAAGATTATATACGGTCAAGTTGACCACAGCGTTACAGACGAATTTTTTAAAGTGTCTTCGAGACTAAAATCATGAATTAAAATGAGATAAAGAGTCTTCAAAAGCTTTCATTTAATAGAGTTTCAGAATGTTTTAAACGGAAACTACTTTGTGCTTAGAGAACAGGTCGATTTTGAAATTATGAAACAGAATTGAAGCATTGGCTAAGGAAAAACAAGTTAATTAAATGTTGTGCTTCACGGGCCAAGGCTGGGTAAAACAAATAAGGTGTCCTCTATGAAGTGCATTTGTGACAGGATTATGCTTATTTTACCTATATGTTGCAGCTGCCTGCGTTAACGGTCATACGCATTTTAACGGTCCGTTTCATACTTGCGTTTGAAGGCTGTCCAATCGTTAATGACGGGTTTGACTGGATTGGTACAAGCCAAACCCACTCGAAACTTCCTGTATAAATGCCGTGGCTTCGACCCGTTCATTCCAGCTTTAGGCGTTGACCCTTAATCGATTACCTGTGATACTTCCAAGAACTGAATCTTATTCTGCAAAATGGAATGTTCAGTCGGCTCAACGTAGTCAGGTTGCTTCTAACGCCTCCACCAGAGAAATGAAATCGAAACAAATATCTGCAATTTCCGACTAGCTGAGTCAGGAGGGCTTGGCTTATATCGACTTTGACGACCCACTCGAACGTGCTCTGATGCTCTTTCTACCCAGATTATGTTGCAGTGTACATTTTATTTGGTCATACACGATGTATCCTCTGTAGCTAAGTGGTCTTCAATTGGGACTAACTTCATCAGCACAAAGCTAACTTCATATGCAGGTGCGTTTAACCGAATACACCTCAAGTACGTATATCGCAATTAAAGTTGACGTTATTGCATTTTCAGTACAGTAATTGGTACTTTAATTCTGGTTTATGATTCAGTCAGACATGTCAAAAGCACTCCTTCTCCCTGTTTTCTCACCGTGGAGGGAGGGGTCGAATTGGCTTTGTCCCCAGGCGCCAAGTACCCTAGGTACCCTGTACCCACCCCCCTGAGCCAGGTACACTATTAATAAGTAATCTATGTATGTTTCTACATTCTAATATACACAAATCAAAGAATTATCGCGGTCTGAAATATTGTTAGCTTTAGTTGATGTTGAATGCATTGTCATAATCATTTTAATCAATAAGATATGTACCTGGCGAGAAAGGACAAATATGTGGCAATTTCGTTTATTGCTCATTAGAACAACAATATTTAAAACCAGGTGGAACTTTTGGAAAGACCACAAAACATAAGCGATGTTCTTCTGTGATATCTCAGACCCGTATAATTTTCATTTTTCGGCATTTAATGCGGTAACCCAGAACTGCTGATTACAACCGAGACCATCGACAACAGTTCATACACGCCTCAGCTGATGGCAGAACTGCGTAACGTTTTGTTCAGCTATGGCTCAGCTGCAGCTGAGCTGCTGTGTTGGTGGTATCTGCCAGAGGTACGAGAGCAACGCGGCCACGCAGAGCTGAAGGTCGATCTTTAAACCAACTTTTCACTAATAAATGATGTCTGGGAGACCGCCGTTTTATGATTTCATTTGTTCCTAAAGGACTGCTGCGGGTAGTGGCATATGGGTCATGTTATATTTTATTGAGCTCCGATACAACTTCTAGCTACTCATGAAGCGGCAGCACAGGAAGCAGCTTTGCGAGTCGATCTTTCTTCTCCATGATTTGAACCTGCTTAAACAGTTTGTTATGACTGGTTTCTTAGGTAAATTACGAATTTTTCTAGAAGTTTTGTCCTGCTCTCTTACTTGTTGGATAAACGGCGCGTCGCCTGAATGTATTGGAGCCGCATGTTCTGTGTTTGTATGCTCGCTTCTCTTCCAATCGAGGCGATGTATCATTGCCAATTTAGCGATGAAATGGCTCGATATAGAGACAGGCTTACACCAAAATTTAAACTAACCGAATTTTCCAGAGGCTGTTTTGCGCCATTGGAGGTGTAAAGTAGAAAGGATTCAGAACTAAGCTATCAGATAAAGTTAATTTGTAGCAGTAAGCATTTAGAACGCTCAAATTGTGCTTTATTACGCATAAAAAACGGTAAAAATAAATTTTAGTGGTATTTTTGAGCTCATCTCGCGACAAATGCCATTTGGCAACACTACTATTAACGCGAATGAATGAGTAAAACGACACACGTTCTTAACGGTTCTTTAGACAGGTTCAGTTCAATGCTAAACGTCAAAAGATTGTGTTGTTTCGGTGTTCCTGAACAGTGATGCCTTTTGATCGTGACAAGAAGCTTGCTCTCATTGCTGGACTTGCGGCTTGCGCTGCAGATGAGCAGCAGACCACTCGAAAAGTGTGGATGAAGAAATGGCTTGCGAAGAGACGCAACAAGAGCAGCTACGCTGCAATCTGCAGGGAGCTGAGGAGTGAAGAAGACTACGAGAACCCTTTTCGCCGGTGTATGTGTCTCACTCCAGATTTGTTTTCTCACCTTCTGCGTTTAGTTACTCCTCATATTGAACGACAAGACAGCGATGAGAGAGAGCATCTCACCAGGAGCTAGGCTGGATGCCTTGAAGCTGGATGCAACATTGCGTTTTCTTTCTTATGGGGGCAACTATAAAACTCTGGAGGAATCCACACGGATATCACACTCAAGCCTGTCGCATATCATTCTCGAAGTTTGTGATGCCATTTACCAAGCATTGAAACCACTCTACATAAAGGTGAGAAAAACTGGTAAATAATCTTTTCGTGTGAAGAAAAATTTTGGATAGAACACTTTGTTTAGAGACACAGTGATAATTATTGACGAAATAATGTCACGTTTTTTTTTTATTATTTACGTTCTTCTAGCAAAGCGCTTAAAGTTGCGCACCATGTATGTATCTATAAAATTTTTGCTGATAAAAAGCTGTGACGTCATTAGCGAACCTGCGGCTGTAATCCACTCCAAACCTTACAAGTACAGCATCACCGTACATAAAACTTAATGGATTTATCATGCGTCATCTTCAACAATGTATTTTTTTCCAGCCAGAGGCCCACGTAACAACTTTCGTTGCAGCTAGCAGCGTAGAGGCAACTCAACAAATCCAACTATGTACATAGCCGTGACTTTTGCAGTCAGCACGAAGTCTATGAATATCGTGCACTCACTCTTAGTATGGTATGTACATCAATTTTCGTGAGTTGTAACTGCTCCAAATTAGGAGCGATAACTGAAAGTTCACCATTGCCACTACCTATGGTGTAAAAATAGCAGTAGCGGCTAAGATTATCGACAATTTCTTGTACGGGTAAATCTTGCGCAAGCTAAATTGGTGCCGCGGCTACGAAAACGGATTAGTTGAGGCGTCTCTGGGTAGCTACTGGCGACGAAAGTTGATAGCTACGTGGGCACCGGGCTTCATATCGGTTAGAAATGGTTCCACAAAATTTTTGCTAGTTACGCACGTGGGATGAAAACCACGACATAACCAACTCTGTGCGCCGCGCGACGAACGCGTGACGCTTTCGCGTTTCTTTCCTTTTATCTTTGTGATGTTAAAATTTAGTGTTTAATATGAAGTTACCGGATGGTAAAAAGTCTATTACTGTGATGGTTTTCTATCAAAGAATATTTATTGAAACCGTTCAATTCAGGCGTACCATAAATCTTATCTTGATCGAAAATTTTCAATACAGTGTGAACAGTGTGTTATACCTTACTACTGGAGAGTATATATACCTATTAATAAACACGTTAGGGTATGCTGCGAGAAAAGTTGACCCAAACCAACACCCCTCCCTTCAGGGAGCATGTGATATGACATTAATTAAGTTGTCTAATTGTTGTGTTAGTCCATCCAAGTTACGAGAGCGTCCACTCAGGGGAATGCGCCGATTACATTAACCTTGGATAAACCTTAAAGACGTCCATCTTTTGTGCCCACTTTACTTTCTTCCATTTTCATACTCCTGCTGATGATGCTTTGTTCTGTTCCTCTTCTTCCCCAACTTGCATGGGCCCGACGTTTTGAGACATACCACAAGTTGTTTTTTTTTTAAACACCATATTTTTGACTAGGGAGGCTTAATCTTTAACCACCTACTGACAACTTTTGTTGACGCTATTCCTACGTGCCAGTAGATTTCGGTCCGTCAGTTTGCGGTAAACAGTGTAATGTATTAACTCGCTCGCCAGCGCAGAACGTCGTTAACTGAGGGGAAATGTCCCTGTATGATAATTAAGGCCATTTTATTGTGGTATACCACATACATAAGAAAGATTATCTGGTATGCATCCACCGCTGTCCCACTGATTGTGTCGAGGTTCATAAAATAAAACCATCATTCAAAAATACTTCAGCTTTATTTGGCAAAACACCAGGTACTTCTAATAATGAAGTACATATGCAGTATCTATTAGATAAGTAAATCCTTGATTCATTATTATACAGCAAATTCTGTTTCATCCGACCATATCGAGAACAACTGACCAGAGCTCAGATTTTCTAACGTAGCAAACTTCGTGGCACTTAATTATAGTGACTTGTAACATACATCTCAACATGCCGAGAGAAGGACGACCTATGAACCCCACACTTGTATGTATATATGTATAACTAAAACTTTACGCAGAAGCGTAACATAGTCCCAGGCCAACGAGAGAGCTGGTTGCAAACTACTTGGAGTCTCGCGCATATCAACTTCATAAATGATGGTAGCACTAACTTCCTGTGCTGCAAAGTTGTGCTGAAAGTCCCAGGAACAATCCCCAAGTCTAATGAGCGATCTTGGCGCATGGCGCTCGGTGCTCTGAATCAGCAAACCTGCTTGATGTGCACAGCTACCGTGGGGGTACTTACCTTAGGGTAGGGGGCACGGGTCGTTGAGTCTTCCGCTAAATGGCTATAGTTCTTAGAGATCTGTGGTCAGCTGCAGTTGTACTAACTCTAATGGGGCCAGTTAGCCAGTATCTGCGGCACGGAAGCAGATACTGGGTTTCTCACTGGAGGGTGCAGTCAAAATTGTCTTTACCTTTCCAAGTGGCAACTGTGAAATACAATTCAGGCCGGGCTTTATAAGCTTGTTTATACATTGATAAATCTGAATGCTGGTCACTATAGCCTAACCGGTTGGTCAAAAGATACCAACTTAAAAAATTTATAGAACTCGGTGTTAAAAAAGCCAATAAGCTTATTCTCTAACCCTAACGTTATTTTTTCGCAAATTTGATAGTACGAAGTACCAGCACAAATAAATAGCGGCTATTAAATTAGTGGACACCTATTTTGAATGAGTATGTGTAACATTCACGAAAATTAGTCAATTTATAATGTACTGCGCTATTGAGCTAATAAATGCCTCCCAATACGAACAAGTTTGACACACTTGAAAACTTATATAAACGTTTAACGTCCTAATTAACCAAGTTGAAGTCAGCAGTGTGGCTTTGGATTTACATAGCATTACTAAACCGATATTCATATAAAGTGGGTTCGACTGCATTTTACACGAGCAGCACAATCCAGTTGTTATGAGACGTTGTTGTTGATGAGAGTATGAGACGCCAAATCACCAGTGACACCTACCGCCCATTCCTCCTCACTGAAACCTAGAAATCAGTAACAAATTAACGAATACTTAACAAAAAAGTACGACTACCATGTATCAATGACGGTACTAAAAAATTACAGAAAAAATCGATCCATGGCTTAAATCTTGGAATTATAATCATCATAAGAGTCGTACATGAACATGACCAACGCTAAATGCATATGTTATGAGCCATTGTTGATGGACGCTGTGGGTTTCAAGGTCCCGCTTGTTCCCAGAAAGAAAACTTCATTGATCAATTTCCACGCAACTCGGCGGTTGTCCTCGTCCATTTTCTCGAACTCCTTGCACAGGACCGCTCCATAGGCAGAAAACTCCTCTTCTTTTGTTTCTATCTGTTTCAATTTGTCTACTGCAATTTTCATCAATTCTTCACGATGGTTCATAACCTTTTGCTTTTTCCTCCTACATTCTACCTGGGTGGACGCTGACGCTGTTGAAGGGGCACTGGAATGAGCTGGAGACATAGAAGGCGTCAATGTGTTTGGACAGAGAGGTGATGACGTTCCTATTCCTGTTTCCGCTATGATGTCGCTGACTTTCTGGGTTGCCTTTGGAGAAAAGAAAGAAAAAAAGGTCATCGTAATATTTCATTATGGATATCAGACGAATGCAGTGAGCACATATCTATATGATAGGGATTTGTATATGATGTGCATACCCGTAAATGAACGACTTCACTGCATTATAATCATGCTATCATGATTATGTTGCATTAATTACGCTCAAACTTCGAGGTAAAAAAATCTGTAAATACTAGATTTTTTAGAATATGCAGTACTAAGCACTGCAGACCCTACTCTACACGTGCTCTACAATTTTCATATTTAAAATTATCGAAGGACACTACAGTCTTTCGAAAATATGTTTTATGGTCTTGGAGTTGGTACAAGCTTTGAAACTCCATAGAATTTATTTGTCACTTATAGCATTGAGAGGGATACAATCAAAACTTAAGAAAAATTGACAGTTAGTTGACAAAAGGCCACTCTAAGCATTATAGCTTCTCGGGCCGATTAAAAATATTAAAACTACGCAACAACATATGTATATAAAAGCAAAGTAATTATAGCAAAAGTCGCAACCATTTTCCAGAAAGAGNGAGGGCTGCGTAAAATAATAGAATGTCAATGTTCTTATAAGATGAAACTAATAAAGTAACAACAATAAATTTGCAAAAGAGCTGAATCAAAATAATAAGAAAAAAAGTCAGTATTTCAAAAAGACTAAGAAAACAATTGAAGGAATAAGTAATAAGAGAAATAAGTAAATTGGCAGAGAGGCACAAACATATTTCTTCAAGATACGGTAGCTAAGTAAAACCTCACTTGAGTAGAAAACAACGATATCTATCCTGCAACATAAAGCCTGTCACTTGCATGTTCCAAGTAGTGTATAATTTCAATAAAAAATCCTGAAGCTCCGATATACTTTGCTGCAAGCTATTTATTGCCTTACAAAATTGTTCAACCAAATTGTTAGCTATAACCTACGCAAGACCTTATCCTGGTATTGCAACTGTCCCAAAGTGTGCTACTTATGCAATTCTGTCACGCTTAGGGTATGACTCATGTCAATTAAACCATAAACCTTTTTTTACTCATTTGCAACTACCAGTTTCATGCTAGTGTATATAAATATATATATTTTTTCCAATCACAAGGGCAAAACAAATGGATCCTTCTATCAGCGTACAGAATCTCTCATGCAAGTTCGCTTTGACGCTAATCAGTTTTTAATCCGTGGAGTGGGGAAGTTCTGAATTTTGAATCAACAATTAAATACGAAGAAGACTAGGGTGTTAGATACGCATTTACAATCAATGTTAATAACTCGAAAGATTCCATCCTTAAATGGGAAAAATCTACAGTCCCATAGAAAATCCTGGCATAAGTTTAAGTTTATTCATCATGCATGGTCTTATTTGTCTCGTATTATTCAGTGATTCTAAGAGTATCTCTCTGTATTCCAGTGCTTCGATGATGCTTTCAGTGTACTCTGAAACGTGAACAAGAATTTTTTTAGTACATAATGATAATGATTTTACGTTTTTCCGAAGTTTGGTAACGGCTCTGCCGCTATGCAGCCTTTATTAAAGGCGAATCAGAGATGGTGGCTTATGGGACGATCATTAACTTTCTCAAGCTGACTAAAACATCGTATGCATTGCAATTGCCGGTATAAAATGTCGTCAGCTGCAAAAAAAAGTTAATGTCTCATTGATAACGATCTCTCAGTTAGCTTGATTAGAGGCGACAGATCTGCCCTTAATGGGCTTGCCGTAAAATATCTTCAGAAGATTGAAGTCACATCTCTCAATTTGGCAATCAATCAATTGGCTGCCTTTCGCGGCACTAGAGACGTGTTCCAGCATTACTAAACACAAGTTTAAAATTTTTGACAGATTGCTTAGGAAATTAAATGAAATTGCTGTTTTATGTCGTTCAACAAAATATACATTATGTATATTTTTTACATTTTTGCAGATTCCGACAACCCGATGAATGAAAGGTCGTTGCTGATGGCTTCTACGAAAAATGGAACTTTCCCAACTGTGTTGGTGCATTGGACGGGAAACACATTCTCATCCGAACATCGCTCAGCAACGAATCGCTCTACACCAATTACAAAGGAAACCGCAGCATCATTTTGATGGCTGTCGTTGATGCAGAGCACACATTTCTTTACGTAGAAGCGGGAACAGATGGACGAAAGTCTGACTCCACAGCCTGGGACGCCTGCGCACTGAAAGAGAGACTGGACGCAAATACGTTGGGGATCCCGCCAGATTCGAAGCTACCCGAGAGCGAAATTATCGCCCCACACGTTTTTACAAGTAACAGTGCATTCCCTCTACACAAGAACTTAATGACACCTTATCCCCCTCGGCTTGAGTCGGATGATCAACGAGTATTTTCTTACCGCTTGTCGAGGGCTCGCAGAACAGGTGACAACGCCTTGGATATATTGAGCAACCAATTCAGAGTCCTCCTTACTCCCATAAATTTATTACCAGGCAAGGTTGAAAACACAGTGATGGCTTGCGTGACGCTGCATAATTTTCTCATTTAAGAAAATGCTATTGAATATGCACGAGCATCTATATTTGACCAAGAAAGTGTTGACGATGGACAAGTGCAACCTGGAAACTGGAGAAAAGACAAGGCGAGTTTATTGGGCCTGAAAGAACAGTACAGAAGCAGCAGGCGGTTTGCTGTGGGCGCACAGGTGTTGAGGAATAAAGTTCTGCAAGTAGGTACTTCAATAATGAATGAAGGGTCGGTTGCGTGGCAGCGGCGAATGGCAGCCTTGTAATAGTCTTCCGAATAAAGAACATTTGGGTAACAATTCTTTCTCTTACCCAACTTCAGATGTTATCTCTCTGGCAGTGTACTGTTGGTAGGCGCTGACAGAAGTATGACTTTGTAGTAACATTACAATCGGTCTTGCTACTTAGAGCATCTTAACTAACGTCCTTCCCGCTTAGTCAAAAAATTAGCCCCCGAATATCGGAATTAACAAAATACACTTTTTTCATCTAATATAATTCTAGCTGGTACGGTAATTACATAATTTGTTTGTAACTGCCCTAAACGATTACTGTAAGTGAGTTAACAACAATTCTTCGCTGAGTTTTATGGTGGTCTTATTCTCTTTTGTATCCTAAGATTGAAAAACAAAAATATGAACAGAGTGTTCCAGGTTGTCAAAAAAGACTGCTCTGAATTCTTGATGAAGTTTTTTTTTTTTTGCATGATGTTGGGATTAACTATCATTTTCATTTCTTCGTTTAATCTCTTTTATAGCTCTCATACATAGGGTGTTGAGGCCCTGTCACACTACAACGATTTAACCAACGTATGCCCGACATTGGCAAATACGCAGGCGTACGTTGAATAAGCTATGGGTAAGTTTCTTAACGCTAAGAGCGCGCTGCAATACACTGACATACAGAACGTCGACCTCGTCCAAAGATTTTCAACATGTTTAAAATTTCTCGGCGTATGGCAACGTATGCTACATACCGTACGTTCCGTGTACGTGGGGAAATAAGTTATGCGATCGTTGACGCCGTTTCAGTCACGTTATGTGTAAGTTCCTCACAAGTCATAATACGTCGAGATAAAATCATGCGTACCCATACGTTTTGACCTTTGGAATTTTGGAAAAGGTAAAAAACAGCTAATAGCTGTACTGTATGTCTGGGAATGGCAAAGGCCATACGCAATTTACCCTAATGCAATATTGCGTTGGTGGGTCTGTCCACCCAGCAAAAGGCAAAAAGAGTAGAGCCACCATCATCGCAATCTTTCTTAGGGAGTCAGAAGAGGTTGACTGAGATGTGTAAAATGCCAAAAACCTGGAGTTCCGAGCTGTTCCTTAAAAACTTTCGGAAGCATGATTAAGAAGAATTTGTTGCTAATTCTCCCAAAACGATAAAACAGATACTGCTTTGAATACACGCGCGTATTTAGTGGTTTTATAGGGTACGTCACATGTCCGTCGGCCAATCGCTGCGCTGCGTTGCTCATACGTTAGACGCGTTAGACATAGGCTTTCTCTACGTCGTTAACCCTTCAGGGACTAAGTTTCGGTTTCTTTCAGATTTTTGGAGATAGTCTTAAATTGTAGTCCTCTGACTACCGTCTCATAGTCGCGGCGCTCATAGGTTCAAAAATCACTGATCCCTTCTTTATTTAGAAACCTATTTTTTGCGAAACGGAACTCGTGAGGCCCTGTGGTCCTTAAAGGGTTAACGCCGGCAGGACGCTCAAATACGCTACATGTAAGTTGTCTTTAATTCATATAATCGCTCTGTGTACGTTACTAATACGTCCTGTATACGTTCAACTCGTTATGATCTCGCTTGTTACACGCCCAAGAATGGAAAATACGTCGAGAGTTCAACGTATGTCTTCACAACTTTCAGGTCAGGCATACGCTGCCTAAATCGTCGTAGTGTGACGGGGCCTTTAAAAAAACAAGAGTTACAAACTTCGTCCATTTCCGCGCAGTGAATAGTAAATACCATTCATTTCTTAAAAAACATACTAAAACAGATTCAATAAAACAATCAAGGAAATACTGTAAATGTAACAGAAAATACAATTTCCCTCGTGCATGGGGTATCCTTTTACCTAATGTAGACACTTGTTTTACGTCATCTTACAGATCGCCAATTTGCTGTGTCTGTCTGGGTAATTAAACTTGTCACATTTGCAGTTTTTATTTCTTTCAAGAAAATTATGATACATACTATTAGACCCGTGCCGCCACAAATGACGACAAAAACGTTTTTATTTCTTTCAAGAAAATTATGATACATACTATTAGACCCGTGCCGCCACAAATGACGACAAAAACTTTAATATAGCGTTGTGGATCACAGCTCAAAACGAGAGCACTCTGAGAGCGAATACCTCCGCCATGCAAGGCACGGTAACGAAACATGAAAATTAATTCTGGAACCATGATTTTCCTTGTATCAACAACAAAATCTAACCATCTGCGCCTTCTAACAGTGGTAAGAGTTTCTCTAATTTTCTTGAAGTCCATTCACAACTTTTCGGGTTATACTGCTACAAAACATTAGTCAAAAACACAAACGGACCAACCGTTCATCCCCAAAATTTCATCAATCATGTCTCTTAACATTATTAACAATTCCTGTAAATTTCATATATATCCATTCATACATTATTGAGTTATTTGGCTAACAAGCATAAAATCAAACACGATGACACACAAACGAACACGGTGACAAATAATCGAACACGGTGACAAACAAACGGGTCATCACAAAAATTTGGTCATTTACTCTTTGCAATATGCCTAAAACTCGCATAAATTTTATAAAAATCCGTCCAAAACTTTTTGAGTCATGGCAATAAGAAAAATGCGGAAGACAAACTGATTTCCAGCAAAAGGTAATCATCTGTTCTACTAACTTACGCACATAACAATACGTGTAAATTTCGTTGAAATGCGCCCATAACTTTAAATTATCTTGTTGGCAGACAAACAGCTGAGCAGACAGACAGACAAACTCGACGAAAACATAACCTCCTTGGCGGAAGTAACTATTTTTTAAATGCGTCGCGGCCAATCTGGAACCTAAAAAGTCAGTTTGGAATTTTGATAATTTTGGGCAGTTTGTCCATTTGGAACATTTTGGTATTACGTAGTGTGATAATTTCTTCGCGGGTCCAAGTGCAAGTGAAAAGCAGCTAAGCCGGAGCTACTAGTACACCACGCTACTCACAAGCAGCCCAGAAAGAGAGTGCAATAGCGCAGTCGAAATTGTCAATCTATTAATATATAATGTAGAAAATAATATCTTCAAATGAGGTAATTTCAAACACTATGTGCAACACTTTCACATTTTCCCTGTCAATTTAACAAAATTGTGAAAGAAATGCAAGCTACTGTTTCCTTCAGCTTACCTCACTGAACTCGTAATTTGTAGATGAATCCCTGGGAAGGTTGCAATCCATCAAGAAAGTTAGGTATTCAAAGCACCATAGTTTTGGAACATAAATGTCGTCGGATCCAATGCCTGACTTATATGATTGTGTGATGTTTCGGCTCTCTTTCCTAAATTGAGACCTCAAAGTATGTATTTTATTCTTTATTTCCTCTTGTGAATACAGCTCCAACTTGGTCTCTATTTCCTTCATGGCTTTTTCTCTGCTCTCCTTGTTCTTATAGTCTTTACTTTTGCAGTTCCAAAGCACCTCCCTCGATTTCAATAAATCTATCAATGTTAATACTTTAGCCCTCGGCCATTTTTCTAGGTTAAGAGAAACTTCTAGAGCTGGTATTAAGCACGAGGACATGACGACAGAGCAGCTGAGAGTTATACACCACACTCACCACTGCTAGTAGCGCACTGATCTTGAATGTCACCCCTGTGTTCTAGTTGGATTTAGACGGAGGGTGCCTTCCCCGGGGGATCGCCCTCTCTCTTTCCCCGCCTCTCCACATAACCCCTAAACCCCGACTCGAGTGTCCCCTCCCGTTCCTCAAGCGCGTTGTCGCCGACACCCTTCATGTTCGAAAAGACAGGGGTGTCATCACACTTGGGGAGTGGGAGGGAGGTATTTGATCGGGGGTTTAGGGGTTATGTGGAGAGGCGGAGATGGAGGAGGGCATCCTCCGGCTAATACACCGGGGTGATATTCAAAGTCAATGCGCTGCTGGCAGTGGTGAATGTGGAGTATAGCTCTCAGCTGCTCTGTCGTCCCATCTTGTGCGCAATCCCAATCCTAGAAGTTCCCTTAAGCTAGATAAATGGCCGAGGGCTAAAGTTTTAACATTGGCAAATTTATTGAAAACAGGGGAGGTGCTTTGGAACTGCAAAAGAAATTCTCCCTCATTTAATTTTCTAAAGTCAACAAAATCTTCCTCGCTTTCGAAGCAAGAGGGGAGGGAAGCAAGAACACTGAACGAGCTTGGCAACAACGCGAACAGCTGTCCAATTTCAAATACTGCGAGCCGATGCGCCAAGGGTGACTGGGCACGGAAGCATCTTTGGATCGATACACCTCAGAGGCTTGTTGCAATCAAGCCTTCCGTGTCACCCGTGCTACACAGGCATTCAATTCAACACTGGTAGGGTAACACCAGGTTACACTATTTGCTTCCTAGGTAACACTGTGTGACACCGACGGCAACCCTAAAAATTGAAGGGTTATGAGTTCGGTAACACCAGGAAGCAAAGAACGCACTGTATTCTTTGCTTCCTGGGTAACATTGCCTATGTTTACAAACATTGACGTTGATACTCAACAATTCGCATTAGGCTATAAAATGTATGACTGAACATATTGCTTCAATTCTGTAATTTGAAGCGCTTTTCCTGTTTTCTCAATTATTTATAATAAAATACGGCTAAAACAGTTCTCCGCAGAAGTGTTTTTGTAAAAGCTATCCGCAAATTCCGTAACACTTTTTTTGGGCACTGAGGTTGAACATCGCATTCACTGCTATACGGGGTAACACAAGGGTCTGATTGCTACACTTTACGTTCTAAAAAAAAGCGACATCTACCGAACGTAACATCATGCCACAAGTGGCAACGGCTGCGCTACCCTCCTCCCCTTCCCCTGCTGTATTGTTTGTACGAGCTGCCAGAGATACGAGAGCTACACAGGCACATACAGCTGACCGCTGCAGACAGCGTCCGCTTGGACGATCTTTGAATCAACTGTTTCACCAGTGAAATATGCTTGGAAGATCGACGTTTTAACGTTTCAATTGTTCCTAAGGTATTGCTGCTGGTCGTGGCATACGATTTAAGTTATGCTTTATTGTACTACAGTACCATTTATGGGTACGCTAGAAGCTGCACGAAAAGAAGCAGTTGTGCGATTCTAGCTTTCTGCTCCATAATTCGAGTCTGACTAAACCATTTTGTTATGAATGACTGGTAGCTCTGCTAAATAAAGTTTTTTCATGAAGTTATGTCCTAGTAACTAAGTCTTATTTGCAAGTACTCTCTTGAGTGTCCTGTGCCTACATACTTACCCCTACTTCTCAGATGAATGAGGCGCTGCATCGTTGCCAACTTAGTGAGGAAGTCGCTCGATATAGACTTTTGGAGTTCGGTGCACAGCAAAATCTAACATCCAGCAACTAAACGGATTTTCTAGAGACTGTTTTGCACCCTTACAAGCGTAAAGTAATGAGGATTTGGATCACACTGTCAGGCAAAGTTAATTTTGTGGCACTAAACATACGCAAGAGTTTTAGGCTATGCTTTATTCTGTGTAAAAAGTAGGGGGAAATAGATTTTGGTTGTGTGTTTGAGCTCATTTCGCGGTAGTACCATTTGGCAACACCGCTATCAACGTGTAGTCGCGAAAGGCGAAACGAATCATTGGTTCAGTATTCAGTTCAACGCTAGACGTTAAAGTATAGTGACTCTTAGGTGTTCTTGAACAGTGATGCCTTTTGATCGTGACAAGAAGCTTGCTCTCATTGCTGTAATTGCGGCTTGCGCTGCAGATGAACAGCAGACCACTCGAAAAGTGTGGATGAAGAAATGGCTTGCAAAGAGACGCAACAAGAGCAGTTACGCTACAATTTGCAGGGAGCTGAGGAGTGAAGAAGACAACGAGAACTCTTTTCGCCGTTGTATGTGTCTCACTCCAGATTTGTTTTCTCACCTTCTGCGTTTAGTTACTCCTCATATTGAACGACAAGACACAACAATGAGGGAGAGCATCTCACCGGGAGCTAGGCTGGATGCAACGTTGCGTTTCCTGTCTTATGGAGCCAGCTACAAAACTCTGCAGTACTCCACACGCATATCGCAGTCAAGCTTATCGTGTATCATTCCCGAAGTTTGTGATGCTATTTACCAAGCATTGAAACCACACTACTTAAAGGTGAGAAAACTAGTATAAATATATGCTCGTTTTATGGCACGCCAGAAACACAAATCGTTTGATAAAGAAAAATTTGGTGGAAACTGCAAACACGTAATCATTCTTCTGGGATAATGATATTGACGAAATTGCCCCAAGTCTTTGTTGATATTTACGGTCTTGCAGTAAACGCTTAGTTACGCACCGTGTGTGTACTAAATTTTAGCTACTATAAACGCTGTGATTTCATTATTTCATTATCGAAACCTGTCGTACGATCTTGATTTTAGGGCCAGTTCACACGTCACTCCTATCAACGCGTTCAATCACGAAAATGAATATACATAATAGTAAATAATAATAATATGCTTTATTAGGTACACATATGGCATGATACACAGGAGACAGCTTAATACTAAAGTTACATTAGATACTAAGATAAGGTAATACTATCATTACTAACTACACTACATTGCGGCCCATTGTTTGGCCCCTGCTCGGAAATAGTATGCGCTGCCATCGGCTAGGTATACATGTTAGATAGTTTGTAGCCAGGCCCGTTACGGATCACCTTGAGTAAGGCGTTATCAGATTTTTCTATCCTGAGCTGGAGATTCAGCGCGCATTTTCTTGATCTGACTTTGAGACAATCTGTATACTTTTGAGCAAATATCATACTTGCACTAGTAGAATTCGGCACATTCATCAGGAGCCGAAATATGTCATAGGCAACACGTAGGCGTCCAATCGATTTCTGCTTAAAGTTAGACCAAAGCGAATTACAGTACCTACATGGGATAGCAGTAACTTCGAAAGAGCTGGCATTTAACGTCATCCGAGCAGTGACCCAACTTTCTGATTAGCATGTTGCCCACTGCGTGGAGCTTTCGCCGTCAACTTTTTGCGTCTCTGTCCACAAGTAGAAAAAATGTCCTTCGGTCAAGTGATTGATGCCGCGCGTTCAGTTACGATATCGTTTTTGTTTTTACATTTTCGCTAATAATTTGCGTCGGTCTGAACAATGAAGTCACATTCGTATCCCATAATCCTATAGCCTGATTTTGATGGGAACAGACGGGAGTACAGTGATTCTAATCGTTAATGTGACGATTAAAAAGCATTTTGTCTACTCGTTCGTGATTTGAATTCGTTATAGAGGGTAAATTTAGTATTGATAGATTTTGTTACTGAATCTGGATGACGCGGCGCGTTCATAAAACGGATGTACTTCACCCTTCAGACTCCCGCATTTGCTGCTTCTATCAAATCAACGCGCCCTGTCCATCAGTTTGACTGAACGCGTTTCGTTGAGGGACGTGTGAACACGGCCTTAGAAAGTTCGGTGAAAGTTTAGAAGTGACCACTCTCGACATTAGTATTTTTGTTGACATATTTAGGTGAAAGAAGGCATTCTAGAAGGTTTTAGTTGTAAATGCTTGGCTTCCCAGATATTTGGCTTTGAAGTTTCCGCTGTTCTCGTATGAGAAAAAAATAACCGGTGTTACTATAGGCTTGCTAGCAACCACATAAGAGCCTAACCGACATTTCTGGAGTTTAACTACCCCATGCATTATTTTTTTATTTATAGTGCAATTTCTATGAAATTAGCACATCCGTGCTAAGGTACCCACCTATATTTATCGGTTGTCTAGGTTAGGTTAGTTTTTTCAAATATGGTCAGATTCCTATGAAACTTGCTCAGTTTATGTAAAATTAAATTTAAAACACATTTCATTCATGGTAATTTCCAGTTTTCCTGATCTTTCTCAAAAAAAAAAAAAATCGTGTGGTAGTTAAACTCCAGAAATCCTCCTTCTCGAAAAAGATCGTGTGGTTCTTAAACTCCAGAAATCTCGCCTTACCCATCCTCATCTACACTTTTTTTCATAAAAAAAAAATGTAAACCTCAAAGTCAAATATCTCAAATACGAAGCATTGCCGATGAAAACTTTATTCCTGAAAATCTTATATCTAAATGTGTCAAGAGAAATACTCAACGCGAGTGTGATCCACCTCTGGTCTAATACCGTAAGTGCAACATTGGATATAAAATTTATTGATTATTCGTAACTAATTACGTAGTTACTAGTGGGATGCATCACTATGAGGTAAACAACAGTGTAGCTAGTGACTGTATCTTAAGCGACGAATCTGTGGCGCTGGTGAGTTACTTCCCTTTTATCATAATAATGCCAAAACTTTGACTTAAGCCACCTACAATTTTGCCGGAAGGTAAAAAGTTTGTTTCTGTGTTGTTTTAGTGTTTACTATCCAATAAAATTCATAAAACAGTTTGTTTCAGGCGTACCATACATTGAATAGCTAACGATAAATTTTTATACAGTAAGTTATTCCTTACTATTCGAGAGTACGTAGAATTGAACTCGTTATTGTTTGCTGAGAGAAAAGTCATCCCTAGGCGTAAACCATCTCCTCTTCTTCTTAGGGAGCATAAGCTGGGCGATGAGGTTAGGCGGGTTTGGTTCCTATGTTATGAGGAGCAACTACCACAGGGAAACGCGTTGGTTGCCTTAGGGTGCTTTCACACCAAGAGCGAAGCGGCGCGGCGCGGCGCGAGCGAAGCGGCGCGGAGCGGTGACGCGTTCACATATAAGCGGCGCGAGCGGAGCGATTCATGCTTTCGTTGCGCCAGTCAATATAGAA
>LQNS02276883.1:16307765-16328345 GCA_001587735.2 Parhyale hawaiensis | reverse complement strand
GTGACGTAACCTGACCTAACGTGACGTAACCTGACCTAACGTGACGTAACCTGACCTAACGTGACGTAACCTGACCTAACGTGACGTAACCTGACCTAACGTGACGTAACCTGACCTAACGTGACGTTACCTGATCTAACGTGACGTTACCTAATCTAACGTGACGTAACCTGATCTAACGTGACGTAACCTGACCTAACGTGACAACCTGATCTAACGTGACGTAACCTGTTCTAACGTGACGTGACCTGACCTGGCCTTACCTAACCCTAATTTCGCTTGTATGGGATTGCCTAGCATTTTCTCCCGTAGAAAAACAATTGGAACTTCAAAGTCATATATCTCGAAAACTAAGAATTTGCGACGAAAACGTTATTCATGTAAATTGTCTTGAATTGACCAAATTTATTTACTGAACACAATAAAATTCAGGAAAATCGTGTGTAAGTTGAAGTAAAATAATACCGCTACCAATGATGCTTCGTTTTCCTCTTTTCCGCCAACTTGCTGTTCCATGGGCTTTACTCTTGTGTGGCGTCACCCTCGTGCATGGGTTCCACGTTGTGACTTACCAGTAGTCCATTTGCCTCTTTTTCAAACACCATAGTTTTGACTAGGGAGGCTCAATCTTCAACTGCTGAGGGGGCAACTTTTGTTAACGGTTTACGTAACGATATTCGTACGTGATGGTAGATTTCAGTCCGTACGTTTACGGTAAATAATGTAATGTGTTCACTCGCGGAAAATGTGTTCACGGAGGGAAAATGTCCTCCTGTGATAATTAGGGCAAATCTTTATGCGGTAGCTATTCATAAAAATATCTAAATATATAGATCATCTTGTACCTATTAGGCTATGCAGCAGTTCACTGTAGAAGCCTTTACTTCAATGCAATTTGTAGTTTTGGAGTTACCGACTTTTCTGCCTCTAAAAGCATATAGTCACAGCCCTAATTATGAAGTAAGATACAGCAAATCCTATCGATAATTAAACTAGAGCACTCTGAGAGCGCATGCCTCCTCCAAGCTAGGGAACGGCGTAGAAAATTCGAATTTATTATGAAACTATGATTTTCTTTGCATCAACACAAAAATCTCATTATGTGTGCCTGTTCACGGTGGTAACAGCTTGCGTAATTTTGTTTAAGAACAGTTCATAACTTTTTTATGTTGTACTGCTAACAAACATTTGCCAAACACCCAAATAGACCAACCGATCATCACCAAAATTTTACCATCAATATTACCAAAAATTCTTGCAATTTCATGACGTTTTCTTCATAATATTTTGACGTATTATGCCATCGAGCTTAACAGCGACAAACAAACCAGCAAATCATCACAAAATTTGGTCATTTACTCTCCGTGAAATTTCCAACTACTCTTTTGAATTTCATAAAAATCCGTCCATAACTTTTTCAATTATTGTATTAGATAAAATAGGCAAACAAACAAACGGTTGGACGAAACTCCACCAGAAGTTGATCATCCCTTACTGCTAATATGTTTCGAGAACTACCGATCAGAGCCCAGATTTGCTTACGTTACGACGTTGTAGCATTTGCAGACTTACCTTTAACTTACAAAATATCTGCATACCCAGACAAAGGCGATCTATGAGCACCACACTTGTATGTGGAACTATAAACCTCGACGGTGCGGCGTAGCTAACGTTACGCTCGACCAAAGAGAGAACTTCTTGCCATCTACTTGGACTTTCGCACATGTCAAGTGGTGTTTCAGTTTAATAACGGATTTGACCAGTGGAAACTACGAGATACAATTTAGGCCGGGCTTTCAAAGCGAGTATATATGTACCTTGATAGTGCTGGGCCCTGGTCGTTATAACCGGTTGGTCATACAGTACCGTCCAAAATGAAGGGGCAAATTTTCAAAACGGCCAAACTTTTTTCTAATCAAGCCAGGCACTTCTTTTGTACACTACTAGCCAGTAAGATGTTGATTATTGTGTTAAAATTTGAGACATGTATGAAGGATAATAAAAAGTTATGAACGAAACCTTTTCTCTTAAAATTTATAACGTCCAAAACTATGGGACAAACAAGAAAAAAATTCATTTAACTCAATATTTTGCTAGAAATATTGGTAAAATTTTACTTTCACTTACACATGTTTTTTTTTGTTTTTTGTTGCTTTCAGTATGTTAATTGGGTCAATTTAAGACAATTTACATGAATAACGAAAAGCAGCGTTTACGAATCAAAAGCTCTATATACTGAAACTTCAAGGGTAACAAAAGGATACCCTCTTTTATCGGCTACAGTAGTGTCCGAACGATTACTGGATTTTCCTTGGTTTGGATTGGAAACTTTACCTAACCTTACATAACCTAACCTTACATAACCTAACCTTATCTAACCCAATCTTACCTGACCCAACCCTAATTTCACTTGCATGGGATCGCTCGGTATTTTCTCCCATAGAAAAACAATGGGAACTTCAAAGTCATATATCTCGAAAACTAAGCCTTTGCGACGAAAACGTTATTCGTGTAAATTGTCTTAAATTGACCCAATTTACATACTGAACACAATAAAAATCATGAAAATCATGTGTAAGTGAAAGTAAAATACTACCGAAATATTTAGCAAAATGGTGATGAACAATGAATATTTGGTAAATAGTCAGTCGCTTTCGATTACAGCTACACATCGTAGACTACATGACCGAATGAGACTCCGACAATCTGCAACAGTAATTTTCGCCCATTCCTCTGGAAGTTTCACCCAAAGATCTTCCGTATTGATATGGTTTCTGGCCATAACTTTCACTCCTAGTGTTTTCCAAAGATTTAGGCCAGGACTTTGTGGTGGCCAATCCATACCTTCGAGATCTTGCTGCTCAAGGTAATTCATGACTATCTTTGCCTTGTCGCAGGGGGCATTGTCTTTCCTGATGATAGGGCTGGGGACACCTGCGTTTACAATATAAGCCACAACAAAACCTCCTAACAGATTTTTATACACCTGAGCATTCACGCGGGTTTGCAAACGAACGAGAGGCGATGTCTCTTGACTAGAGAACATACCGAAAACCATCACGCTCCCGCCGCCAAACTTCAAAGTCTTCTTAGTACACTTTACCCTTAATTACTCACCTTCACGTCTTCTAACAAAGTTATTACCGTCATTACCAAAAAATTGAGCTTGCTTTCATCACTGAAAAACACTCTAACGTAATTTTCATGGGACCAGTTAGCATGCTTGATTGCAAACTCTAGTCTCTTTTTCTTGGCACTCGCAAGCGGTTTCTTTTGTGGGCGTCTTGCAAGTAACCCTATTTCTTGAAGGCGCCGAGAAACGGTCTGACGTGAGAAGTTAATACATGTTGTCATTCATTTTGCTACTTATCGCAGCTGAGGACTTGGAACGATTATTCAGTGACGTACGCTGGATGACTCTGCCCTAACTGACGTTTTTAGGGGCACCAATGCAGCCGGTTTCATCGAACGACTTCACTATTCTGCCCACAACACTTTTCGGACGGTTTACCTTCTCAGAAATTTCTCTAATAGTGAAATTATTCTTGTGCAAGTTGATGATATCTTGTCGCAGGATATAATCAACTTTCTGACGTGGTGCCATCATGTAACGAACAGCAATGTTTACAAATGGCAGTGTCAAACTTTGTCTTCGATGTAAATAAAGAAATACGGACTGAATAAGAAATTAAATAATTTTTTGGTCTCTTAGTTTTGGACGTTATAAATTTCAAAAGAAAAGCTTTTCGTTCATAACTTTTATTATTCTTCATACATGTCTCAAATTATAACACAATAATCAACATCTTTCTGGCTAATAGTGTGCAAAAGAAGAAGTAGCTACCTGGCATGGCTAGAAAAAAGTTACACAGTTTTGAAAATTTGTCCGTTAGTTTTGGACGGTACTGTATACACGAAGTTAACAACTTTACGGGACTTTTGTATTTAAAAAAAATGACCAATATTATAAGCTCATTTTCTCGGTTGATGTTATTTTGTCAAGTTTGTTAGTACGAACAAGGACACTCTGAGGGCAGCGCATACCTTCGCCAAGGAAGGGAAACGGTAACGAAAAATAAAGCTGGTTCTGAAACCGTGATTTTCTTTGTATAAACACAAAAATCTAATTTATCCCTTTTAACAGTGTTAATTCCTGTAATTTTCTTGAAGATGCGTTCAAAAATTTTTGAGTCATGCTGCTCACAAACATTTTGACTAACATTATTCAAACACACAAACAGGCCAACCGATCATCACCAGAATTTCATCATTTATGTCTTTCAACCTTACTAAACAGTCCTGTAAATTTCATAAACGTACGTTCATAACTTTTTGAGTCATTTTGCTAACAAGCATAAAATTAAACACAACCACCAACGAACAAGCAAACAAACAAATCATATAAAAAATTTGACCGTTCACTCTTTGTAATATATCTAACAACTCGTGTAAATTTCATAGAAATCTGTCCATAATTTTTGGAGTTATCTTGGTGACAGGAAGGACATTCAAACGAGACGAGAACATAACCCCTTTGGCGAAGGTATATATACTAAGAAATTACAAATACTACACGACCATGATTTCCGTCGACACCTGTTTCGATGTTTGAATGGCGCGTTGTAAAAAAAAGCGATGATATATTACTAACGCCACCAGCTGGTAGTAAAAGGAACTTTCATTACATTTAGATATAACATTAGACTGGGCTTCTGAACTTATAAATGCCTCTGAATACGAAATGAATTAGCATAATTGAAAATATTTAATGTTTTGTGCCGTTCCGTATTAACGGAACGTTGTCTGTAAGAAATGAAGCGATTTTGGTTGTAGTAGGCCAGGGCTACAAATGCATTTGACTGCCCAACTTGGTGAGAGGATGTGCAGTTACTACGTCTTCTTTTTTTTCAAGCTTAATAGAAGCGTAGGAGCATTGTGTAGGATAGTTGAAGCAGAGAGAGGTTTCGGTTACACATCAATCCTAAACAGGTGTTCCTCATGGAATAGACTGCATTTCTTTACGTCTAGTACATGCCATTTATTATGAGACATTGCTGATGAGAGCATGAGACACTAAATCGCTAACGGTACCTGCCGCACTTTCTTCCTTACTGAAAACCACAAATCTGTAGGTATTCGTAGAAAAAGTACAGAAAACAAAATCGATACGTAGCTTAAATCTTGGAAATATGATAATTATCACACGAGTCTTACATGAACATTACCAATACAAAATACAGCTATTATGAGCCATTGTTGATGGACGCTGTTGGTTTCAAAATCCCGCTTGTTCCCAGAAAGAAAACCTCATTGATCAGTTTCCAAGCAATTCGGCGGTTATCCTCATTCATTTTATTAAACTCCTTGCACAGGACCGCTCCATAGGGAGAAAACTCCTCTTCTTTTGTTTCCATCTGCTTCAATTTGTCTACTGCAGTTTCCATCAGTTCTTCACGATGGTACATTCCCTTTCGCTTTTTCCTCTTATATTCTACCTGGGTGGATGTTGACGCTGTTGAAGGGGCACTGGAAGGAGCTGGAGACATAGAAGGCGTCAATGTGGTTGGGCAGAGAGGTGATGACGTTATTATTCCTGTTTCCACTATGATGTCGCTGACTTCCTGGGTTGCCTTTGGAGAAAAGAAAGAAAAAAAAAGGTCATCGTAATATTTCATTGTATACATAGATGCCAGACGCATGCAGTGAACAGATGCATATATATATATAAGTATATAGGATAGAGATGCATTTACGATGTACTCACGAGCAAATGAACGACTTAATTCACTATAAGCATGTTAGGTTTATATTGCATTACGCTCAAATTTTGAGGCAGAAAAATACATTAATACCAGATAGTTTTTAGGAGCGGCAATACAAGTCACCGCAGATTGCAGACCTTAACTCTACAGTCTACACATTTATTAAATGAAGCTGCATATTGTCTTGTGAAACTATATTTTGGCTCTTATGGAGTATACAAGCTTTATTGGGGCAATACTTCACTTGAGTGCAAAACGATAGCTAGGTTGCTATCCTGCTACACATACCGTATATGCTTGTCGCATGTATTTCATTAGAAAATCCAGAAGCTCGGACGTTAATTTGCTACACTCTTACCTTACGAAATTGCTCAGCCAAATTTTAAGCTATATATATATATATATATATATATATAAGCTCCGCAAGATCTCATCCTCTTATCGAAAGTGTTCCTAGGTATTTATGCTAGTTACGGTATTTATACAATTTGTCATATAGTCTATGCTTAGGATGTGACTCACGTCAACATTTTTTTTTTTTTTGCTAATTTGCCACTACCCGTATTATGCTAGTGTAATGTTTTATCGCAAAAATAAAACATTTGGATCCTTCTGCCAACGTACAATATCTCTCAAGTTTGTTACGGCGCTTGGCAGTTTTTTAAGTCGTGTGGGAAATTTCTGATTATTCTTTCATTAATGAAATCGGCAAGCAGACTGGGGTGTTCGATAGTTACAATTAATGTACATAACTGAAGAGGCCCCACCCTTAAGTTGAATGGGCATATATCTGCAGTCCCATAGCAATTCCTAGCATAAGTTTAATGATCATAGTCTCATATTATTGTCTCCGATTTCTAAGAATAACTGTTTTTCAGTGGACGGATGATTCTTTCGATGTAGTCTGAAGAGTTTACAAAAATATTTTTTGATATTGAATTCACTTTATCTTCGAAGTTAGGTAACAGCTCTCGAGCTGCTATACAGGCTCGCTTGAGAGATCGAGGCTTGATTATAGGTGACTGAGAGATCGAGGCTTGATTATAGGTGACTGAGAGATCGAGGCTTGATTATAGGTGACTGAGAGATCGTTGTTTGTAGGACAGTTAACGTCTTCAAGCCGACGAAAATATTTTATGCATTGTAATTGTCGGTCCCCCTCAGGAGGGCATAGGGTGGGCCAGAGGGTTAGGTTAGTTAGGTTCGCCCATCCTATGTTATGGGGAGTAGCGTCCCCTGGGAGTTTGTGCAGGTTACGGTAGCCATTAGCTAGGCTTTCGAGACTTCTGTCTTTCGCGCCCTCTGTGCTTCCTTCCTAATTTCATACTCCCACTTGGCTTCCTCTTCTTCGCCGACTTGCTGTTCCTATGCGCGTTGGCCCACCTTCGTGCACTGCATGGGTTCTCTGCATTTCTGTAGACGTAACTGCATGTCCCTTTTCCTCTCTTGAATCATAGTAGGCCTAGTTGTGTATTTTTGGGAGGCTTAAACAACTCATATCATGTAATAATAATGTGCAATCGACGGCAAAAAAGGTATGCGTCAGCTGCAGAAAGTCGATGAATGTCTCCTAAATTACAATGATATCTCAGTCGGCTTGATTAAAGGTGACTGATCTGCCCCTAATGAGTTTGCCGTAAAATATCTTCAGAAGTTTGTAGTCACATAACACAATTTGGCAAGTAATCAAATGGGTGTCTTTCATTGCACTAGGGATGTGTTCCAACAATAGATACTAAACACAACTTTAGAATCTTTGACCGATTGCCTAAGAATAGAAGTGAAATAACCGTTATTTGCAGTTCTACGAAATATAGCTTCATTATATAAACTATCGATATATATTTTTTTATTTTTGCAGACTCCATCAACGCCCGACGAATGGAAGGTCGTTGCTGATGGCTTCTACGAGAAATGGAACTTTCCCAACTGTGTTGGTGCATTGGACGGGAAACACATTCTCATCCGAACATCGCTCAGCAACGAATCACGCTACACCAATTACAAAGGAAACCGCAGCATCATTTTGATGGCTATCGTTGATGCAGAGCACACATTTCTTTACGTAGAAGCGGGAACAGATGGACGAAAGTCCGACTCCACAGCCTGGGACGCCTGCGCACTGAAAGAGAGACTGGACGCAAATACGTTGGGAATCCCGCCAGATTCGACGCTACCCGAGAGCGAAATTATCGCCCCACACGTTTTTACAAGTAACAGTGCATTCCCTCTACACAAGAATTTGATGACACCTTATCCCCCTCGGCTTCAGTCAGATGATCAACGAGTATTTTCGTACCGCTTGTCGAGGGCTCGTAGAACAGTCGAAAATACCTTTGGTATTCTGAGCAATCAATTCAGAGTTCTTCTTACTCCCATAAATTTATCACCTGTTAAGGTTGAGAAAGTATTGCTGGCTTGCATCGCTCTGCATAATTTTCTCATAAAGGAAAATGCTACTGAATATGCACCAGCATCAATATTTGACCAAGAAAGTGTTGACGATGGACAAGTGCAGCCTGGAAGCTGGAGAAAAGACAAGGAGAGTTTATTGGGCCTGAAAGAACAGTACAGAAGCAGCAGGCGGTTTGCTGTGGGCGCACAGGCGGTGAGGAATAAGTTCTGCAAGTACTTCAATAATGAAGGGTCGGTTGCGTGGCAGCGGCGAATGGCAGGCTTGGAGTAGTTTAGCGAATAAAGAAAATTTGGGTAACAATTCTTTCTCTTACCCAACTTCAGACATTATCTCTCTGGCAGTCTACTGTTGGTATGAACCGACAGGAAGTATAAACTGGTAGTAATATTACAATCGGTATTGCTGCTTATAGCATCTGAAACAACTTGCTTCCCAGTAGCTAAGAAATTAGATCCCAAGTGCTTTTTTAAGCAAATTCGACACCTTTCATCCAATTGAACACTTTTTGATAATTTTGCATTTTCCTGCCCTAGGACGGTTATAAATATTTTGCCAATAAATCTTAACTTTATTGTTGTGTCTAATAGCTCTATTTCTTATTAAAAAGAAAAAAGCAAAGAAAGGTGGATAAGTAAACAAATGACCGCGGGCGATCGTGATCGCATAGCCTAGTGTCTTTTTTCGGTGGACGTAAATACATATTTATAGACTAATCTCTTGCATTCTTTGTGTTATTGTTCAGCACTCAACTGAGTAAATGTAGGTATTCAGTAACAAAGTACAATTACGTTCTTGCAAGACTTAAAATGATTGAAAAACAGCAGAAGCTTAACTGCAAATCGTTTCCACGCTGTAAAAAACTCAATAATAAATACCATTCATCACTAGGCTAAATACACTAAAACATATTCAATGAAAAATCCAATATGAGTTAAATGGGATGAAAAAATATACTTCCCCAAGTGCATGAGGTGTCTTTCGATCTTAAGCGAACTGTCCTTTAGTCTGTGAGTAATTGAACGGTCAATATTTCGGGCAATTTTTTACATTCGTAGCTTATTTTATTTTTTTTGCTTCCAAAAAAATTATATGCATACCGTACTCTTAGTCCCGTGCCGCCAAAAATGACAAAAACCTCAATGTAGCGTTGTGGACATTTCCCAAAATGATTGTTAAATTGTTTCTATCTAAAACTGAACGTGTTCAAGTCAAAGTATGTGAAAGTTACATAACTTTTGGAGTTGATGGTACATTCTATATAAAATTAGGCTACAATTTTTTTTTAATAAAGTGAACTTTTTAAATTCTAATCAATTATACGTACCTCCAAATCACTCGAATCGCCGATAAACTGTAAATCATTGAAAACCCACAGTTTGGGAGTATAAACATCTATACCACTCCCTGACTTCTTTGATTGTTGGATCAGTTTACATTCGCGTCTGTATTGGGTTCTTAATCCATGTATTTTCTTCAAAATATCATTACTAGTCACATTGCCTAATACTTTTTGAATATCACTAATAGCCAATTTTCTAGCAGTCTTGTTTTTGTAATCACTACATTTACAATTCCACAGCGCTTCATGTTCTTTTATCTTATTTATTAGTATGATAATTTCCTTGCGGGTCCAAGAGTGAGGCCAAGAGGCAGCTGAGCCGTAGCTACTCGTTGACGCCATAACACTCGCATGACGGTCAAGGACTTACTGCTCAAATTCACCCCCACGGCCCCACCACTCTCGGGCGAGGGTGTATTGGGGGTTTTGCTGTGGTGGCAGCAAGTGGGGGGCAATGTTGCCAGCAATAAATTGCAACGTGTGAAGTCCAGTGCTGACGAGAAGTAAAAATTGCCGAGAGCGGCATTTCGCCACTAAATACTCTACTAGACTCAGCGAAATCAGCGTAGATGTCGCTCGTCTGCGCACGCCTCAAAGGTAGCAGAGCCGTCTAATTCCATTTTTTACAGGCCAAGGGCGACAGAACAAAGACGCACCATAGGCTTTGATTTATACGCCTAAAAAGTGCATCACTTTACATTCAGAAGAAGCAACGTTTACCAAACACAAGGTCATGAATACCGCTACGTAAAACTACGGTTGCTTGCAGGAAGCAAAAAGCGTAACTTGCATTCTTTGCTTCCCGATTGCTTGTGTCTCCTCCCCCTTCCCCTGCTGTATCGGTAGCTTTAGCTGCCAGAGGCACGAGAGGAATGTGGTCATACACAGCTGATTTCGCCGCTTGGTTTGTCTTTCAACCAACTGTTTTACCAATAAAATATACGTGGAAAATTGCTGTTTTATTGTATTATACGTTCCTAAGGCATAAGAGTTATGTTATATTTTTTCCTAAGCTATCAATTGAAGGTACACTCAAAGTAGGGCAGGAAGCGGTTTTGAGTTTCACCTCTCGTGGATAATTTGAGTCTACTGACTGAAACACTTTTGTTTTGACTGACTGGTTGCTCAGGTAAATAACGGATTTTTATGACATGTCCTTGTGAATCATTTGTAAGTCTACTCTACATGTCCTGTGATTGTAGACTAACTTTTCAGATGAGTGAGGCAATGAATTATTGTCGCTCGATATAATAGGGTAACACGTCTACTGTTTGACTGCTTTGCGAAAACACGCAGATCTGACAGCGTTAGATTTAATAAGACTGTAATTGCATTTGGGAGTTTTCCATACTGTACTTGTTCTGTTCAGGTTCGGACAACTTGCTTCATTTTCAAATTTTGTGATAATTATTTGCACAAAAGTTTTACTACGAGTCAGATCTTGGCTAATGTGCTTCGAGGCACTCATCCTTCTACAAAATAGTAATAAAAGTTAGTCCTCCTTTGAACATTCGATACTAAGCCCTCAAGGGTATTCTGGCGGGCCTTAGGGTAACATGTCTACTTTGTCTAGTACCCACCCGTCCACCATGCTAGTAGCCGTCGACTTGGCTCTAAAAAAAAAAAACTTCTGCATGAAAACTAACAGTGCTTGAAATCCGTACATAGGCTTATTCTGTACGGTAAGTAGTGCTGCACCATCCCTGAAAATGACAGGTGAAAAAAAAAATAAATAGTGGTGGTTTTCACTTATTTATGTTTTAGTGAAAAATGTGGAAACAACCGGTTTTTTTTTGTCCGTCATTTTCAGGGATGGTGCGGCACAAATTAGCCTACAGTTTAAGCCTATGTTCGGCTTTCTAGCACTGCTAGTTTTTACACAGGAAGTTTTTTAGTGCCAAGTGGACGGCTACTAGCATGGTGGACGGGTACCGTACTACATACTACCTATTAAAAATATTAAAGCTATGTATGAAACGGAATGAATAGATTACGGTAATATTTTGAGCTCATCTCGCGAAAAATACCATGTGGCAGTGGCAACACTGCTATCAACGTGAAATTCAGGAACCAGAGAACCTGACAGGCACTGAAGTACAGGAGGGGCGCTAATGCCTACACCGGCGATGCGCCGCATCTTCTGGAAGTGACTGAAGCTCGGAATAAATTATATTTACTCCGAGGACTGAAGTACAGAATGTGCGACTGGACGCTCGACGTTGAGGAATTGTACTTTTGGTGTTCTTGAGCAGTGATGCCTTTGATCGTGACAAAAAGCTTGCTCTCATTGCTGTACTTGCGGCTTGCGCTGCAGATGAACAGCAGAGCCTTCGAAAAGTGTGGACAACGAAATGGCTTGCGGAGAGACGCAACTAGAGCAGTTACTACAATTTGCCGGGAGCTGAGGAGTGAAGAAGACGACGAGAACTCGTTTTAGCCGTTCTATGTGTCTCACTCCAGATCTGTTTTTTCACTTTCTGCGTTTAGTTACTCCTCATATTGAACGACAAGACACAACGGTGAGGGAGAGCATCTCACCGGGAGCTAGGCTGGATGCAACATTGCGTTTTCTCTAAGAGACAGCTAGCCTACGTAGCTCTGCAGCACTCCACGATCCACACACATATCAAAGTTTAGCTAGTCGTTTATCATTCCCGAAGTTTGTGATGCTATTTACCAAGCATTGAAGCCACACTTTTTGACGGTGAGAAAAACTAGTATATTCGTTTTATGGTACGCCTGAAATAAATAGTTTGAAGAAATTTTTTGAATGAAAAAATTAGCGGGGAAGCTTTTAGCAGGCACTGCATTATATATAACTGATGAAATTATCTCAAGTGTTAATTAATATTAACGTTTTTCTCGCAGTAAGCGCTTAGAGCAGTGTTTCAATTGTTGGAGCATGTGATTAACATACGGACCCTCTGCGGTTCATGCACGGACTCCCTACTGGTTCGTGATATTTAAAGCTTCTGTGGTAATGTTACATAGATTTTATACCCTAGATAATAAGATTAATATTTTGAGGTTATGAGAGGAAATATATGTCTAAATAGCTTGCAATAATATTTTACATCAATTCATTTAAATTGAAGATTCTTAACAATGGCATAGTTACTCTTTATGTTTTTGCTCGGTCACAAAAAAAAAAAAAATTTTTTTTGGGCAAGAACAGCATATGTTAACCATCATCCAATGCAAATAGTCATCTATGGAGAGTCAAAATAACTTCAAGAGATATAAAGGTAAAAACTCGCTGTATAAGAATACTGGGCTGAGCTGGGATGTCACGTGACTGTACCATGAGTAATTATATGTTTGGCGGATGTTGTTATGCTTCTACCGTTCTGTATTAACTGAAAGGCAATTGCCTGGACACCAACATCTACAATACTCATTTAGTGCATAATATACTAAGTTGATGCCACTTGAATGGTGGGGGTGCATGTGCTTCAGCGCGATTTCACAGGGGGTCCGCAGGAAACTGAACTTTGGGGAAACACTGGCTTAGTAAACGTGAAGGATGAACTACGTCCGTATTTTCGACGGGCTACTTCATAGCTAATTAGGTTCAGTAAAAAATAACCTCTAAATACCAAGCGCTGTAACGTTCTTATTTTTAAATCATGAAGCAGTCGATAAAAATGTTTTTTCGCCGTCACTTTATGATTAGAATCACTGTATTTGCGTTTAATGCTAGAAAAAAAAAATGCTGCTCAACTTCAAATCAGGATATAACATTATAGGATACGAATATTAGTTCAAACGGACGTAAAATATAAGCAAAAATAATAAAAAAAAAGATATAACTGAACGCTCGGCGTCATTCGTTTTGAAAAAGAGGCGCTTCTACGTTAGACAGTGACCAAATAAGTTGACGCATAGCTCGTGTTCGTTTACTTTATAGGTATGAATGACATGTGAACTCACTCTGAATACGACATGCGCTAGTCAAAAGAACAATTCTCCTCAGCTAATTGTCCGAAGGTTTCACTGAACTTTAGTCAACACAGCTTTGAGATTGCAGGTTAAAGGTATAAAGATGTTAACCATCATTTCAGCAGGGTTTTTTAACTCTTAATTCTTTGCAAGTCTCTACGATTTAAATGGGCACATCAACACATTCTGACGAATATATGACGATACTCATTCATATGACTAGCGTGTGTTATGGCCATCATGAGCTCAAAAATGTGAAGGTGGTGTTTTTTAGGGACCGATCCTGTACATAGTTCACTAAATTATTTGCACGTCTTATCAAAGTGATTATAATTTAGAAACGAAATCGACTAAAAATGGTAAAATTTTACTTTCACTTACACATTTTTTTGGGGGGTTTTTGTTGCTTTCAGTATGTTAATTGGGTCAATTTAAGACAATTTATAGGAATAACGTTTCCGCCGCAAATGCTTAGTTTTTGAGATATTAAGCTTTGAAGTTCCCATTGTTTTCCTATGGGAGAAAATAGCCGATGTCATCACAGGCTTTAAAGGAACCAAACCTGGCCTTGCCTATCCTAACCTAACTTAACCTTGTCTAACCTAATCTTACCTAACCTAACCTTACTTAACCTTACCCTAATTTCGCTTGTTTGGGACCGCTCGGTATTTTCTCCCATAGAAAAACAATGGGAACTTCAAAGTCATATATCTCAAAAACTAAGCATTTGCGACGAAAACGTCATTCATGTAAAATGTCTTGAATTGACCCATTTTACATACTGAACACAAGAAAAGTCATGAAAATCATGTGTAAGTGAAAGTAAAATAATACCCTAAAAATAAGTCGCTACAGTAATGTTAATAAAAAGTATGGTAATTATAGGCCTACAAATAAATAAGTACGCAGTGCACGTACCATTGGATGCACTGAATTAAGTTAAGATTAGCATGGTTCATTCATAACATACCTGAGACAAAGAAGGAACTGTGTCGCAAATGCAATCATCTTGCAAAAAATGAAGGAGGTCAAAACACCACAGTTTACTCTTGTATATGTCATCAGCTCCTGCTCCAGACTCGGTTAAGTTTCTTACAGTGACTTCCTTCCTATACTGGCTCCGCAGAGTCTGAATTTTTGTTTTGATCATGTCTACCGAATGCTTTGGAAGTTCTGAATTGATTGCTTTGTACGCGTTATCCCTTGCTAGTCGATTTTTATATTCAGGCAATCTCGTGTTCCATAAGCAAGAATGCTCTTTATACAGCTCAATCAATTTGAGTACATCGTCTCGGTTCCAGTTTGGATGCGCCATGACACACCTCACTCGACAACAGTTCTTGGTACACTGAAAGCATCGGTCACGGCAACCAATGACGGCAACAGATCAAGCATGTTCTGACTCTGCCGCAACTGCCGTCGACAATCGTTGCTGTGGGCCAAATGGGCGTAACTGGGCGGAGACGGCAACTGCCAGCGGCAGCTGCGGGCGAAAGAATGGAGGTGTAAAAGACCCTTTAGGGTTTCGCACGAGTGCGTGCAAATTTTAGCTACTAAATGCTGGGATTATATTAGCGGAAGCTGTCGTATGCTCTTGGTCATAGCAAGTGCAGCATAATTGAATACCGTTCAGAATACGGTAGGTTACCTATAAAACTTATGAATTATTCGTAATCTTCAAAAATATCTTTGGGATCTGTTGAAAGTGGCTCTGCGAATTTTTTACAAGTTAGGGCTTCATCCATTACCCAAACGAACACTGTTTGCTCTAGTTGATGACGTGACTCTCTGATAGCTCGTAAGCTGATCAGATTTACGAATCATACATTGAAAGGAGTCAGCAAATTTCATTACATCGTTTCTCGCACTTGTTAACCCACAATACACAGCAATACATAAAATGTTAGCTAAAAATTTG
Organism: Parhyale hawaiensis; assembly: GCA_001587735.2. Classification (NCBI taxonomy): domain Eukaryota; kingdom Metazoa; phylum Arthropoda; class Malacostraca; order Amphipoda; family Hyalidae; genus Parhyale; species Parhyale hawaiensis. The sequence goes on along the minus strand of LQNS02276883.1, from coordinate 16,312,971 downwards.
ATTTCCATGAGAACGTCAGTTATTTCAGCCAAGAATTAAATGAGTACTCACTACGACAAATTTTTACCTTAGCTCACTTTTTCTTGCCTGGAGTACCTATCTTAATTGGGTCAATGAAAATAAAAAATAATTTATATGAATACGCTTTCCGTCAGTAATGCTTAGTTTTTGAGATACTTGACTTTAAAGTTCCAGTTGTTTTTCTATGGGAGAAAATAACTGGCGTTATTATAGGTTTGCTAGACGCCTCATATAAATCTAACCGAACCTACCTAACGTAAACCTAACCTTAAGTAGGTTCGGTTTGACTGGATATGGCGGGACATACATGATCAATAATTACTAAAGGAATTCCTTCAGTGTTAGAATGAAGATATCCACTAACGGTCAGTGTACCAATCAGTATTGGATAGCCTCACGCATATGCGACGGAAACGTCGTAGAAGAAAAGTCTTAGAATCCTCCAATTAGTCTAAAAACATAATAGTTTTTCTTAAATTTCGTTAATGGTCGATTCGAAACATTGTCATTTTCTCCTGAAGCCATATAAACTGCATTAATAATTTTGTTCCTCTGTATTTATTGCAGTGGAATATTTTGGTTCAGTAAATTTAATAACATTTTTTTTTCTTACCTCGTGCGTTTCTAAATTTGAGGTTGAGCTTCTAATGGCTACTTGATCCTCTAAAAATTTAGAGTAAATGTTCATGGAAAACCCATGATGTCGTGTACACGTCATCTGTACCCGATCCAGACCTCATACTTTCTCCAACGTTTCTGCTGGCTTCTTTCCTGAAATTGCTCTTGTAGTGGTTTATTTTTTCTTCACTAGATCATGGGCTGCATCATCATACTTTTCTTCAAGTTTTTCTGTTAAATTTTCATACGCTTCATTTTTTCTATATTTATTCAGATAATCCTTAGACTAAATTCACCATGCAAAGGCATGGCTGTTCTTTACTCAAAGAATTCGCATCAAAATTGTGTATCTTCAGGCATCGTAGCTCACTGAAATATCTGCACTAGCAGTCCTCACCAGGAAGCAAAAAATACAACGGGAGGACTCAATAGGTCTAAAATAAAATTTAGCAGTGACCGAACGTAGCAAATTTACATCACATCGACGAGTCGAAGTATTCGAGTGTGGGACCTCAGGCCTTCGTATGTTGTTTTCTAAAACATACTACCGTATTTTTTCGATTTATTTCACTCGATCTCTCGCTCATGACTGGCCTGCTTCTTGAGCTGCAAAATACTATAAAATGTTGTCAAGTACAGAAGTTCGAGCAATAAGCTAACTGATACTGTGGTTTATCTCACGTACAGCACTGCCTATTATGGTGCTTACATTTGTTGGTAATGAAAAAATATGTTCTGTAAAGAGCACTGTTAACTGAATATGAAGTGTAAACAAGGTTTCAATTAAGAAAAAGAAGTTAAATCAGGTCTCCAAAAGGAACCATATTCGGCGCTAGAGCTGTGAAAGTTTTCACCAGCATGCACTGCAATTTTCTATGGATAATTACTAAATTAGTATATATTCGCTTAATATATTTATACGCTAGTTGAATTTCGCAATTTAGGACGATTCTTCTGGTTAAATTAGTTGAAATACTAATAGGCTGCTCAGCCATAGATTAGTCGATATTGTCACTTTTAGATGCTGATTTCACGGGAGTCCTCCCGTTACGCTCTTCGCTTCCTGGTCCTCATTCTCTATCACGCGCGTGACACACTGACGACTTTACTAACAGCTAGCCATTAGCCGCGTCTACACGATCCATTTTTTCGTCGAAAGATTCTGATTGTCAAACACACGCGGCGAGGCCTCAAAGTTTGTGATTGATGGACATTATTCAGGGCATAGAACGTGATGGAAAACTTTTAGCACAAACACGCGGCAGTTTGCAAACAAAAAGTACGAAACTTATATTTCGCTGTGTGAATATATTTACGAGGCTTCATTATATTATTTGGTAATTTAGGCATAATTTGTTATTTACATTAACTCGTGGAGCGAATTTTGTTTGATTCTAGCTTCTGCTCAGCGGGAAGCATTTAGGCTACTAGATGTTGCCAATTACTAATAACTAGCATATTCGTCTAGTTACGTCTTCTTCTTCTGCTTTTTCATTAAGAGCTACATTGGAGCACGATTTACGTTTTAAAGAAAGAAACGACTGTACACGGTGTAAATTGCAATAGAAATTCAAGTATTTAATTAATAAAAAATGAGAAATTATTGTTCTATCGTCTGCATCTCCGCATGCGAGGGGATGCCAGTGAGTGAAGTTTTAGCTACCCGCCAGTCAGCTTCTACAACTAAAATAAATATCTCGACGATAAAGTGAGCGTGGAATTTCGATTAATAGTTATGGAATGTTGAAATCGCGTATTGTGACCTTAAAGTGTTTGTGGCTCCCGTACCTGTAAACAAAGAAGAGAATTGCTGGTTTTTTTGCTTGTCGATTCTTGTGTTTGTTGAAATGATCGATGGATCGTGTAGACGCGGCTATACACTAATAATACAGAAATATTTAACCCTAGAACACCGACCGTAATTGCCGGTCACACCACCACTAACTCTGGGTATGCCATACCCAAATTTTTAAAAATTAAAAAAATATATTAAATAGATTTATTGATGTAAAATTATACGAAGGTACTACAGTCCATTTGGTATCCATTTGAAAAAACTGACACGAATTATATATTTCAAAAACTGATAGAAATTGAATATTTCCATACAAAAAAATTATATAAAAAAGTTAATTCACAAGTGGCTCTAAAATTTCCAAGACAGCCTCGAAAGTCCTGTGGGTCAATGCTGAAGAGGCTACTGGACCTAAGTTACTGCAAGTTCTGTAAAGATGTGCGGTGCAACAAGACCCAATTTTGAGTAAAAGGAAAAATGGCTTTCAGCACAAAAATATTTTTTCGTAGCCTAAAATTTGGCATCAAATGAAAGTTTTGGGCTAAAAAAAAGTCAGTTTAGGCTTCAAGTGCTTTACTACATACCGTCAGTCCCATATACAGTTGGCACAGCACCGTGGTGTAGTAGTGACTCATAAAGACACACAGCTCAAGTGTGTTTTCTCGTCCGACTTTATGACATAAAACACAGCGTTGTGTGGGATTCTTCACCTTTTATGCGAGCATTTCAACATTACCAGATGTTCTAAGGGTGGGTAGCTCAAAGGCAGTCAATATTTGATCCAGAAAACACCCTTCGGTCGTGTATTCTGCAATGCAGCTGTGGGTCCTAATTACTATACTCCACGTGTGCCAACTGTATCTAAGATTCAAGTATGAACTTTGAAGCCTCATTTTTTTTTAACCAAACACTGTCATTTGATGCCATATTTTAAGATAAAAAATATTTTGGGGTATAAAAGCCACTTCTTGCAACTCAAATTCCATCTCTCTTCTCTACACCAGTGGTTCATTCAACTCAGCAATGTAGACGCCTGCAAAAGAGAGCAGTGCATCGTCATAGACTCTTCTAGTGTTGACTGTATGCATTATGCTACATTTAGGTAAAACCTCTGTTACAAAGGATAAAGAAAAATCTGTCTTATCAATATTTACTAGAGCACTCCGAGAGCGCACACCGCAGCCAAGCAGAGCAACACTGACGAAAACTTAAAATTGGCTCTCAAACCATGATTTTCTTTGTATCAACACCAAAGTCTAGTCATTTGTGCCTTTCAATACTATGAAAAGTGTCTGTGATTTTCTTGAAGATCCATTCATTACTTTTGAGTTATCTTGGTGACAGCCAAACAATCAGATAGACAACCAAACTCGACAAAAACATAACCTCCTTGGCGGAGGCGCCTCTACTAGTTACCGTCAACTCCCATCCATCTACAGCCGTCAACTACAGTATTAGAAAGATAGATTCAATAGATTCCCAGAGCCATTTTAGAAGCACAATCTTAGAAACTATACAAAATGAGACAGCTGTTTAAACATAAAGAGTACCAAAAAATTGCACTATTGCTGCACTGTAAAACTTTTGAACACTTTTTCTTCAGATATCAAGTGTTTTTACGATTGAGAATTTATAGAATGCCTAATTCAATATTATAGGTGATTAAATAAAGACTATTTATAATAGCTGATTATAGTAGTATCCCATCGTCCTTGATATTTGCTTTGCACTATTGCGGTAACCTACTGAAGTTAATCCCTAACCATACTCCTCATTGAGATACGGTAACCTTTGATCTTTGTCCCAATCAGAAGCTAGTAAAGAAGATACCTACGAAGAAAAAGAGTTTTCAGAAGTGTTACAGCGCAGCAGATTTTTTTTCGTACTCTTAAGTTTATACAGTTATCTCATTTTGTATTGTACCTTTGATTAAGCAAATACAATTTTTTTTGCTTATTTTTCAAGATAGGCTAAGTGTCAAACATTTAAAATGTTAATAGTAAGTTGGCGTACAGGTATGTAGTAACTATAAAAACAAACTAGAGAAAAATAAAACGGAACTGTTTCCCACGTTTTGGCAACATTTGCTTATCACACGGGGTTCTGCTGTTACCCCAGATTATGCAACATCACTTTCAAGTCAACATGAGCAAGAAAAGCGGTCTGACATGTGAAGAAAAGATGAAAGTGACCTCGTTATTTGCTTCTGATAAGACAACACTCGAAGTTTCCAAGAAATTACAGCGTGATCACCGAACACTTAAGGCTTTTGCAATTGAAGGTAAAGTCAACCGGAAAACTCCGGATAGAGCCTCTACGAGGAAATTGACTGCTCGGGACATGCGACATTTTAAGATTTCTATGGCTAGAAAACTACTTCCTATAAGTAAGACGTTTGCAGACACAGGAGCCCCAGAACTAATCAGAAAGATAAGATGTGAGATTAGATTAGATAGGCGGCAGTAGACGAACCAAAAGGCCCATTCCCAAAAAGACACCGGGACTTACACCCCAATCCTCTATGAGCTATTGCCATTATGTTAGTAGAATGTAGAGGAATGAAGAAACGAGAAGAGAAAAAATGGAAGACGAAAGAGAAAAAAGAAACGAGAAAAAATATAAAAAAAGGGGAGAAGAAGTCGACGCCAAAGCAATGGTCATTAATGCCCGAAAGCATGATCGATGGCCGCTGATATGCGGAGCTTAAATATAGAGATGGAGCATAAGTGAGAAGAAGTCAGCTTAAAATGGCCTGGGAAGCTTTGACCTTTA
>LQNS02276883.1:16276389-16298818 GCA_001587735.2 Parhyale hawaiensis | reverse complement strand
TCCTCTATATCCTACTAACATAATGGCAATAGCTCAAAGAAGCCGGGGTGTTAGTCCCGGCCTCTCTTTGGGAATGGGCCTCTTGGTTCGTCTACTGCCGCCTATCTAATCTAATCTAATAATCTAAATAACTCCAAGAAGCATTTTATATATTACGATTAATATTATTTTTGAGTAGTTTAAGTCTTCGTCTTCACAACTAAGGCCATCAAACAGAGGAAGAAAGAAGGGACATACGTATAGCATGTCGATAGAAACGTGGAACCCATGCACGAAGGTGGTCCCGCACAAGATCAACGGGCACTTGAACAGTAAGTCTGGAAAGAAAGGCATTACCTGTAGATGACAGCAAGATCGGTAGGAGTATGAAATCGGAAGAAAGTACTGTGGACACAACAGACGTACCAACAAAGCATTCTACTGTAGTTGACAAACACGATATCTTTCCTGCTGTTCAACGTTTGCGTTTAATTTCATAGTTGTCGAGTGGCTATAACGTAAAACGATTCGTGAAAGTGAGTCATCATCAATTATTGTCAGTGTTACTGTTCTCTGTTGTGTTCTAGTGAACAAAAATAAAAGTAGTGAACTCGGCTGTGAAAAAACAGCTGCGGTAAATTCGTGATGAACCCCGCATGGGAGATCAGGATGCCAGTGAGTGAATTATTAGCTTAACTTTTCGCCACTATAAATGAAGATTTTTTACTCGCCAGTCAGCTGCTACAACTTGAATAAATATCTCGACCATAAAATGAGGGTGCAATATCGATTAATAGTTATGGAATGCTGAGTTCGCGTATCGTGACCTTGAACTGTTCGTGGTTTCTGTTTGATCTCGTCTGGACAGACACAGAGAAGTGTTTGTGTTTTTGCTTCTCGATTATTGTGTCTGTGAATGATACAGTGATGGATCGTGTAGACGCGGCTTTAGCCTGGTGGGGAACGTTCGCTGCTCCGCGAGCAAACCTCTGGCCAGCTTTGCCGGAAAGCGGGCCACTGTGCTGCTGGCGCAGGACAGCCTAGGCCACCTTCAGAATGTTGTCCAGGTAGCCTTGGGACAGTCCCCGCGACGTCTACCGTGTAATAGGACTCTCCGATCTAGTCTTCACATTACTAAGAACGAGTCTAGTTCGAAACGTTGCACACCGTCATTTTAATGAGGTATTTGTCTATGATCACCTACGTAGCAAACAATTTATGCTAGAGAGATAAAATCGAAGTTACGTTATGTAGAAAAAGTTGTACACTCCGAAGTTATTTTTCGTTTGGATGAACCGCGTATAATGAAGGCGGCGTATTGATATTGATCCATTATCCAGACCCACCAATAGATAGACGCAGTGTTTCAACCTTTAAAACAAAAATGCATGAACTAGAGGAGTAGAACAACTAGGTATCATAGACACCCATAACTAAGAGAATGGGGAATTTGCTATGACCACATATTTCCCTTCCTATTACCTACTTCACTCAAACCTCAGCATTCCCATTTACAGTTATAATACTAGTGCTTCTTGTACGGCAGTATCTTATATGAAATTAACCAATATTCATGGCTACAGGTAACATGTTCCTGTGATATGACGCAGTATGTTAGCAATGAAAATAACGAGATCATGATGATGTGCGACACACCAATGTCATACTTACGTTTTCGTAGTAGGCTTGGGGTAGTGATGCATACGGCGGTTGCACATAATTTTCTTCTAAGAAAAGTAGATGGTCGTAGCACCAGAGCTTCGGAACATACGTGTATGGAGATTCCGTACCACTAATCATAGAATCCCTTATGTTTCTCCGTTCGCGGCGATACTGGGTGCGTAAAGTGTTAATTTTTCGCTTAACATCTTCAACGTTGATGCCTGGTGCATCAGTCATTAATTTAGTCACTAATTTTTTCATAGTTACAGTTCGCTTATGTTTGAATTTGTAGTCGGGGTGAGCGACTTTCCATAAGGCAGGGTACTCTTTCAAAGCCTCTAGGAGCATAAGTGTTGTTGCTTTGGTCCATTCGAATACACTTGGAGCAGCAGTGTCCGCTACTCCTAGTTCACCGGGTAGAGCAGCGACGGCACACATCCTTACTCTCTGACAGTTTATTCGGCACTAAAGCAAGGAGGCTTAATAAATTCAACCTCCTTGACGCAGCTGCCAAATCTCAGTCATGCAGTATAGCTGAGCTTGCCCAAAAAAGTCGCTAAATATAAAAACTGTACATCTATTTGTGCATCGGCTATATGATAGAGGTAGAAGGCACAAGTTTTTTAAAGAGGAAAGACCTGCAATATTTACCATTAATGAATCACAAAACTAGACAACTTTTATTGTTGTTTATATTCCAGGTACTGTAATTTGCAACATTTTTTTTACAGAGAGTGATTGCTCTACGGTATGTTTTCAATCTCTTCCTCAGTGAGTGGTTTCTCTTATATAAGAAGCATGAAGTCGATAGCAATAATAATACGTACAAGCACAAACGACAATTACTTCTCATACTCATATCAACTGTATCCCCGTGCAAAATTCAGCTTAAATAGTTTTTTTTTGCACACTGGCCCGCACTGTTATTAATACTTATTATGCGAGAGAACTGCTAGCAAGAAAAAAAAGCCAAAACTATCAAAATGCATAGATACTGACTCAGGGCGGCAAACTAGTTTTCAAATATTTCAAATGGTAAAAAAAAATCCCAAATCTCTGCAACAATTGTTGGAAATTCATGTGCACAATATTTATAGATTTATCTACTTTATTTACCGCTCAGCTTTCAGCTGCATTTGAAGATCTTGTTTATGTATAAATTTTGATTTATATTAACCAGTCCACGCAAATCTTACATAGAGCTGATGCGCGGACTACATTCCGACCAGCAAGTTTCAGACAGATTAAAGGGAATTGACTTTTTAAAAATCTTTTTCCATGTTTACAACCAGCTGACTATTCGCGAGGATGCAAGGTTATCACCGTGTCCGTGCGTGCGTCAGTCCAGACTTACTGGAATTTCATATAAGGCCTCTTTTTGTGACCCCTTTGCGGATGATTCTGCCTGATTGCGCATGATCCGCGCGTTTTTGTGACCGCTTTTTGACGTGACTCTGATGGCAATCAATAGTGATCAGTGGTGAAAATTGATCGCAGCGTAATTTCCTTCACAGGCTAATCATTCGTGATGAAAAAGTGATTCCAGCCGTTGGACGAGTAAAAATTCAAAATTTGAACTGGATGGGTGTGATGTTTTCTTATATTTAGGGATTAGTTGAATAGTGTGATTGTTTGTAATATTGACTTCCAGAATTGTAGTTTCCTTAGTTTTATGCCTGTGTATGTTCAAAATGCTTTGAATACTGCTAGTTCATTATGCATTGGCTTCAAAATAAATAAAGGTTAATAAAAAATCCATTCCCTACACTACCCAAATACGATAAAAATATATTTTTCTAAAATTGGCATGGCGTCTCTGGTTTGTTTACAAAATCGTTGGCTGTTCTTGTGCTTTTCAGCGATCACGATGCTCATGACACGGTGATTCTGATCACGAGCGTGGCCACAAAGAGACTCCTCTAATAGAAAGTGGGTAGCACAACTCACACCTGCACAAAGAGGAGCTAATACTAGCGGGTTTTTCGCTAAATTGGCAAACCTGCTTGATCTTCAGCGCTGTCGCCTTACACCGCTCTGCCGTCTACGCGCCACACTATAGTCCAACCACCGAGAAGAATAATTAGAAGATAAAACAAAATAATATCTATGAAACCTCCCTGCTAGAGTCGACAGAGAGTGGTTGGGAGTCTGAACGCATAAGTTTGCATCCTGTGACGTGGCAGCACATTCCCAAAGAGGACAGAGCGGGCGGAGTCTAGAGAGCAGTTCTGTATCGGTCGATGACATGCGTCTTTCATTTACCATTGCTGGTGTGATGGGGCGACGAGCTATAAAACATTTGTTCATGCGGGTGTCATTTTTTTCAATTGTTCTAAGAGCGAGTTCATACTTCTTCCATATCAACGGGTTCGATCATCTGAACGACCAAGATCTGTGCATCAGCTTTTTGTTGTTGCTATCTGCCCGTAGAAGCAGGAAGCAAACATTGTAAAGCCTCGTGGAGACGGTCAATATTTTCTTCGAAGTTTGTATTTGCCGAACGATTCTGAATGACAAACACTCGCGGCGAGGCCTCGACTTTTGTGACTGCCGCGGATCTAACCTGTTGGAAAACTATCATCGCGAACATGCGGCAGTTTGATGAACACAAAGTTGAAAATTATATTACGCTGTGAGAATAACATAATTATTTGCATACGGCTTCATTATAGACGGGGTTGGCTGGTGTAAACCAACTAAAAAGACAATGGTTTAAATCAACTGAAACATGTTTTTATATACCACCATGTATGAATGAAAAACATATTCTCTAAAGAGCCTAAAATTTGATATTTAATTAATGTTTCCCTAACATATAATGTAACAATAAAGTGATAAATGTGAGTTGTTTCGCATTTTTCTCCCATCAATCGAGGAGTTTAGATCTTGTAAAATACGTAAGCATTCAGTTTATTTTGTGTTATCTTAATTGTACACATGTTTTAGAATGTGATACCGCAAGCATAGTTTTTTTTTTTTTTTTGTTCTTCACAAAACTATTCTGTTAGATTTTGAGTTTTTAGGTTTTTGTCTTCATCTCCGAACGATGGATGGACCATGCGATTGAAGCTTTTCAAGTTTCACATTGCGTGTACCAAACTACCAACAGGTAGGTAGACGTTCGTGAGAAGTTTCTAATATTATTTTCTGTCTCGAAGATTCGATGGGTGTGGGTCGCGTGAAATAAGTTATTTTTTATATTCTACCATCCGCTGGGCGTGGATTATGAAGAGCTTTGAATGTATTCTATTCTCTATGTTACAGAACGGTACATCAGGGTACAAACTCAAATTTTTTCTCCACTGTACCTACGATGTGTTTAGATCGGTTTTAATGGTAGCTACCTATTTTCGGTCTCGCAGAACGATGCTTTCGGATCCTGTGAAGTGACGTACATCAGAGATCGCCTGCGTACTCAGGCATCACGGGACGTGCTGCGTTGCACCCACCACGCCGTAGAAACTTCTCTGGGGCTGCACTCTGTCCCGTTGTTGCTTGGGGTGAGTTCCGATCGCTGGCTCCGTTTCGAATGTAATACGTTGGACAAATTCTCCTATATATTCTTGTCATGTAGAATTTTCTAAGCAGGGCTCGAAAACTGGAGTGCATCCACTATCAACTTCATGTGTGATATAGGAGTTATTATTATTGAGCTCCCACGGACAGGTAATACAACCCAAATGAAGTATCTTGCAACACCGGGAAGCCCAAAACGCTGCTAAATTAAATCCAGCAAAAAAAAAAAAAAAAACATTAACAACTGACTTGAAAGCCTGCAGGCCAATACGACCAAAAGCCGATGCCGTCAACAAATTCTAAACCTTAGCCGAACAGGGCACGAAGCACCGACAGAACTGATAGGTTCAACATACGACAGCTTCCAAATTGAAAGAGTGTGCTCCGCGCGCAGCACGAGTCACTCCCCCAAAAACCTTGAGGGCACGGAGAGCAGAATACAACCAATGCCTTTCATTATTTTACACCGTATAAAACATACATCGCTCTGCTACTCTTCTCCTGTTCACTAGATCATTATCAGCACACAGCCTGCTGGCTGAACTAACAAGTCGGTCCAACAGACGCAAGTAAGTGACAGCAGCTGAAGCCCAGACCTGTGAGCAATACTCTAACACAGGCAGCAAAAACGCATAAAAACATCTGCGGGCAATCTGACTGTCACCAAACACAAAATTCACTTTACGCAGGAGCCCAATCTTAGTGGAAGCACGTGACACCAACCTCCTACTATGCGGCTCAAAAGTAAGCATCTCATCAAAGACAACACCAAGAATCTCCAAGGAGCTGGTCTTGAAGCAAAGTGTCATCAATCTCCAGTTGGGGATGCTGCGGTACAAGTGTCTGAGACCAATTGAAAATCATTGACTTCGTCTTACTGGCATTCAGCTTCATACTCCAGGCCGAGAACCATGCACTAATGCGTGACACATAAACATAACTTTTTCACTAAGGTTACAGTCCGCTGGGCGTTATCAAAGCTTGAATTGCATAAGAACAGTGTGTGTATCGGTATGTATTCCTGCCTCTGTCTGGCTGATGTCACGTGCCCTCGTCCGTGCGCATCCAGATGAATGTTTTTCAGCCTAGCATCGCCTTTGATTCAGTATGCATGAGCTTTTGAGCAACTACAGCGTGCATGGCTGCCTGTTTCCGTGTTTGTTTGTTTTGGTGATCGTGCGCATGCATATACGTGAGTCTACTGCGCTTAGGGCATGTTCGACTGAGCGCCAAAATAAAGTCTTCGAGACTGGGCTTGTTGTTGTAGTTACGCAGGGGAGGCTCCGGAGGGGGTCGAGCAAGTGGCGGAAGGTATGAAAAGGAAGGAAGAAGACACAGGAAGTGAAGTACAGATAAAGGATTGTCCCATAGACAGGTTGGAAGGAGCGGAGTGGGATGGAAGGACATTCGAATAGGTGATTCACAGTGTGAGGGCCACTGCGGCATTCGGGGCAGGAGTCTGAGTCTGTTTGTCTGACCTTGTGGCGGTAAGACATCAGGGCAGAGCAAAAGCCTGAACGTAGCTGCGATAGGGTAGAGCAGGCTGCCTGTGGAAGAGCGGTCTCCTCAGGCGAAATCTCCCTTGGAACGGCGCCCAAAACCCTGTTTACAGGGAGACGGTCTAGTGAAGCTCGCACGACAGACCGATGAAGGAAGGCTTGTCGCAAACTTCGACAGACGCTTTGGCTTCACCACTTTGAGTGGTGTTGAAGGAGTTGACAGTAACGTGATTATGTTGAAGCTGCTGAAAAGTCCATTTTACCGAGCGACGTCGAATATATGGAAGCCTCAAGAGTAATCTATTGAGGGTCAATGCCCGAAACTCAATTCAAAGCGTCGAAGCAAGTGCACCTGCGTGAACTTTCGAACAAGTCAGGCCTCGTAGGCTTAATTTTAGTGCCCAATCGAACGTGCCCTCTGTCATGCATCTCAATCTGAATGAATTTTGGACCAGTTTAACGTGGGTGTTCGCCTGTTTGTGTATCTACTGTACATTCCTCTGTCCAGACAATGGCCTATGTCCTGGCGTCCTCTGTGTATCCAGATGGTTTGTATGCTTTTCTACCTTGCATTCATTGCCAAGAAGTTACATAATCCAAAGATTAAAATGCTGTACTGCATCCTTCAGCGTGTTCGATCCGCTGAACAGTGGATCATGTCGCCTGTAGCGAGACTGATGTTCATTAATTACCTCCGCGGAGGAGAGTATGTTATTGCCCCTGTGTCTGAGACAAACATAACTCAAAAAGATTACCATGGCCTTTCATGAAATTTGCAGGGACTATTAGTATTAGGCGTGTCAGGAGGAGCAGTTGGGTAACATTTGGTAATTATCCGTTTGATCGTTTATTTATTCATTTATTTTGGGGTGCGGTAAATAAAAGAGTTCCACACGGGTCTTTATAAAATGTTACGAGTCACACGCGACCAAATTTTGGCGATGATCTGTACTGCTGTTTGGTATCTGCCTGTTATTTTCCTGTTTGTATAACAATATAGCGCGAATATTCTTGCAATTGGGAGGAATATCTAGGAATAGTACGAGGGACAAATGATTTAGTTTAAGCTGTGGTAGAAAATAAATATTGAATTCAGGACCGATTTGAATTTTTCATCAGAACTAGGTTACTTGGCACAGGTTTGCGCTCTAGAGGTGCTTTTCTAGTTCAGATTGTATTTGTATGTCGTCAGTTTGGAGGTAAAAAAAAACTATTGTCATAAAGAAGATATCCATCATCTAAACCTGCTAAAAAGTTGTTCCTATTTTTAAACCATGAAACTTTCACTCGCCTTTGGAGTTCCGAGTTTAAGTGAAATCTTAAGTAAAATGATGAAATTCATTCTTAAGTAGACTTACCCAATTCTGATTGTATACATTTACTAGAAGAGAAGAAAGACATGAAAAACCTTCCAGACTTGGTTCCTGATGGTACCAAAGCTTGCTAGAGTGTACAGTGTATTGATTTAAAAGTACCGTAACTTTTTTCCTTTTTTTGCTCGCCAGGGGCTAGATCTGGTTGGAAGTACTTCCAGCTGCATCTACAATTGGCAACAACCTCCTGATGACAGCACTGGTTTTGGAGACCTTTTAGACACGGTCACATGCACGGAACAATTTTTAATGTCTCCACTTTTCTCATCATTAACAAACTCGCTCAATGTGACCGTAGTCTCCACATTCTCAAAAATACGGTCGGCTACGCTCACCCAAGACCATCGAGATTGTAAGTTGTAGGAACAGGGTAGGCTATCTCCGTAAATTTACGTATTTCGTACAGCATAAGTCATAGGGAAAAATTAGGTGCGTGTGTAGTGGACCTCCATAAAATTGAAGAATTTTCAAACTGACTAAACGCCACCAACATTATTGGTAAAACTAGCTAGTTGTAATCGATACCATTGCAGTAAAACTGTTTGTCCGTCAGTCCGTCCGTCTGTCTGAAGCCTTCTCTATACCGTGTGCGGGATGCGCTCTCGTCGTTCGCGACGATTTGTGTACGTGTTTGTATACGCAGATCGTGTGCGTGTGAGCGGCGTTCAAATTGGCGCGCCGCGCTGCTCGCTCTATCGCTGATTAAGTTAGGTTACGTTAGGTAAGGTTAGGTTAGGTTAGGTTAGGTAACGTTAGGTAACGTTAGGTAAGGTTAGGTAGGGTTAGAAAAGTTAGGTTGGGTTAAGTTGCGTTAGGTTAGGGTAGGTATGGTAAGGTTAGGTTAGAAAGTTAGGTAAGGGACTAAGGGTAGGTTAGGTAAGGGACTAAGGGTAGGTTAGGTAAGGGACTAAGGGTAGGTTAGGTAAGGGACTAAGGGTAGGTTAGGTTAGGTTAGCTTAGTTTATGTCACCCTCGCCTAAAATTGACGGTTTGTCCGCATTTGTCTGTTTTCGCTCTCTTTAGGCCGTACAGTCGGAAAATCCGAACTAACTTCGGGTAAGTTGGACTATATTCGGGTTTAGCATCGGGTAGGTTAGGCGAGGCAAGGCCTGTTTTTTTTTTAAATTTCGGTACTGTCAATTTTAGTCAATGGTGAAAAGGGGTTAGGTAGTGTTTATTTTAGTGGTGGTGCTCGCAGGAAAGCTTACGTGAACGCAAAGGTGTCGTGAACGACGGTAGTGCATCCAGGATGCACAAGCGGCAAACTCGCCATTCGCTGTGTACGTTTGTGTACGGGCGTCGGTGTACACGAGGGCGGCGTTCACGTTCGGCTGCTGTGCCTGCGCGCTGTATCGCATATTACGTTAGGTTAGGGTTAGGTTAGGTTTTGTTACATTAGGTAAGGTAGCGTTAGGTAAGGTTTGGTAAGGCTAGATTAGGTTTGGTGGTGTTTTCTGGTGGTTATTACGCGGCAAGAAAGCTTACTTGAACGCACGAACCTCGAGTTTACCCAAGTGTTTACCGCGAGTGCATCCGGGATACGAACCTGGGAACGGATCAATACTTACTATAGACCTGAGCACGGGATTTTGTGAACTTGATAGCCGTGGTGTACTTTCTGGGTTTTGTGGACTTAGATCACTTAATGGATTTTGTGGGCCTGGTGGATTTTGTAGAATTGCAAACTTTTTCGATTTTATGGTATACTATGAATTCATTTATATATATTTTCATGACTAATTCAACAAAAGGGTTGCTGGTAGTCTACTGATCATAAAGAATATCTAAAAGAGCGAAACGCACTTAATGTCATGTATCCCTTGAGGTTTTAATATTAGTTAATAATCTAATCTAATTCAGACCATGCATAGGTACAGTAGGCTCCATTGTTACACAATGCAATCACCTATACGAAGGAGTAAGCACTCATGTGCTCATGTCCCATTTTCAATAATGCATGTATTCTTATAAATAATTCCCCTGTGCTTTCAATGGAAAAAGTAATCGCTCAAATGTTTCACAGTGTGTTTGTAGAGCTTGGAGAGCAGCTCGTATTAGTTTAGAAAAAATAAATAAAAAATGGCTAAAAAAATGAATAAATTATGAACCCCGTAATTAACAAACGTGACATTCTTCATGCATTTTCGGAAAGTTTGAACGGTGCAACATCTCGTGTTCTTAAACATCTGAATGTTAGGGAAACTTGGCGCTTTTTTATTACTTCTGCCGAAGAAGCTATGTTTTTGCCCGCGTCTGTTAGCAACATAACTCACAAGTTATGAACGGATCTTTATGAAATTTACAGGGACTGTGATCGAGGTGCGTCTAGGGAAACAGAAGCAGGTGATCAAGTTTTTTTTTTTTTGTGGTGAACCGTTCACCTGTTTGTTTGTTTGCTTGTCTTCTGTCTCGTTGTTCTCGGCCACATAATTTAGAAAGGTATGAACGGATCTTCAGGAAAGTTAGAGGAACTGTTGGAAATGGTATGATTAACAAATGAAAAAATTTTGGTGATGGACCGTTTTGAAATTTCTTTAGCATTGCATTGTAAAGCGAGGGTCTACGCTCTCGGAGTGTTTCTCGTTTATGATGTAATTCAATTTTTTTTTGCAAAAAAATTGAAATGGCTTGAGTAATGAGTATGGTGTACAGAACTGTAGATTAAATGTATTGTTGACCCGATACAAACCTACGCAGGTTCTCCTTTTAAACAAAGTTTGAAACAATGTCATTCGCGTGCGAAAATCTGGCTTCTAGGTTGATCCTTGCAGACCAACGGTTCCCAATCTTTTCTATGCCTAGCACCGCTAGACAACTCTTAACATGTTTTCGCAACCCTACAAAATAAATAACTTATCAGATGACTGAAAATAAAATTTTGTACTCAGGGTTCCCAGAAATTTAATAAAGTTAAAGTGCTAAGTTGTACAATCCAAGATGGCGCAACCTATAAAAATGCATCTTGTAGCCCCGGTCACGAATCCTTGTTCCAGGGTTGGGAAATTAGTTAGGAGTCAATTTAAGCAGCCCTACTTCATTCCAGTGGCCAACCGTCAGTACGAGAAGACCCCCATGCTGCTGCAGCCACCTGTCTTGGACATGAGAGGTAAAGAACATCGTTAATTAATAGGTAGATAGGAATTGCTTTTCTTCTGGCTGTTAAAACTGTACCCATAAACCCTCAACTCATTTTCTCACGTTATAATCTGCCACTCTCGTTGGAATAGTACCAACTGAAATGTTTTTACATAGCCCACCCAATGACAGCGCCTTAATTAAACATCACTTTTCGTAGGACTAACACTTCTTGCAATTGCCACAATTGAGGGAAGTTATCTCTAATTTTACCATGTTGCTCTACCTCGCTACAAAGGCTGTTCGCCCTTTGGAGTAGAATGGTTTAAAGCCCTTATAGCTCATATAGCGCGGTCTGGTGCGACGGGTCAGCTAGCTGTGTATATACCTAGCCGCTAAATATAAGCCTTTACCAGGCATAAGATTCCTCCTGACCTCAACAGTAGTTAGTGCTATTCCTAAAAAAAAAATAATAATTCTAGCCTCCCGGCAACGGGTCAAAGATCACTATCCCATTTTTAATGATATAGTTTTGTGTGCGAATAAACTTGGTTATACGTCAAGCTATGAAGCTCTCCTTCATTTCTGTAGAAACAGATTTACTGTTTGACTTCAGTATGCGATTAACATAAAGACAATGTTTTAGGCGCTTTCAATGTTAGATGACACCACTGCCCTAACAGCTTTTATGATCACCCCAGAAACTCAAGTTCGAATTTCCCTCTCCGGACGGCCAAGATGGGAAATTACTAATATTTGTGGCTTGTGCATTTCTGACGTTACGAAGTTGCTCACGAGCTTTATCGTCTTGTGAAGAATTCGGTACTGATTATTACGAATTCATTGCTGATTATGATAAAGTCGATACTGATTATAGTTAATTTGATATTAAATAGGATAAAGCCGATAGTGGATGTGATGGAATTCGGTACTGATTGCGATGAATTCGGTGATACCTGTGATGAATTCGGAGCTGATTTTGATAAATTCTGAATTTAATGTGAAGAATTCTGTGCTACTTGTGGTGAATTCGTTACTGATTGTGATGATTTCGGAACTAATTGCGAAGAATGCGATTATAACAGATGAATTTGATACTAATTGTGATGAATTCACCACAAATGAACTGAAAGCTCGCCCTTGCTACTCAGACTGTTCGGGGGCAGCGGAGAAGATGCAGAGTTTCTGCACCGTGAGCAGCAGCAGCAGGACTGCAGGGGACCCTCAGCAGCTGCTCACCGAGGCGCTCACGCTCACCGAGACACTCTTCTGCTCACCAGCGTTTGGCTCAGAAGTGGTTCTGCCTACTCACTGCAGTCCTGAGAAAAGGTACGATTTAGTACAATACATTTAGTGCAGAGAGCCATTAGTGCTGTAGAGGAGATGCTTTGAAATCGTAATGACGGCTATTCCATTTCCAGGTCTTGTTCGGTACTGAGCAGAATACGGAGTCGAAGTCGGTACGCTTTGGGGTGAAGGAGTCGGAGTCGAATGCTGTCGAGATTGAGGAGTCGCTGATTGTCCTATTTTGTCAAGAAAAAATTGTCACACTCGGTCATTTTCGGGTTTCAAGGAGTCAGTGCCGGAAACTTTAAAACCCAGCAGTCGGAGTCGGACTCTCTCCATCCTACTGCCCGAACCTTGTGCTAATAAAGTTAGTTTACTGATGATTCACCACTCAATATACCATAGCTAAATGGTTCAGAAGTGGTTCTTCCTGCTCACTGTACTCCTGAGTCATTGGGTGCATTTTAATACATGGGGTGCGGAGCACCAGGAGTAAACAACTCATTATAACGGGCACTCTCCAAATTTGTTACCCTGGACGGTGATAACCGGTTGTTTCTAACAACACAAATTGGTTCTGGTGTAGCTGTTTCTAATTCTATCAATTCTATTCTAATCATAATTTTTTTCCACATATCTAGAATTAAAAAATGTCCAGCTAGTATCTGTCTTTGTAAAATTATGCGTCCGACATCATGTCTTAAATAACTGACAGACACTGATTATCCACTGGTGCAAATCTACAATCTAACTGTCAGTTTTCTTCCCATATTAGCCTTAAAACAGAATGCCTTAGGGTGCCGCGTTCTTAAAATGTTGTGCACTGCCTCCAGATGAGACAATAAGTGCATTTTACTTTCTATTTATTTATTTAATTTTGTATTTACTCAGTGATCAGCCTAAGATTCAGCTATAATATGTGTCCTTATATGCTAGATCAGGCACCCATAACAGCTTAACATAACCTAAATATCCTTAGCTAACTATTCTAACTTTACACGTACTCCCAGGCAGGCCACACACTGTGCCAGTAGAAATGCTTCGTTGTAGGCGTTGTGTGTTGCGTAAACGAATTGGGCGGTTTAAATAGGTAAGCAATATTGTTATGAGAAATAAAGTTTTACTTTAGGTTTTAATGGGTTGAGGTGGTATATTATACAGAAATATTAGAACGATAACTATGCCGTTCCTAGTCCAGTTTGTCGACATATCAAATTCAACTTATCGTTTGTGCCGCTCAATTCTTCAAAAACAAATGTCAGTGTGCCCTTCGTAACAGAGTGAGCACTTCTTCCATGCAGTGACAAATTGAGTTTCGTTCTGGAAAACATATCAAGGAAACAGCGTTATGGTAGCGACAAAGGAATTTTATGGTAATGATAGAATGTTTAACGATGAGACTATCCCAAAAATTCGGCTTCTGCACTCTGACGTCACCTCACCAACGGCAACGCTCTTTGTGAGGATCTTCTTTAAGTGTACTGTGAGATACGGGACCCTAATACAGCGTGCAAATATTTTACAATTCAGTGTACTGTGAGGTACAGGACTCATTGTAATGACCTCTAATACAGCGTGCAAATATTTGACAATTCAGTGTACTGTGAGGTACAGGACTCATTGTAATGACCTCTAATACAGCGTGCAAATATTTGACAATTCAGTGTACTGTGAGGTACAGGACTCATTGTAATGACCTCTAATATACAGCGTGCAAATATTTGACAATTCAGTGTACTGTGAGGTACAGGACTCATTGTAATGACCTCTAATATACAGCGTGCATATATTTGACAATTCAGTGTACTGTAAGGTACAGGACTCATTGTAATGACCTCTAATATGCAGCGTGCAAATATTTGACAATTCAGTGTACTGTGAGATACAGGACTCATTGTAATGACCTCTAATACAGCGTGCAAATATTTGACGAATGAGCGCATTAGGCAAAGTTCTTATAGGAGCGCGAGCTCCTTCACAAATCACAGGCACTATGTATTGTAACCGTTGGATAATGATACAAGTCAGTATAATAATATTCTGTGAGGTTGTATTAGCACTGTCTGTCTGCCGATCTATTCATTTGATCCTTCGTTTCTACAATTTCACTTATGAGTTGCAAATACGCCTCTTTATTATTGCGCATAAGTCTATGAAGACGGAAATTTTCAAGGATGCTATTTACTTTTTGTGATGGATATACCTAGGACGAGTCTCCTCTTGTTTATTTATTATATATCGTAATGTATTGCCAGTTTGCTATTTTGGCTGTCACCCTCACTGTATATGACGAAGGACACGAAGGATTTTAATTTCTAATAGTTTTGTACTTTCAGGTCTGCTCTTGCTGTAGCTGCTGCTTTATCGGGAGGGCCTCGTGTGCTGCATTTCTTTTATCATTCGCTACCGGTGAGCAAACACTACAGGTTCATCATTTACAAGGATTATGTTTCAACTTTGACTCAAGCCTGCATAATGACCAAACAAGTTCAAAGTTTCTCGTTGAAAGAGTGTTACTTAAAACGAATAAGGTAATTTATTTTTATATAGGGTACTTCGACTTATATTACGAAAACAGCATTTTATTTAATGAAAAACAAAATGGCAAAATTGTTCATGTGAACCGCTTATCCATAATTGATGGCTGTAGAACGGGTCTAGTTGATTTTTACGTTGAGAAATACAGATTTTCCACTCTCACCAAGGAGGGTATGTTTTGTTGAAGTTTGGTTCTTCGTTTGTCTGTCACAAAGATAGCTAAAAAATTTCTGGTTAGATCTTTATGAAAAAAAAGTTTGCTGGGAATGTTGGGAGGAACAGGTGATTAAGTTTTAGAGAAGATCTGTTACACCGTTTGTTTGCTTGTCTACCAGTCTTTTAGTGGCAACATGACTCAAAAAGTTATAAAGTGATCTTTTTCATACATATTACTGGATATTAGGAATGCTATGAAAATCTAATGACCAATTTTTTTTTTTTTTGTGGCGATCCGTTAAATATTTGTGACGATCTATTTACCCGTTTGTCAGTTTGGCTGCGCATATGTTTGTCTTATTGTTTATCAGAGCGTGACTCAAGAAGTTACGGGCGAATTTTAGAGAAGTTTATAAAAGCTGTTAGAAATGCCAGGATGTATAAATGCCAATTTTTGGTGATGATCAAAAGGAAATCCTGGTTTCCGGATAGTTTGAATATTTTGTTAATATTGCCTTGTTTGGCGGAGGTATGCGCACTCAGAGTGCTCTCTAATATTGCAATGAGTCCTTGAATTGTGTAGGAAAGTTCCTTTATTTATAATTCATTCGGACTTGTCACTAATTTTCTAATAAATATTGTTCAATTGGACTAAAATTTGGGCATGAACCTTTTCTACCTGAGTAAATTTAATACAATGTAGCGTTACTTAGTGAAATAAAATTTTTCTAGAATTTTTTCCTCATGTCAATTGCGCTGCCGAACCAAGTTGCTTGCCTTCTCATAATAATCATAATCGGATCACAGTGTATGCCGCAGGTTTGTGAGGGCTAGCAATATATAGTATTAATATAGCTTGAAATTGATAGATATATGTAGAACATTAATCAATAGATATTAATTGCGATAACATTTTACTTGTACAAAATTACTGATTATAATTATCATATCAGGCGCATGCGCGATTAGCTTACGACTAACTATTGGTTTAATGGCAATTATCCATCACTTTCAAGAATTTTATTGACCTTCGTTGACTACTTTGACTGTGTGTTGCCCTTTATTTGTCTTATCAGATATTATTATTTTATTTTCAATAATTTTGTTGTTGTATTAATTATGATGAGATAAATATGCGAATGTTTCCCCCAGGAAGTGTTGCGCAGCACCACAGAAGACGCTGGGGTTGCGTTGCTGCTGCCTCTGGCTCTGCACCGTCTGGCGCAACACGACCCTCTCACGCTTCCGCAGTTCTACAACCAACCCAACAACATGCACGTCTATACGCAGGTGTTTTTCGGTGTTCAGTTGTTACAAAAACAAAGTATTAATTTCTGTCAATCATACAGAACTAAGCTACCTGTAACATTTAATATGTATACTAGTCATGTTTTTTATAATATTTTTCGTTTTTTCACAGGAGTTAGTTAAAGCCGCCGCACTTACTGCAAAGTGTCCTAAGAGAGAAATATGATGGCCAAACGTTAGAAGCAAATCGATAAATCTATATCGAGTAAAACGTTTCTAGAACGATCAAAATCGGTAAAAAAAAAGTCGAAAAGATATAATTAATATAAAATACATGATTATCATACAAACATATTCTGATCAACATACACGTGTGTATCAGTAAGTATGCAAACTTGCGCCACTGTTTTTTTTTTTTCCGAAAACTGACTTCATACTTGATTTGAGGCCTTTTGAATTCTGCTGTACGATGCACCTAGTCAACGCTTCTCATGATTACATTATTACTTTGAAACACACGTGTATCTCAGGCGCTCAGCGAAGTATCTTTCTTTCTGAAGCTGCATGTATATAGCACCTGAACTATCATGTATGTTTATATTCTTATTCACTTAATCCTTCAGGGGACATAGCATGAAAATAGCTCAATTGGGTTAGCTTCGCCTATCCTATGTTATGGGGAGCAGCGTCCCCAGAGGGACCCTATAGTGCCTATATAGGATACTTTAGCGTCAGCTAGGCCTATGGGACGTCTTTCTTTCGTGCCCATATCCACATCCTTCCAGTTTTATGTTTCTAATGATTATCTTTTATTCTGCTGTTCCACTTTTCCTAACTTGCAATTCTAGCTCGAGTTCATCCTGTGTGGGTGCACCCACGTGCATGGATTCTTCGTTTCTCTCTACATACTGTATATGTCCCTTACGACCTCGTCTATTAGATCGCCTTTGTTGAGGAGGCGGAAGCTCAAACTATCCAATCTAATAATGATAAAGTGATAATCTAATGATGAGCAACGTTGACTATGAAACTGGAACAGAATGATTCCCAGGGTTTCATTTCTACCGTACATTTTTTCCTTTGTATTCAAAGTTTGCTAGTGAGAAGTACATACGTATGGAAATTGAGTGGATAGGTTCAGTGTATTAGTGGTAGTGTTCAATAACAGAGTGGCTTTTGTGAGTTGTTTCGTTGTATATTACTGACAATATATGGTGGTAGAGTTACTTTTGTACCAAGTCTTGTTGCATGTCAGTGACAGCGTGCAATAGTAGAGTTTCTGTAGCAACTAGTTTCGTTTTCCCCTCGAGATGGCGCGTTTCCTAGTGCGGGAGTCCACGCGCCCTGGTGGTCTCGGAACGGTCGGTATCGGGGGGCTGACCTCCCTTATGGCCGCCCTGAGGACCACGGCTCCCCAGTTATTTGAGGTCCTGCTAGTGGAGCATGGGGCCGTGATCTCCCCTGAGCAGGCGTGCTCCGGAACTGCTCACCATGAGGTAAGACATGAGTGGAGATACTGAGGTAACACTTGTTGAGTTAAATTATAATTTGAAGATATGACAGCAAATCATTTATAAGTGCGTTTTCTTGCTCACTGATTATTTAATAGAGGCCTTCACTCTGTCCCAACTTATTTTCTGTTTACTAGGTCCTATACCTGTTTGACAGACCCAGTTATTGATTCATTCATTAGGTCTAATTTCCAGATATTATACAGGCTACGTTCGCTGTTCTGTAAGCCTCATAATTTATTCATCAACCCCTGTTTCGTACACTAAACCCCCTTTTCTCCTCACCCCGCGTGTTTAGTTCACACAGTGCCCCTTTTCCCTCCACATATCGGGCCTTTACAAATTTTTTACCTTTTCTTCAGACAGCGCACCTACTATTCGTACTGAGTGCACTGCCCCAGCGACCCGCGGGGTTCGTGAAGGCCCTGCGGCAATGCTTCGCCACCGACAGTGTGATGGTGCAGACCGCCGCCATGGACTCCCTCAGCACCCTCACCTGTGATGAGGAGGTCCGTTATTGGTTGGAGGGTTTTATGCGCATTATGGATAACCACGTAAATTCCTTACTATGCATGGTCTCGTGAACTAACAATATGGCCAACTGTACAACATTGGGGCTACGTGCGATGGAAGTTGGACAGCGGAAGGAGCTGGCTCCCAAGGTTGACAAAGCCTAGAGGCATGGGTTCCCTTTAATACCGTAACATATATAGTTACCTAACTTTCCTTGCTTGAAACTCATAGCGTATATTGCTATTATCTATATATGCATGAAAAGTTCAAGTATAAATTGTTATTTTGCCGTCAGCTTTTGATGGTCTCGCTTTCAGGACGTAGCAGAACTGCAGAGGCTCGTCTTAGAGTCGCCGTCAGACCCAGAGATAAGAATAGCAGCATACAGAGGTCTAGCTGCATGCCTTCCTGCCAGACCCCAGCTGGTAAACGCTCTGGCGTTAGCCATAGACCCCACTCATCTCGCTTTCAGCCCTCAAGGTCTGCATCTAATCATACGGTACCTTATATACAGTAATTAATTATAGTAGACATTTATGGTCATAGAAGTTATCATACACGGCATCAGTCAAATGCTAGGAGTCAAAAACTCATTGTCAACGAAATGAGTAGTTCGATGTCTAGCTGTACCACAATCTACATTTTTCGTTGATGTTCTGGTGATTAACTCCTGTGAAGTAAGCAATAGTACGGTAATCCCCCAGTGAGCTTTGATCTGGCGTAAGATATATTGCAGCTCAAGGTCATTAAGCTTGAGTCATGCATGGGATATCGGTCTACCTGCAATTTATGCTACGTAGAGTAAAGGCTCAAGTCAAGGTCTCACCCAGCGCGGCTGAACTTCATGCAATTGTGTGGGTGAGCCACGCAAGCTGCTGCACCCGCATCAGTGAAGCTGAATGTTGCTTAGTCTGTATGTAGCTTAAATAAAGCGATATCACGGTCTCTTCACCTCCCACCTGCCTCTGTAATTTTAGCTAAGCAAAAGTGACGTCACCATTCCCTCCTCCTCTGTGATTGGCCCAAATTTAGAAATTAAATTTCCCGGAAAAGTCAATCATACTATTATAAGGATGTCGCTAGTTATAAGTGCGCGTCCAGTAATTACTGTTAAAAACTCGGTGTTAATTCGGCAGTGGCATCGTACGTTTGGAGCCACACCCGCTCCGTACTGGCAGGTGACGATATCAGTCTGCTGCCTCTCCGGGATCTTCTCCTGCAGGTCCCTCAGATCGTTTCCGCCGAAGATCCTGTTCTTTATGACCCACGTAGACATAGCAGGTGCGTAGAGTATGTAGACGAGCAATTTTTGATGTTTTCAGAATTGATTTCATCTTTCGACTTCAAGTGGAACCCTTAAGTTAACTTAACCTCAGCAAGGCCTTTGGCACATCTTTTTTTGTACACACTTTTCTTTTTTTTATTTTCATGCTCATACTGATGATGCTTTATTTGGTTCGAAGTTTAATTTCCTGATCCTTCATGCGGCCTGGCGCAAAACCTCCTTTTATGCTACTACTAGAAAATAACAAAACAGAGTAAAAAATATGCATTGTCGCATAAGTGAGACATTGAACATGAAAGCACTTCAATTTTCGATCAACTTTTTCCAGATACGTGAGCCGCACCCTTCACCTGAATGCCAGGATGGCCGTGACGCTGGTGCTGGAAGGGATCTGGGGTCGCAGCTCCCCTGTGCCGCGCTCCCTCCGGGGGACCGTATCGGTCCACAGGGACGGCGTTCGGTACGAACTCGTCCAGGTCAGTTTTTGTTACCTGGAATCTTGCACGTCGCTGCACAGATTCTGACTTTGGTTACACTGCAGACACATACAGTGAACGTGATTGAGGGCAGACCTTCTGCTTGTCGGTGACGTCATTTGATTAACTACCGTTTACTGCGACAATGCAATGATCGTACACGTCTGGGACACTGCAGACGCGTGCAGTGCTCTTTATTGACACTGCAGAGATCCTCCTCATCAGCGTTAGTTGGCCTTCTTCTACTTGCTAGATTACCCACATTACGCATTTCTAACATGACCGCTTATATGTCGAAAATAGCTCCTTTTGTGTGAATAAAATTTTCTTAAATACTGTTTCTATTGCTTCTTCTGTGGGGCACACAATCAAGAAATTGGCCTCGGACATTCTCCAGACCTGATACCAACTATACTCTGCTCCTCGTTACATCGTAGCTTTCCATCGTCTACTTTTACTTCTCGCCTCCAGCTCTGCATTCATAACTTGAACAAACACAAGCGCCAGCTGTAAGTGAACCGAAACCAAGTCTTCGACCCCTCACTGGGCTTAGGGCTTTTCGTCCGTCCGTCCGTCGTCCAGTCACTTTGGTATCATTTCCGACGCAGGCGAGCATCCGCGCCTCAGGCGCTGAAGAGCTCATGGCCCACGCGGTGGCCGCCTTCGCTGGTCGGCTGTTCGGTGACCCCGGGCCCGTGCTGCAGGCCGCCACGGACGCCCTGCAGCAGCTCTTCTCTCGGGCCAAGCGGGACGTGACCCTCAGACCTGACGACTTGCGCAACTTCATCCGTAGAGTAAGTGGAAAGTGCGGTAGTTGTTCTTGTCCCCTTTAGTGTTGACCCTGTTAGGTTATTAAAAATGAAAATTGAAGATCAGAAGGTATAAAAATAGAGAACCATTTCGTGACGTATTTCTTTCATTCGATTAATCGTCCATCGGATTCGGAGCCTCGCAATGTAATCTCGGGCTCAACTTCATGAGTAAAACTTTATGTCGCTCAAATAACCGTATCTATGCTGTCGACTTTCACTATATATTTGGCCGAGCTGAACGAGTTGAGCATTTAATTGTATAGTGCGGAACCGATATTAGGAACAACAGTCAGAAGTTGGCCATTGGCGTAACCAGACTTTTACCCGCCACAAAATACCTTCTACTACAGGTACTGTCCAGTGTACCGGGGGAATACAGGAGTGTACCGGCCAGAGCTACAGTAGCTGTACGTTTACTGGGCAAGCCACTGTATTATGACGACCTGTCTACTGCTACCCTGCGACGGCTTCCTTATGTCCTCACCAGGCATGGTTCTTATATGGTGTGCAATACTATTTTTTTTTGCAAATTTTTACTCTATATTTTTACTGTTTTACTGTTTACCCTGAGTATCAAGTTACTTACTTTACTTCTGATTGCTCTTTTAACATGCCACAAGTATCTAAATTTATCAAGTTACGATTTTAGAAAACCCAGGTCTCCAATAAACTGAACCGATATTTTCTTACTTCTGATCGCACTAACCTGATAATAGTATCCAGTCCTGGGTACTGATACTTTCAAGCGTCTTTTTCTATCTTGTATATTTATGTTCTTTTTTCCTTTTCTCCATTTCCAAGAGTTCTTGCTTGGTGCAGTTCCCGACTTTGTGGTTACCGGTGGGAAAGTTACGTTTTCTTTAAAATTGCTTTACAGAAAACAAATCTTACTCTGGATTGCAAGGGATCCTAACCAGGGTGGCGAGATGACCATTTACGACGCCGCGCGAATCTTGGGTTATTTCAAAGCTTCCTAGAGCACTCTAAAGACCTTGGTTATTTGGATGATAAATTTGTTGCACAACTATACTCCGAATTTAATTTTCTACCATATCAGTTATTAATTTTCTATGGGGTACAAAATAATATTGAATGTTTTCAAAGGGTGCGAAGTATAGAAAATGTTGGGCGTACCACTGCCCTAGACCGACACAGGGTGCCGTGAAACTTACACAACACAAGAAAATCTGCCTCAGTTTTGATACAAGTTTTGCAGCATACTTGTTTGTCCTACGTTTTTGGAACGTTTCTTTTAGTCAACACAACAATAAATCGTGATGATTGTCTTCTGTGGGCGCTACCAATTCAGTTTTAGTACACTAAATTGCTGGTTACTCACAGTGTGCGTGGTATTGGGTATGGCCGCAATTCCTACTTTAGGCGTCTTTTTGTGGCCACGCTCGTAATCAGAATCACCGTGATCATGATCATCGTGATCATTGAAAAGCACAAGAACGGTCAACGATTTTGTAAACAAACCAGAGCCGCCATGTCAATTT
>LQNS02276883.1:16235749-16276122 GCA_001587735.2 Parhyale hawaiensis | reverse complement strand
TCATGCTGCGATCAATTCTCACCACTGATCACGGTTGATTGCTATCAGAATCACGTCAAAATACGGTCACAAAAACGCGCGAATCATGAGCGATCAGGGGGAATCATCCTCGCGGTGGTCACAAAAAGACGCCTTTTGTATGCTGTCTACGTTTCTTAATTTCTTAGGTTCAGGAATTCTTAGCATTTGTGGATTTATACTGTGTTGTCTTAACTCTTTACAGTGCATATTTTTATTCAGCTTTAGTAGAAATAGCAGTTGCTGCAATTTCTTCATACCAGCATCATGGATGAATGTTCTTTTGACATAGCACAGTGTTGTATTTCCGAGGGAGGTATTATATCATATATTTCAATGATAACTTTGCTGCTGTAATTAATTTCTGCGTCATTTATATGTTACAAAGCTGAGGCTGGAATTGCTCAGGGGAATTCTATTTTCAGTTCAATTTGCTGATGCCAATAATGGACTCCAGCCTGGCCCTGGCCAGCGCCTCAGGCCTGCCGGTGCTCGTGCACAAGTCCTTTGTCGCTCTTGTGGACTTCCTCGCGGACCACAGGCCTGCCGAAACTGCCAGCGCTCCAGCCCCAGTCAAATTTTTGGCGAGGTAAATGCTTGCTCATTAAAAAAAAAAGGTGGCTGAAGCCGCTTTTTAGAAAACTGGTCTGCAAAATCGGATGATTTTGAGTAATGATAAAAGTAAACTTTATTAAATGCACGCACGGTTAGTCCACCGGCATTGGGTTCGTGTTCCAGATAAATGTCCTCTAGTCCCCAGAGGAGTGCACGGCTGCACTCGATCATAGATTGTCAGAGCTATATTGGCAGAGACGGAAGGCTCGTGCGACAACTGCGACCTTCCGGCTGCCTTTATTTCTGACAAGGTCAATGCCCTGCCAGTAGACTGTAAATGTGAGAATCGCCGACTCTGCAGGTCGCGTATTGGATGAATGCACCTACCTACGGGTGCAGCTGGGAAGCGAACACCCGTCCTCCAGCGTGCAACCCTGCACTTAACCGTTCCGCCAGTGCGGACTTAATGTGTGAGTCGGGTACCTGCTCATCCTAAGAGTCGGAGTATGGGTAATAAAAATATTGTTGCCCACTGTCAATTTATTAGTCGATGGAAGGGCCCTCAGTTGAACGCTTACTCTTTTTATGCTATACTGTCGACACAATGATATCGATCTAACGTTACCTAACGCTACCTAACTTAACCTAGCCTAACTTAATCAGCGATACAGCGAGCAGCGCGGCGCCCCAACTTGAACGCCGCTCACAAGCACACGATCTGCGTACACAAACACGCTCACAAATAGTCGCGAACGACGATAGCGCATCCGGGTCGCTGATCGAGGTTGCCGACCTATTCCCACTAGACTTCTAACTTCTTGTATTTTGTTTCCTTCCCCTGCGCGACGTAGCTGCGCGAAAGCGTTCAGCCGTGCCCTGGGGTTGGAGATGCTAAACTTGCTCCTTTTTCCTGTCAGTAGCGCACTGACCACTTAGAATCTGAGACCGACCAACAGAAATGCCGTGACAAAAATAATTGATAAATTGAAACGAGACGTACTTTGCGCCCCAGGTGCGCAAGAGCCTGTGTTAAACCACAGGAATAGTTCGGCGCCATATAGCCATTGTGTCCCTGATGCGCTAGTAAAATTTTGTACTACTACTTGGAGAGGAGCTTCCTTTCGCTAATCTGTTTTAAGATCATTGAAAGACTTCTACGAATTTGCTACAGACCAAATTATGTCTTTATTCGAGTTAGTTCAACGATTGGCCTAGTTTCGTTGGTAGATCTCACTCGAACAGGATCTCCACGCTGAATCCGGTTTAGGATTGGATCTAGCAAATCGGCTTAGCGTCTAATGTCCTAACCGTCCACCAGAGCTGGGGTCAGCAGCCACACCGGCATAGGCGTGCCGACAGTGAAAGTCGCCATTTCAACTTCGTCTTCTTTGGCTTTCGTCAACCTCCCGCTCACTTTCTCCTATCACGCTCCCGTGAGTACCGTGTTATAGATGTATCATCTCTCTCATCATTATACAGTATGTAGATCACTAGTTCCTGAAATTTTTCCTCTATAGGGTATATATATATATAGCATTGCCTCACTCAATAGTTTCAAACCCACCTGAACCTCATGGGGGGGCCATAATGTTGAACTAGGAATTTTTCTTTTCGTTTCGCATCCTTGACGGAATCGCCTCAGTACCAACTCACGCGAAATTAGTTTAGATTGATTTTTGAAAAACGTAGTTTTATGATGAAATGAATGACAAGCTCTGAAGTTAAACACATTTCTCTTTGCATTTTACTATACATTTTTTCAAGTGGATGACTATCCTAGCTAGCTAAGGTACCGCCTCTTGACTATAAATATATCTACCACTTTATAATTTTATTAAAAGAAGAGCGCAGCTCCTCTCAACGACAAAATTAAACTAAAGGTCTACTGTGACATTCATCATTTATGACAGCAGTCATAGAGCCTCTACTGTGTTTCCGTCTTTTAAAAACAGCGACGTGCGAGTTCTTTATCTTACCCTCGACCCCACGGTCACCACTCTCAATTCACTTTACCGACTCCTCGTGTATTTTTTAAGGAAACACTTGACCTTTCTACAACCGATAGCCAAAGGGCTGAACTGTTTATGAACTATCACCCTGCTGAACGGCTCGGTTGTGTTAGGCCTGTGTTCCGACCTATATGACCTTGCCCCCGAACTCGATCTGTGCTTTCTTCGGCGCCCGTGGTCGACCATGAACGGGACAATTGACTTCCCACGCCTGCCAGCCGTAAAATATTACAGCTCTTCGTTTTGGGGCGTCATTTATTTTAGTCTAATAAATAATACTATTTTACTCGGCTGTTCTCTTATTAGATAAGGTATATGATGGAGGGTTATGACTGTGTCATGACATGGTTATGCTGTGCTGTGGGCTGTAAGTTTCCAGCAGGACTCCAGTTACGGTTAAATGTCATTCCGTCGGAGGATTGAGATCACTGCGGGCCTTCGGATGGTAAATGCTCATTACTGGCCTTTCTTTTGTGACATCATCACAGTACACTATAAACCTAGGAACTCATGGCTGAACTACGTAACGTAGGCTGATTATGGGGGTAGTGACGTCATCATATATCCTACTAACATAATGGCAATAGCTCATAGAGGGCCGAGGTGTAAGTCTCGGTGTCTCTTTGGGAATGGGCCCTTTGGTTCGTCTACTGTCGCCTATTTAATCTAATCAAAGGAGGTTTAAGTGACGTTTCGCCATGTTCCCCTCCTTGCTAACAGCTTGGCTAACGTCACTCACTCAACTAATACATTTATATTGGTGTGTAAATCTTGATTTTTAATACTGATCTGCTGATGTTACTTTACTCCGTTCTTCCTCTTCTCCCCCGACCTGCGGTGCCCATGCGTGTTGATCCTGTCAAGAAACACCTTCTCGCATGGGTTCCACGTTTATCTTGGCATACTGAATGCCACTTCCTTTTCCCCCTTTTACAACAGGTTGGAACTAGTTTAGAGGGACTTAAACTAACTTATGCGCCGTCATACCGTTACTTGTTCACATACGGTACGCGTGGAAATTATTTTATACTAAAAGTCTCTAATAAGTTTTGAATGTAATTGTAATTACATTATTTACATACCGATTCTTATTTCTCTAAGAAATTAGCTTACTTTGTGGTATTATTCTTGTAGCTATGTGCTGTATTTAAAATTTAATTTCTGGTTGACATGCGTAGAGTAAATTAACTTCGCGCTAGGCATGCATAATGACCTATTATGTTTATTTTTCCACAGGTGTAATGCTATATGGATACTTAGCATATATGATAAACCATGCAGTGATGGGTTAGTCTGTTTTCAATATGTTCTTTATGAGCATTTTTAATAAACAGGATTAACTTTTTGACTTGATGTTATTGTAATGTTATTGTGCGACAGTCGACGGAGGACCTCCAGGTGCAAATCGTGCCACTGCCAGCGGAGGGCCTCCTGCTGGCATCCGCTGGAGTTTACACTCAGTGGCCGCTGAGCAAGTCACCGCGGCCTCAGCTGGAGTAAGTTCATGATTTTTATGGCGCTTGTTTTTCTGGTCCATGATTTTCCTGATCCAAGTCGTCTTCTGTTCGTACGGTGTGATTGATGTAATTTATTCCACGTACATTTGCCATTTTAACTGGCAAATGGCCCGTTCGGGCTATTTCAGGAAAACTGTTCCTATGAACAGGTTTTTTTTGAATATACGTATCCAGACCTTAAACTACGGAATTTCTTTTCAACACTCTAAAACGAGTATCAGCACTCCGACTATTCTTAAAACGACCCGACAGGCTAAAGTTAATAAAAAATTGCCTGACGTATTTTACCGTTTTCTTAACGAACAAATGGAGTGGACCCTCAAGGGTATATTCTCGCGGGTCCTTTTCCTGTCAAAGTATATAATATGGGCCTTACTCACCCAAGGGCTGTCCCGAGTGCCTTCTCCGCAAGGGCTGTTGTAGCTAGCCCCAGTTCATGATAAAAAAAAAGTTAATTAGTTTGTCGAGTTATTTAGGTCGTCTATATTTCCCTTTCTGTTCCGCGAGGTGGGCCGTGACACATCCCATGCTACCCTACCTACTCTCGAGTGGAGAGCAACGGAAAGGACCCTCCGCACGGGTGTTTCTTTCTTCTGTCCTCTTTTTTCTTTGTCGTTTCGCACCTTTTCTTGCCAGTAGTAACGCGCTGACCACTCCTACACTTAGAGAACGCTCACGAGTTCAGTATGACTGCTGAAATTTGTGCTTCCGGCTTTTGCTGGAGATTTATATCCTAGACCGCTACAGATTCTCATTGTTTCTGGAATAGTGGGAATATTTTAATGCAATAATAATAACAACAACAAGTGGAGTCGTAGACGACTTTACTAAATGAATTGCAAGTTCAATTGGCCTGTAATGCAAACTCTTCCACTCTTCATACACTTTCTCATTCCGCCAGAACCACTCGCGCCTGCCTCACCAGCGAGGGTGGTGGACCATCCATGTGCTACTTGAATTCCCCCGCGTCGGTGAATGGTTGGTTGCCGTCGTGGAAGAGTTCCATCTCACTAAGCACTCCTCAGGTGGTGCAGCCTATCGCCATCACGTACCGAAAACGGGAAGGTGAGCTTTGAAACTAGTCTTGATTTCCAGGGTTGTGCAGTCGGAGTCGGTAGAGGTCGGACATTCTCACGGATCCATGAGTCAGCTAAGCTAGGGAATATTGGCCTATTTCGTTGAGAAAAGAATCGGAGTCGGTCGTTTGTGCGTTCGGGACAACTTTCTTTCGTGCCTACTGTATAAGTTTCTATCAATTTAATACCTCTACTGACTAGATTTTTTGGTGCTATTCCTCTTCTCTTCCGACGATTTGTTTTGCATCTGCGGTTTTATCGATGCAGGTGCGCCCTCTTGCTTGGTTTACAAGTTTCTGCTGATGTGCTACACGCCCTCACTTTTCCTTTTCGAAAGTCCATATGCAATGACCATGGAGGCTTAAACTTCTGTATTTATCTATATCAATAAATAATACGAGAACCGATGTACGTTGGGACCTCTCCGCTCCCCCCCCCCCCACTACGTCCCACCTCAGTGGCCTGGATGTAGCATGCAAAATACAACAGGTGGCGGGGGGGGGATTTGTGTGCCTAAGCAACACATGAAAGTTCTTCTGAGCAGAAGAACGCCGGAAGGGGTACGGACCTGTGATGTCTGAACAGACACACACACGGACACACAGATACGGTGAAAACGAAACACCCTCGTGGATCTTCTGCGAGCTGTAGCGAGCCTTCGTAGCACCGCATGCAGTAACTCGAACAGAATATGTGGCTGCGATTCAAGCTTTTGCGGTGGCCAACATTTTTGTCAGGGTGGCGTCTTGGTCTACAAAGGCCAGCTGACCATGCATGTCTGCTCCAATGCATTGTTTCATTAATTATTTCCATGCTGAAACTTGTAGCCTTCTTTGCTTTACAGAATAATTGCTTTCATAAAGAAATAAAATCCTTGATATTTATTGGCAAAAGTTAATCAACGAAATTTGTTGAGTAGTAAATGCTACGTGGGAGGGATAAGCAAAGCGCATGCAAAATGGAAAACACGAATACTAATGACTACTGATGTTTGACTCGCAGCTGCTACATCAACCCTCTGGCAACTTAGGGCCTCCCTTCCTCGTCCCGACCTACGAACTCTCACCTACACTGCCCACGTCCGGTCTGTGGTGGCATCCCAGGGCTATGACCTCGACTTGAATTTTACGTCTCCACACCACTCTTACGACGTTTCAGGTTTGTGTATTACCGTGCGTATTGCATTTTACTTGAATTTGGCACTTTTGTGTAGCATCTTAAGAGCAGGATCTTCAATATGGTCCTCTTCGCGAATATATTTGAACATCGACATTATATCCTGTAAATGGAAGAAAATGTAGCGCCTTGGGGCGGTAAGCTTGGTGAATTCATTGCAGTAAATACTAAATACTGCTATTTTGCGACCCCATTTATAACCTTCTTATCAAGGCGAATGTTTATATGAAGGCTTCACACGACGGTCAAATGAATATCCTTTCAGTTCAGCGTCCAAATCTGTTCCTGTTTTCATATGAAAAGCAAAAAGTGCGTAGAGGTTTTACTGCAAAAATGCACTGCAAATTTGCTGAAAAATCAGAATTTGTGATTGAGTCTTGCTTAGCCAAATGACTTGACAAGGTACAATATTTATATTAAGTGTTGGCTAGTCACATAGGTGTATTTCCGAAGACACTGCAGAACACTGGGACGATTAGCGTAACTTTGGTGCGACCCCCACCTTCAGTAATGCAAATTTTCTTTGTATCAGAACCGGACGTTGTCTTCGCTTAATATTGCATCAGTACACCTTCACTTTCAAGTATATAAGCAGTGCATTAGCTTTGTTGACTTTGTTTTCATATGATATGTATAAATGAATCGATTGTGTATTGTAAATTGAATATAATGCTTGAATTTCATTTCTTCATGTGAGTCGATGAGTCATTGTTCATATGAAGTATTGAAACTGCGAAACTGAATGCTAATATTATCGATTTGTTTTTTCGAATGGGCACACAGGTAACTTGGAATTCTCTCCATCAAGTGTGAATGCGGCAGGAATCTACGTCAGAGATAGTCAGAGGTACGCCATCGACATCGCCATCTTGGCTGAATCTGCAGAACGGGTGGCCAGTCCTCGGGACAGTCCAATTCAGACCCTGCGCTACCTTTCTGAGGACTTCCAGGACTACGACGAGCATAGACATCGGTACGAAAGAAGCATAGGCGCCATCAGCCAACATGAAACAAGCTATGAAGGCCTTGCCTATGATGACCTTCATCGTCTTCGGCACGACAGAAGCACAGGCGGCATGCATGTATTCGATGATACCAGTTACGATGTGAAAGGAAGAACTTCATCAGTTAATAAAAAGTTTGATGAAAGTCGCAGCAGAAGCCAAAGAGAGTACGAAGATGGGATGACCGAACTACAACTTCCCAAATTGGACATTTTGCAAGCCTTAAAGGGGGAAGTTCATACTGAGTCCCTCCATGCTTCTCACAAAGACCAGTTTCACCTACGACAAAAGTTTCCTTCGATGAAAGCAGATAGTTTCACAAACTCTTCCTCGGGGGCAACTGTCGGAAATTTTAAAATGTTCAGAAAACGGCGATCACCAGAAATGGTTGACAGTCCCAACTCCCCACTGACCGGTGCCCCTAAATTATGGAGCGGAAAGGTCCATTTAACCAGTCCGGAACATGGTAGACTAGAAGTCTTGACTGGAGAAGTCGTGCAGTCTGGAAACCAACATCTTGGGCTGGAGCAGCTATTGCTTGTCAAAACTGGACTCTGGTTAGAGAGCCTCGCTCTTGTTGTTGTGGAAGGTAAGTTTTTTTTCTATAGTTTTCATGAACGTTAAGTAATGCTTCGTAATTAAATACATACGGGTACGGGGTACTATTACACTTGGTTAGACTGGTAACTTTAATATTCGCTACAGGATAATTGTTATTCACTTGTTATTCGGGCTGATAAACGAGTAACAGCTTAGTTTATAAGTAGGGCACCCGCAGTGTAATAACTGTAGATGCAGCACATGTGACGTCCATACCATTGGTCTCATCTTATAGGCTAATTATCCTGAATGGATAATAAAATCTGATACCACTTTACTCAAGGTGATCCGTACTGGTCCAAGCTACAAAATATCTGACATATACAGCCGACGGTGACGCATATACGGTGCAATGCTGTGCAGTATGTAATAATGATATTACGCGATCTTTGTATCTAATGTAACTCTTGAAATAAGTTGTGCCCTGTGCACTTGTACTATATCCCAATGTACGTGTACCTTATAAACTATATTTATTTTATGACATAAAATAAAATGTTCCTGGCGTTATATGGTTATGTATCGCCACTTTTTATTGACGTATTAGTGAACTATTAAATGGTAATTTGGCTGATTACTTCTTGTTATAAAAATTTATTTTCATTTCCCATATTACTAAATGAAGAGAATTGGTTTGTTGTGTTGATATTGCTGCTGCTGATGACTTTTTGGAAGATCCAATGAATAGTTATTTTGTTCCGACATATAGCTTCTTAAATTTACGTAAAAAGGCTTGATTGACGACTCATTTTAGTTGTTCATCTTTTGTGTTTTTGGAATCACAGTGACATTGTAGACACACAAGATGACTCAGTTATAATTCAGTTACAGGGTGATGAATGGTCATGGCAAATGAGGCCATGACGTCGCTAACGCACTCTACTATGTGTATGAAAATAGAGGCTGGCGGAACAAGCTAGAGGCAATTGCCTGTCGGCCCTCCAACCTAAAAACTGAAACTCAATTCGGACGAGTTAAACCCTCGACAGGTCGGGTTCAACCCCCTCTACCCGCATCATCCAATGCAAACATTTCTATCGTAAAAACGTCCCCTCCTACATATGCTTATTCGTCAGTGCTCTGATTACGTTACCGCGAATTTCCTCTCAGAACTTCCCACGAGGGAGTAGAGAACCCTCATTGTTCCCTTGTTGAGGAGGCCCCTCCTTTAGCTGTCGCTTCATCCTAACCAAGAAAAGAAGCAAAACTGTAGACTCCATACAAAAATATCAGTTATCAGCTGCTTTTCACGCATCATTTGACTCGCGAACGGCGAAACTCAAGCTTGGTTCACATTTTGCCTTTCCTGCAGAAACCCATTAATTTCCGACCACAGGTTGACACAGCCATAGACCTGCACGGCCCTTGCAGCTACCCTCTGCTTCGGACCTCCCGTCAATCACTCCACTATCCCTAGGCTGAGTCGAGCGTTTTATAGTTTGTGCAAGATTTATACAGGCTTGTTTCGCCTGGCGAGCAATTATTTGAGATTGAACTGTTTTTAGTAAAGAACCCGTTTAATTATTTTGTTTTGATGCGCATATTATTAAATGGCCTATCACTACGTATATGTGCATCACGATATTAGCTTCCAATGTTTTCCTAAAAATATACCGATACTGAATGCAACTTTCTGACAACCACTAAAAAACATGATTCTTATTAGGAGGGTCGTAATTATTAAGATTTACAACAGGAATTCTAGATGATTACGGCAAGTTCAGTCGCTCCATAGGATATAAATTACATATTATTAACCCCTATGGGACAAGCGCTATCATGGCATTGTTTTGTCCAGGTTGTTCGTGATAACACACAAGTTGTAACTTTTCTGTTTTCTGTTTCAGCCGAGTTCCGCCAGAACTCAAGGCACATTGAGTGGATCTCATTAAAGAATTTGACAGTGGGTGTCTTCAACGAGTTTGAATTACATGTGCGCGGAGCTCTGGACAGGCGCACCCTGGCGGCTGATGCGCAGTTTAGGGTATGTTTCATACGTTTGTTATTTTTTAATTTAATTACCTAATTTCATTTTGCATTTATTATTTGTTGAGAGACGGTTATCCATATTTTCAACTTCATATTTATTTAAAAATCATTCATAAATTATCAATCAAAAAATTCAATTACCGTACCCACCATTTTTATTTACTTTCAAATTTTCAGCTTTTTAGTTGTCCATTAAAAAATTTGTAATAATACAAAGAGTTCATATTATATGTTTAGTATTGTTAGATTCAATTATTGAATGATGTACAGTATTCTTATTATTTGCAAATAATAATTTTTTACTTGTTCAGAAGTTTTATTTATACTAGACTTGATTTTACTGATTAATATTCACAGTATATTGCACGTTCTTTTTTTTTAAGTTCTTGATAATTCAAAATTTGTATTCAATTGTAACTTTTCATTCACTTAGAACTGTCAAATTTTTAGTTAATTCAAAATTTATGTGTATAAGTAGTTATGGTGTTTAGGTACATACCAATCTTCGTTATTTTATCAAGTAGCTTGATCCTAATGACAGACATTTTATCAATAATACACTTCAGTGTTTATAGCTTATTCGCAGGAATACTTTATAAATTGTCGAGCCTTCACACAAACTCGGAGCAGTGTTTGTTAATATGACGCAAAAGAACAATTGCCTGCAACACCATCTGTTCGCTTTGTTCCTGTCGTTCCTATGTTTATCTCGTTAGCAGAGACGCAAAGATCATCATTCACGATCAACGTGCACTCTGTTGTCTCCCCCACTCCCCCACCCCCATCCAACATGTAATAGACACTACTATGTAGTTTGTTTGAGCCTGCGAACACTCTATAGTCAAATCGGTGTATGCAGTCCTTTAGGGGCGGGGCTGAATTGAACTGCAGTGCCAAATCTAATCTATTAACCAATGCATTTTCAGTTCTTGAGTATAAATATTAGTTTATCGATTGAGACAAATTATACCACGCGCTTAGTGAGTTTTGGCAAAGTTGCTTAGTGTTCTTAGCCACGCCCATCGGACTCCTTACACTGGCTTGACTATAGTCAAAAGAACGAGTTTCGTCATCTCCAAGTTCGACTGCGTTGATGTCTCCTTTTGAAATCACATAATTGCAAAGAATTTTGAGTTATAATTCCCTCTAAGCTTGAGAAATGTCCGGAACTGAACGAACGGCACTTGATCAAACTGTAAGGGCTAACATTTTATATACATTTCGTCGTAAACTCAAAGCTGTGTTTACGAGGGCTCGATTAAACGTTCGGACGATGAGCTAAAAAAACTCGTTCTTTTGACTGGCATGTTTACCAGCCATTAGATGACTTACGAAACATTTATTTTCAGGTCGCTCAGAACTTTCCATAAAAAAAAAAACAGTATGCACAACCAATTAGTACCAAGCCTCCATGTTAATTTCTAAACAAACCCAGTTGGGCAACCGCAACCTAGAAAATGGTAACCCGTGTTGCAACCGCAGTTACCCTTTTTTGGGTAGTGACCGCAACACAGTTTGTGAAAGGCGGGATCACTGGTGTAAGGCGGGTAACCCAGAAGTTGCGATTAAAACACGCTTCTGCTAATGAGGTCTCTGTCTGAGCTAGTTGACTACATTGTTGGGTCTTTCTCTGCGGCAGATTTATGCCTCACTCAGGTAGATAACTGCGATAAAATCGATAACGCCTGATTAGTGTCGCTGCTTAACAGTTTTTCTGTTATTTTACCCCTTTTCTTTCCCGACTTTCAGGGCCCATGCGTGCTGATCCTGTGTGGGAATACGTTTGTACATAAGTTCCAAATTTCTCTCGACATACTTTATGTCCATTTTTCGTCCTCGTCGAAGCTTGCGTTTTATTGTCCAAAAAGATTTAAATTAATCCGTATAATAATTAACAGGTTTTTCTTTTTAAGAGAATACTTCAGTGTGTTTGGAGCTCATCTCCGGGCATACAGCCCCAAACAATGTTCTTGTTATTACGCGAATATATCTGTGGTCTCTTTCATAAAAGTGTATTTGTGTATTTTTCGTTTGAGGTAACTTTACTCTGTGTGCCATTGCTTTTTAATTAAACTCAAGTGCATGCGTGCGTATAAGTGTTTATTGAAAGTAATTAGCATTTGTGTAAGCTTTGTCTTAGAACTGACATAATATACGCTCATGAATATTTTTTATGTCATTCACTGTGGTATGAGATATTTTTTAAAGAAATAACTGCAGTAGTGTTTTACATGTAAATGTAAGCCTTGTTTGAAGTTGAATACTGGTAATAACGTTAATGAGAGTCACATTAAAAATTTACCTCTGCCAAAGAAGTCACACCTGTGTTAAAGTATACATAAACAGGTAATATAATCTATATTGTTCTAAAACTCAATGAACCTTGCTTGTGTGTTTACTTGTTTATTTATTGATTTGTGTCTTGTTTGCACGCAGTTTCTTTACTTTTAGAAGGGAAGAAATTCGAGGTATTTGGGGGAGGGGGGGAGGCAGTTGCATTCTTGTCTTGTTTGACACAGCTTCTTCGCTTTTGCACAGGAAAAAATTCGAGCTATTGGAGGGAAGGGGGAGGGCGCAGTCGCATTCTTTCCATGGATTAGCTCTTTATTTCGATTGTATCTGTAATGCGGAAGTTAAACTGAGCTGGGCCTCAAGAACGGGCATGATCAATTCATAGGTTCCATGGGCAATACAACTGAAATACATAACACATACCGAATAATTTGACTTTGCTTACAACCTGGGTCTTGAATATTCGTTAGAGAAGCAAAGAATCTGTTGGTAATGAACCAAACGGGCCGCTCCTTAACGGGCAGAAGAGGACGACGGGATAGCGGGTGGTCTATGCCCAGGTAAATAACACCTGCTTTTTTGCGAAAGCGAAGACGATCGTGATGACGATTCAACGGGTCATGGGTCGTCTAGTATAATTTAATTTTAGTACTCGAGCTTGTTGGTAGCATGATTGCGGAGTCGGTGTTGGTAGGAGACGACATTTTGGGGGCAGGAGCCTGTGTTATAATCTGACTCGACCCAAGAGTCGGATCCGGTGATTACAGTTCTATTTGGTTTAGAAAGAGAGTCGGCGTCAGTACCAGTACGACACTTTTGAGGTCCAATCGTTGAACTCGTAGACAGGCAGGATCCACGAGTCGGAGTCTGATTGGTCATCCGACTCCAGAACTCCGCAGGTTTGTTGGGTACCCCATGGTATAACTACGTAGTTATACCACCAGCCTACCAATATGAGTTTTTATTCTTGGAATGGTCGTAAACATGAATTTCTGCTTCTTCATTGTTTGCACTAAAAGGAAGGGAGAGTTATGCTCTATAGGCAATAATGGGGTACTCTTGTCTTCCCCGTGAGCAAAGGAAGTTTATTGCTCAGTGCCTCGTATTGATCCCCGTCGTGAAGCATGTGTTGTACATCGGGCTGTACTTTTTCTCAAGTACTTAAACTTTTCATTCTTGAGTCCTCTTGATTTCAGGTGAGCGCAGCATCCAAAGGACATTTGGAAGGATCCTTCTCGATGTTGAAGGAAACTCCCATCTCGCCGGACCTGCCGCCAGAGGTCGTCGCAGCCCTGGCGACTACCTCGGTAGCGGCATCACTTGGTGGCCAAACGTCAGCCATGCCTCAGCCTGCCCGTATTGCCATCGACGGTGTCTCCAGCCTCGATGAGGTACGGCTTTGGGAAAAGCTACTGTACGTAGTTGTGTGACCTGAACATCCTGCCGCCCCTCCAAAGCGCTGCAGTGGATGAGGATATTCTACGACAGTTGCGAAATCGGAGTTGGAAATTTTTGGGGAATAGGAGTTGGAAGCGGATGCTGGCTGGACCTATCAATGGAAGTCGCTCTTTGAGGGTCCAAGCGAGAGAGTGGCAGTCAGACGCTTTTATGGTCCAAACCGTCGGATATTATTGCGGTCCTAGGAGTCGGTGTCGGGAACTGGCTGGACCTTGGAGTGGAAGTCGGACTTCG
Organism: Parhyale hawaiensis; assembly: GCA_001587735.2. Lineage (NCBI taxonomy): Eukaryota > Metazoa > Arthropoda > Malacostraca > Amphipoda > Hyalidae > Parhyale > Parhyale hawaiensis. Next base: position 16,262,194 of record LQNS02276883.1, on the reverse strand, counting down.
TCCTGATGACTCCGCAGGTCTATCATCCACCGCTCAGAGCAAGGTTTTTATTCTAATTGGAGCATTGGAGGATGGGGTGTTCAATTGTTGTCATCTATAGGGCAATTACCCAATTACTGAACTAACCCTATTGCCGAACCTGCTGATAGGTTCAGAAATAGGGTTAGTTCGGCAATTAGGTAATTACCTTGCTATTGTCTACGATATAAGCAGAACTTGCAAGATGTGGTTCTCCATTGCTGCAGCACTTACAGGCTTGTTCTCATAGCAGTCTTTTGATGCCGTCAACGATCGTCACTCAACCGAACGCATTTTTACATTTTGGTACACACAACTGTGTGTCTATCCACGTAAAGCAGATTATTATACTTCACCGTATGTCTGGTCCTCACGTCAGCTGGCTTCGACAAGCATCGCTGGAGACGTTTTGAGTATCTTTAAGTTTTGGAAGCATTCGATTTCGAACAGCTGTGCACGATTCTCGTCCTGCTAGGAAGCAATAAAACATCCAAAGATATGCTGACGGTATTGACTGGAATACACTGACGGTATCTGGTGGCACCTAGAAAAGAAAATATCGTGTAAAACTGCCGTTAGAAGCAGGGTCGCAGAGTCAGTTTAGGAGTATGTAAAATTTGGACATTTTCTAGAGGAAATGGGGGGGGGGGAGGACTGCGCTTCAAAATTACATGCTACCAATAGGCGGTTTTCTTGCTCTAGGGTCAAGCTTGTGAGCTTTTGAATGACACATTCAACAAAGCTTTTCTACATCAACAAAATGTGAAGAAGTTCTTAACGTTTCTCTCAGACTCTTGTTTTTTTGCGATAAAATATGAAGGTTTCTTCCTGAGACTGTCTCTTCAGATTCACCTCGACTGCTGTAAGCTACGACAGATAAAGGATATCTGCCTGTGTGTATATTGCAGCTGAGTTGGGGCGTAGCTGTCAACTATGGCGAACTGTTCCTTCGTCTGCACCAGAGCTACTCCAAGGATAGAGACTTGACTCAGATATCATCAGCATTGACTGGTGAGTCTTCGTACTATATCCATAATAATTAAATGGGTACCATATCCACAGTAATTAAATGGATAAATGATAAATAAATAGATTCATGTCTCTCTCCACATAGTGAAGGTCTTCAGCTCTTGATAGTATATACTCTTATGTACATAACCTACAGGCTAAGAGTCTTTATTGGTCGCAATTTGAACGCTGTCACATAACCTACAGGCTACTAGTATTAGTGTTCACAATACTATTACCAAACTACAGGCAGTTTCATTTCTTCGCCATGGAAACGCCAAACTTCAAAGGGTTTTCGAGCTTTAGCGCTCTGCTTCTGAGGAAATTTTGATCAACTTAACGACGAACTATGAACTATAAAAAAAAAGAAATGAAGCGATACCATCATAGATAACCGAAGTAATTACTTTGCCTGTGTATACCTATGCAAACTTAATGCGGTTATTTACAGTGAGTCAAAATCACTTTCCCAGTAGTTACCTTAAGCTGATCTCTAAGCCGCTAATTTTGTGCGTGGCTCATCCATCCTGCTGCAACCTATCCGGGAAGCAGAAATTAATTTCTTACCCCGAAGTGCGAGCCTGTTCAATTCCATTCACATTCAAAATGCTACCGGTCCTGAACCTGCGAAATTTAAAAACTTACTGGACGCATACTTACTGAAAGCGTCAGACACGCTTAAGCTGTCGGGCGGCTACGTGCAGTGTGCTAACCTTCCCGCTGGTCACGAACTGTAGCATCTCCTCTGCACAAGATGGGTGGTGTGAATAACGTGACCCGGACTTCGTCCGAAGAATGACAGAGGTATCAAGGGGCTCATTCATCCTGTTGCGACTTTTGAGGAGCAGTTATATTTAAGTTTATCCATGTTTACTGAACTGAAGAGGAGTAGTTAAATTAATTTATTTGAGCTAACACATCTATATATACTGAACGGACAATGAGTATGCTAAATTAATTTATTTAAGCAAACACATCTTTACTGAACTGACAAAGAGTAGCTAAATTAATTTGAGTTCATCCAACCTTTGTTTACTTACGAGGACAGTCTACATTCTACTCTGTAGCCCATTTCAATTGGGACTGGAAAGTTTTTTTATCATTTTTTTTCTATTACCCTATGCTAGTAGCTGTTTCATAAAACATGATTACAATAATGGCAATTTTATGCTCTAGAGTAAAACTCAAACCTTGTGCACTCGACGGTTCGACTTTTTTGCTAGGTATTTGAAAAGCACGTAAGCTGTCTTCCAGCAGTGTGTCGTATTCAGGTCAAGTGAACTAGCAAACTTTTGTCTCGAGACGAAGCGACGCATTTAAGTTAAATGAATAGTAAACTCATGTCTCGAGATGCGAGTGACGTGTTTAGGTTAAGTATATTAACAAATGCATGTCTCAAAACTAGGGCGACTTGTTAAGCTTAAGTGAATATCAAACTCAATGCACCGCTCCAGTCCGCAGTGAGGACCCTGTCATCCGCGTGGGTGGAGAGCTGCAGCTGCAGTGGAGATCCGCGGAGGTCCGTTTGGGCCTCAACTGCTCCTGGTCCTCTGCCCGTGCAGACACCGCCGCCCTCCTGCTGCACCTCAAGAATGACTGGCCAACCGAAGCTCTTATGATGGTCATGGTGAGCTGTATTAATTGTATCCATAGGCATGCTTTCTGGCAACGGGCAGGTACAACACTTGGTGGGAAAATAGATATAATGTGCTGCATGAGACACCACCAGAAACAAACTACTTAGCTGACTTCGTATATTTCATTTGTATTGCAGGCAGCGTGCACATGAGCTCTTCCAATACCTTAGTTAGACATTAATCTTCAAAGGCACAGCACTGTTTGTAATGCAGGCATTATGGAAATCAACGGTGGCTCTGTAACAACGGCTCTGCTCTGAGTGCGGCGTACCCGTGTTCGGATCTGGGGCACCGCAGTGTTGGTCTTGGCATTAAGAGGGATGCCCGTTCTTCTCACTGCCTGATCATCAAAATTCCGGAATTAAGGCACAAAAAATACCGTTAGGTATATTCATACTATGGTCGATAACAAAACATCATTATTATTACTGTTTCAGGCCGAGCACCACGATCAGCGTTGGGAGCTGGAACAGCGACTGGAAGAGGGAGCGGCAGGCAGCCTGAAGCACCACCTGGCGGTGAGAGTGGACCCCCCTGGTCGCACTGCTACCCTCAACACTGTTGTCTTCTACCGCTACGACGAGAACTCTTTCAGTGGTGGAGTGTCTCATGACCTGAGCCAGAATACTTGGTCATCGAACCTCCGGTGAGCATGAGCAATACCGAACGGTGTCTTATATATTTTTTAGTTCTTCAGTGGTACCATCCTTCATGACCTAAACGCATGGTCATCCAGCAAGGATGATGATACAAATCAGGTTAGCGCACGCGGAGGGCCCGAGCTGTCGTATTAGTACGTTGATAAATAGCTATTTTACATTGTTTCTTCAAGATCCCATTTGCGTCTTCAGAGTGTCCTACAGCCTTTATGGTTGCATACGTATCAAAGACCCTACGAACTTTTTCAGCTTTCTGAAGGGGAAAATTCTGAAAAAGCGTTGGTTTAAGGCTTATAAAAGAGTAGTTAGGTGAATTCAACCCGGCAAACGCCTGCAGGTGTCAGAAGCACTTAGGAGTCAAGTTCATCGTCCTTAAAATGTAATAAATCAAGTGGGTTTTATCCAGAGCAACATGGCATTCTGGATCTGGAATTATATGAGTAAATAACTTAAGGCTTTCGATTTAATTTTGTCTTCTACCAATGACCTAATGTCTTCTATATATAATTTGACATCGCTGCAACAAATATTGGTTAAAATACGTATATTTGAACGTCGAAGCGGAGGATTTTTTTTTACAACATTTGCACAGAAAAAACATCAGCGAAATAAACTTCTTTCCTATCGGCGATGTATTATTGAAGCAAAAGTCAATACGTAATATGCAGAAACCATACAATTACTGCTTGAAATGAAAGAAATATATCAGCTATAGTAGGTCCGCGCGCGGTCTAGCAGTGTTCCTGTTTACGCAAGTGTCGTGTCGCACTAGTGTTAACTAACTTGCAAAAAAAAAAAAGTTTAACCAATCCTCCACTTCTAAATTGTCTTGGGGAACAGCGTCGTTGAAACTGGTGAATGATAAATCCATATTTTTTGCATTGATGCTTTAGTTTTTACGGCTAGGAGGGTAGGACTGGTTCTGTAAACAACGGAACAAAACAAACAAACGGTCAGACCTGGTGCGTGCTTGTAATGAAAAAACAACGTAAGTACTTATTCAATATTGCTACAATTTGGCCAAAAGCATCACACTGATCATTGCATTTTTAAAGCTCATTGTGGTGTTCATAACTCATATCTGAATTATGGCAGACAACCGTGACTAATCGATTATGCTACGATTGAATGAACTTATGGAGCATCACCGCTCCAACGTACGTCTGCCGCGTACGGCAGTGCGCTAACCTGTTCCGTATCATCTCCTTGGTCACCCAGTCTTCGGCGAGCAAGCCTAAAGTATTCCCGAAAAGTTTGTGTTAACGTTTTCCAGTTCTTCAGCGGTTGCGTCATTTGTAGCACCAAGACATAATACATGGTATTCAAACTTCTTTGGGTGAGGGCTTTACACAACGTATTGTAGGTACGTATTTTCTTTTTTAGATCTTCAGCGGAAGGGTCATGAATGATAACTACCTGAGCGGTGCTGTGGTAGGTCAGCAGTTCCAATAGTGGTAGCACTGAGAACACCTGATAGCTCTCAATAGTTTTTCACTGAAATAATGCCTTCACTTATACGGAATCCTCTAAAATTTCTTCACAAAATAACACGAATTTGACTGGAGAAATACTCCGAACATTTTAGCACCTATATGTTCAGCCCTAGTACGAGCGAGGAGTCGATAAAAATGTTGTTTTGGACAGACTTTTAGTTGTCAAATTTTAAAACACAGATTAGAAGAAGCTGTAGTTCAGTGCCGTTTGAAGAAGACTCATAACTCCTTTCTGCCTGATGTACACGCTAGTGGTCGCAACAACTAGAGCTCTTCCTGCGAAAAGTGATATTTAATTTAGGCTCTGAAGGGACATCGAGGAATAATCACGGGTGAGTGACTGGACCATCGATAAAAGGGCATGCATACCTGTATATGATGATGACCGGCTCACACATCATCAGTAGAGGGTAAACCCGCCATTCGGTGGTAAATGGCCGCCATCTTGGATTTTGAGGGTGGTTACCCTCGCCGGGCCGGGTTACCGCGCCGCCACCCGCGCGCTCCCCCACCCGCTGGTATGCCTGTCGCGTATGATTAATGTGTTTGTGGTTTCTTTTATGTAATTACGTCTTTTATTAACCTGTCACATTTGATTAATGCGTTTTTACCTGCGTAGAACCCGCCAGCCTTCCATTGTGATGCAAACTGGTCTTCATAATAGCAAGGATGTTATAAATAATTCCTCCCATAACCCTTTTTTACCTGTGCAGGAACACCTGCGTTTCCGTTTCTCGCATAACAAGCTCAGTTATTCTACCCACCACACGTGATTAATGATCAGCTAACCCAACAGCCTCACATGCCATATCTGATTACCCCTACTAAGGGACTAACAGCCCTTCGTTAATTTCTCGAATGGAATGCGGGCAACAGCTGATGGGCATGCTTCTCAGGCGTTACGGTAACGATGACCATCTGCCTCCATCTCCACCGGATGTGGCAGCGACAACAGCTGCAACGCGATAGCGTATGTTAAAAGATTAGGCTTTTGGTAATTAACGTTTTACTTATATTGGCAGGGCAATTAAATCAACCTTTCCTATCCTGGTTGCCGGATGTACGATGTGAGTCGCTCCCGGTGCTATCTATGGTCAGCAATGTATGGGCTTCACAACTGACTTTGTCCACTGACATGTTATTTCTATTGATTCTATATAAAATATTTTTTATATCGATCTTAGTGTTTTATGTATCAGTTAGGTCCTATGTTAGCATTTGTTTCTCATTGGAACCCTGAGGCTTACCTCCCTTTTCCTCCCAGTATACATATATTGCATACCTCACTTGATTCTACACGTACAACGCTCAACCCTTCAACTCGCACTGCTTAACCCTTTATTTTATTTATCATTGACTATTCTATTATCCCATTTTACTTGTATTTGCATCCATACTCCGTCCCCGCAACTCTGCAACTCTTACCACCCATCTTCTTACCCAAGTCAATTTAATTGCCCTGCGAAGATAAGTAAAGCGTTAATTACCAAAAGCCTAATCTTTTAACATAAGCTACCGCGTTGCAGCTGTTGTCGCTGCCACATCCGGTGGAGATGGAGGCAGGTGGTCATCGTTACCGCCTGAACAGCGAGCTCTCCAGCTGCTGCCCGCATTCCATTCGAGAAATTAACGAAGGGCTGTTAGTCACATGATAGGGGTAATCAGCTATGGAATGTAAGGTGGTAGGGTTAGCTGGTCATTAATCACGTGTGGTGGGTAGAATAACTGGGCTTGGTATGCGAGACCATTAAGAAACTCATTCGCTGGTAAAAAAGGGTATGGGAAAAATTATTTGTAACAACCTTGCTATTATGAAGATCAATTTACATTACAATGGAGGGCTGACGGGTTCTACTCAGGTAAAAACACATTAATCAAATGTGACAGATTAATAAAGACGTATTTACATAAAAGAAACCATAAGCATATTAATCATACGTGACAGGCATTCAGGCATACCGACCGCGATGGTAACTGGGAGGGGCGGGTGGGGGAGCGCGCGGGTGGCGGGCCGGTGACCCGGTGGCCCAAGGGTAACCTACCCTCAAAATACAAGCAGTTACCCACGAATAGCGGAATTAGCTACTGTCATTATTCTTATTATTAAATCACACCAGACTGGCGACGTGGTAACGGAGAAACTCCATGAGGTTCACAACCCCCACGCAACCAGTCCAGCGAGTGAATAAAATAAAACAAAGAAAAGATCCGAGATCACAGAATAGCTCTGTGTACAGATCGTATAAAGCTGCCAATACCCGCACTAGCAAAGACGGAGCCATTAAGATCATTCCAAACATCTAACGGTTCCAAGGCAAACTCATGAAGAGCACCAGGACGCCGAGTATACCTCACCCGAACAAATGGCTCCGGAAGAAAATCAGACACTGAATGATTAGGGCAGTTATAAATTTTATACAAAAAGCAGGCCCTACCAACTCTGCGACGATGCGCTAGATCACAAGGCACAACACCATCCAGCATGAACACACATCGACGAACCACTTTGTCAAGCAAACACAGATGACGATCGGTAGCAGAACCACAGACTATTGAGCAGTATTCCAGAAGAGGGAGGACATAGCAATAAAAAGTAGCGACGTGTCAATTGTAACGAGCCAAACATCCTCCAAGCACGCCTCATAGGACCAATTTTCTGCGATGCACGTGAGGCAACCGAACGAACGTGGGGCTCAAACGTCAACTTTGGATCAAAATTGACACCCAAGATTACCAAGTCATCAACCACAGGAAGTGACATACCATCCAATATCATTGCAGCAACAAGAGCTCTCACTGTACGTGACCTAGACACGAGCATGGTGTTAGTCTTACCCGCATTTAGCCTCATCCCCCCACCTAGAACACCAGGAATCAATTACCTCCAAATTATGCTGAATGGATTCTGAAACCTCAAACATACCACTAGGCTTATCGCAAACACCCAATAAATTGACATAATCAGCGTAACCAACAAGTAAATTATCAACAAGATCAAACAGGTTCGGTGTATATACAGTGAATAACAAAGGGCCCAGAATACTACCCTGTGGGACACCAGAAACCACGTCCAAAAACTCACACCTTTTCCCATCAACAATTACACATCAGTGATACACATTAATATTGAAAGCCAGTAGCATAGATCCAGCGGAAGAAACGACGTGCGAGTTGCTCATCCTCGCATCAAGTTGTACGTTCAAACTCATAATGAGGCCTCGGCGTAACGAGCATGTTAGCAAACTCACTAGTCGAGGCTCCGAAACGCAGTCAAGTTGACTCTCAACCCAATTATCACGAGTGCACTTTGTGAGCAGCCTTGATAATTAGAACCTTAAGATAGGGCAGATTTTCTTGCACGTACGCTCGCGGTGCCGCCCCACGTCGGGGCTTTTGTCTACTCCCCTCTCCCCATTCCCCACCCCACCAGGATAGCAATTGTGTTCCTGTCCCCTGTAATTAATGACAGTCCTTTGTGTTATGTGCCATTAGGGTTATTTACCTCTATAGGTCAACCGTCTCCGATTCCCTTCTCTGCAAAAACACCTATGTGGAATGTGCTCGTTTGTTATTCCTGACACATCCGTGTAACGAATTATAGCCCTTTTCTGTTGTATACCATTAGGGTTATTTACCTCTATGGCTCATCCGCCTCCGCATTCAGTTCTTTTGTGGTAACACCGCCTGGGATTAACTCGTTTGTTGTCCCTACTTCAACCGTGTTATTAATTGCAGCCCTTTGTATTGTGTATCAAAGCTTAGCCTCTTTTGAATAGAACCTCAGCTATTTACCTCTATTGGCCAACCGTTGCCCCACTTCTCTTGTTTATTAAGTTGATGCAACATGCCACCTGTCAGTAATTAATTATAGTCCTTTCTGCTGAGTACCTGTATCAAAACTTTAATTAGGTCCATTCTCCTGAAAATAGTTTTATACTCCATTCGTCCTTGCCTTGTTTTCCCTTCGCCAAGGAGGTTATGTTTTTGTCGGGTTTGTTCGTCCTTCTGTCTATCTGATTTTTACGAAACTTACATGGGTTGTTAGGTATGTTAGAAGGAGCCGATGATTATTTTTTTTTGGTGAAGATCTTTCCATCCGTTTGTTTGTCTGCCTATTTTTTGTTAATGCCGTAACTTAAAAAGAAATGAAGGGATTTTCATGAAATTTACATGAGTTGTTGGGTTACAATCTTTGTAATGATTTGTTTGTTCGTTTGTTTGTCTGTCACTGTGTTTGATTTTATGTTTGTTTGCGCAATAACTAAAAAAATTATGGACGGATCTTTATGAAATTTTCAAGAATTGTTAGTATGTTGAAAGACATAATTGACTAAGTTTTGGTGATGATCGGTAGGTCCGTTTGTGTGTTTGACTTATGTTTGTTAAAATGTTTGTTAGCATAGTAACTCCAAAGATTTTGGATGGACCGTTATAAAATTTCCAGGAGTTGTTCGTAATGTTAAAAGACATAATTGATTAAATTTTGGTGATGATCGGTTGGTCCGTTTGTGTGTTTTACTTATAGTTATTAAAGTGTCTGTTAGCAGCATAACTCAAAAAAGTTATGAACGGATCTCCAAGAAAATTACAGACACCGTTAATGCTATCAAAAGGCACAAGTGATCAGATTTTGGTGTTATACAAAGAAACTCATGGTTTCAGAGCAGATTTAAAATTTTCGTTACCGCTGCCTTGCTTGGCTCAGGTACGCTCTCTCAGAGTGCTCTAGTTGCTCTGCTTTTCATCCTCCTGACCAATCCACTACCTCATGTCAGTGATGTCACAATACAAAGGTATTAATCTTAAGAGGTAAGCTTGGCTCTCTCGCTATCAGTCTATAGGCAATAATCCCATTCTTATTACGCTGGACAATTACCGCTTTCCATTCATTATAAAATACTATGCACGAACACATTATGCCCATACGCTCACTGAGGTATGACCTACTGAGGCTTCCAAAGCGTACCATTCACTGTTCTCGTCCTCTCAGTGTCTTAAAATTGGTTTACGTTCTTCATATCTACATATAATCTGCAAAAGTATCTATGTAGATATATCAATATTCAGATTTCACTCTGTGCTCTAGCTCGCGGTTAGGTGTTTTACCATTGTTCGAACTCACCTAAACGCTATAGGTCCTTGGCCATCTATCCCTCTATTATTTGCCCTGACTGGTTAATGACGGCGTCACTACTGAAAAATGAAATGCGAAGACGGTGTACCTATGGAGGTAGATGACTGAGAGGGTATTCAACAGAGTTATAGCTTTTATACAATACATGTAGAGAGGAATACTATTATTACGAGTGAAAAATATTCAATAGGAGCCGAGGACTGCGGGGTAGCACTCTAGGGGTGGGGAGTGGGTCCAGCAGGGTTATAGACGAGCGCACAGGCGGTGAGAGTGAAATAATGGTCGCCAAATCCGTAGACTTTCATGCATAAAATTCCTGCTTCCACGGGAAACATGAAATGCCTGCTTCTACTGTAATTACTGCTATCCGATAGATGCCCGCAGGCTTCACAGAAGTGCATGCACGCTGCTTCCAATCATAGATTTTCAGAGCTAAGGTGTCAGAGACGTAAGGCTTAGGCAACAATCATGACCCCCCGACTACCCCCATTTGTGACTCGGGTCAGTTAATACTCTTGAAATCACGTCGGACTATGGGACATGCTGACGCAACAAGCCAAGCTCTGCCAGAATTCGCCTGTCTGGTAGACATTTTTTTATTAGCACCAGAGTTCTGGTATTTTCCTCAGCAAGAACTTCACCGTGTAATATATTTTTAATTTTATCCCCATTTTCCTTTGGGATTCCAATTTTAAGGCTCCTCAAGATGCATAGGGCTGGCCATATATGAAGGACATTTTTCTCCGCGTCCACAATTTGCTACCTTCCAGTCATTATTCTCTTAGTTATGACTAGAGCCCGGATTTATTGCAGTTTACGACGTTAGTGCAATTAAAGCTATAAGTGCAATAACTGCAATGAGAGCTATAAATGCAATTTATTAGGACGTGTTCACACGCTCTTAATCGTAACGCCTTCAGTCAAACTGATAGACGCAGCGCGCTGATTTGGTAGTAGCTACTGCAGCAAACTTGGGAGACTATAGAATGAAGCATGTCCTATTTTTGAACGCGCTGCGTCATCCAAGATCAGTGAGCAGAACCCATAGATAGTAAATTTATCCTCTGTAACGTTCACAATTCATGGCAGAGTCGACAAAAAATGTTTTTTACCGTCACTTTAATGATCAGAATCACTTACGCCCGTTTAAGACAAGAAAACTAGAAAACCTGAAAATGTTGTCAGAACACGGACGCCATCTTTGATTTGGAAGCCCAACTGATTGATCTTCGTGGATGTCTCTTTTATCAGTTCATCAGGCTATATATTTAGGAAATAGGCCGTTCCTAGCAAAATCAGGCTATGAGATATGGGATACGAATGTGACTTTAAGCCGACGCGAAAATGTAAAGAAACGATATCATAACTGAACGAGCGGCATCATTCATATGACTGAAGGACTTAATTGCTACTCTGTACTAGTTTGATAGTTTGTACTTTGCATGATGAATTAATTTCTAAAAAATTGACTAGACTTATATTTATTGTACATTCAGTGCAAAATATTTGCAGCATTCTGTCCCGCCCCTCCTCCTGACTGTTGAGGCTCGGTCTCAGCTCCTTGGAAACTCTTTTCATGAAGGAGCTGAGACCGAGCCTCAACAGTCAGGAGGAGGGGCGGGACAGATTTCTGCAATATTTTAAATTGAATGTACAATAAATATAAGTCTAGTCAAACTAGTACAAACTAGTACAGAGTAGCAATTAAGTCATGTTTTAGAGCAACGAACTGCATCCAAACAGTTTTTATGCCAATTTCTTCCCCCCTATCGATTGATCATGTAGCTACCTTACTGCTTTGCAGCTAAATTCCACAGTCGTGTATTTTAGGTCAGTTCCAACAATGTAAACCGTTACAATCTTTATTTCGCTTTAAATATAAGAACCTTTAGATCTATTGTACATTTTAGAAGAGAAATTGTTAGTTCTTTGGTCAGTTTTAGTAAAATCTCATTTAACTCTACCGAAGTTGCCAAAAAATGTTAAATTTTAGAATAGTTTTACCAACAAAACAAAAATCCCGAAAATTGCTACTTGGCAACTCAAGCAGCAGGTATATAACCATGTGCGCTGCTAGGCCAGCCGCCAGAGCCATTTTAAAACTAGCATGACTATGGGCGTTGTACACCCGAAACAACGCTATGACTGCTTTTATTAAAACCGTTTTAGCTAAATGGCTGTTTTTCCCTACTTTGCAAACTTGCTCTGAAGACGTGAAACGTAGCTTCCGACACTTGGAAAGGTTGGAAACAAAACGAATTAAAACGCAATGTCATCTTTCGTTCAACGAAACCTGCTTAATCAATGACCTGCTGCCAACTTACACACTAATATATATATATATATATATATATATATATATATATATACGTATATATATGATATAATTTACATTGCAGAGCTGTAGTTTATAATAATTCCCTCTTCACAGCTTTAACTCTTACTAATTCCCATTATAGGGCGGTGGGTTCCATCAACTGCAACAGAGGCTGGATGACGTGCTCGGTGGTGGCGTCCTCAGAACAGGCCGGCGACCAGCTGCTGGAGCTGAACGTCCAGCACAACGGAGCTGCCGGCGTCTCCAGGACCGATTTTAAACTCTTTCTCAAGGTATGGCCCATACCCACTCCTAACGACCGGAATGCGTTGGTGGGTCTATTTGAACAGTGAAAAAAGTTTACTGTTTGCTGAGTTCTACTTGGTTTCAACATCTTCGACCTACCCGAAACTTAACTAGCTAGTGAAACTTACCAACCGAACCAGTTGATGCAAGTTTGATATCTAAGCAGATATTTTTTAAACACACGTTTGTGTTTAAAAACAGTGACAAACGACGTTACCAAAATTTGGTCATTTACTTTTTGTTATATACTTCACAACTCATGTTAATTTCATAAAAATCCATCCATAACTTTTTGAGTTATGGCGGTGAGAAAAGTGAGTCAGACAAACAAACAAACGGATGGACATATCTTCACCAAAAGTTAATCATCTGTTCCTCCTAACATAACTATCAATCCCTGTAAATTTCATCCAAATCGGTTCAGAAATTTTTGAGTTATCTTGGTGATAGACAGAGAGAAAGAAAGACAGACAAACACGACGAAAACATAACCTCCTTGGCGGAGGTAATTAAGGAAGTAATGTACAGGGGCTAGGGCGCTAACTTTGTTGGACGCAGCATCCATATGAAACACTAGGATTAGCTGGCCATCGAAAATGACTTCGTTGAATTTATACCCTACCGCGGGTGATAGTCTTACGCCACCGAGGCGTTCTAGTTTACTGATACTTAGTTCTGTTCGCCGCCCTTTCGCAGGGCTCCATTGGGGGAAAGCTTTGTGCATGGGTTCCACATTAATTTCTATTTAATTGAAGCGGTCTGCTCTTCCTCTCTTGCATCAGCGTTGCTGTGACTAGGGAATCCCAAGTTGAAATTAATGATAATAATTATAGTATTGCTGCAATGCTAAATTTGTCATCATCAGGACCTCCTCACACTAGACGGGGTGGCTGATGTGGCAACATCGCTCGGGTTTGCAGAGCTGCGGGCACAGTCTGTGGTACTGCCCTGGTTGAGGAGGGTGCAGGGTAGCCTTCAGGTCAACACCAAGCAAGAGGAAATCTTGCTCCTCGAGGTGAGAGTTTGAGTACAATATTAGCTCTTTGATGCCCAATTTCTATGGCTGCTGGTAGTTAGGGACACTCTTGAATTGAAGTTAACCATATTGCAACTTTCTATTGTCGATATTATTCAATACCTCGAATCTTTTTCCATCTATTGCTTATCAGAATTGTAAGCACTGACTCATCGATAAATCTGTGAGCGGCCATCCTCTAGTCCATCAAAAGTAAACAAATTTTTCTGTTGCCATGCGAAACTTCTCAGCCAAGCCAATTAATGTTGCGACCTGCCGCTGCCCAATTTAATTTTTATTTTCGTTCAAATCAGCTACAATCACGCCAAGCAGGAGGAGCTTTACTCTTGGTGGGGAGAGACTTTGTCCAATCGCCGAAATTTGGATATTAAATGCCATAACTTGAAGTCTCTTTTTCGATCAAATGAATCTAAAGCGGTACCAAGCAAGAGGAACATTACAGTGGGAGGGCGAGACTTTTTCCGTCAGCACGATTTTAGTCTTCAGTGCCTGATGCATAATCATTTTTCAATGTGATAACTTGAGATTAATTCACAGCAAGAAACAGTCTCACTGTTTTTTTTTTGGGGGGGGGGCAATGAGCTGGCCTATGGCTCCCCGAACATACCCCTTTCCTCTCACCTACGTGTCTCTAGCGAGTTCAGTAAACCTGAGGTGGAAAAATGCTTAGATGAATCTCGCATTGTTTGATTTCTAAGCTATTGGAGTGCAACAGCAAGGCAGTGCCGCACATACGCAGTTCACTGATTTAGTTCACGGTAAGAGTTGTGAGCTGAAACTGGAACACAAGATTCATTGGCTTACTGGCAGTGCAATATATTAAGTAAGTACCCCTACTGGGCTGTGATCAGATAACCCGCTAACTCTAGTACCGTCTAATATGGAGGCTTGCATTGAATAATACAGGGGCTACATATGCATTCGCACGCCCAACTGGTGGGTAGGATGTGCAGCGCGCGTGTCTTTTCAATACATATTTAAAATGGGTAACATAGATACGGCAGCATGAATTACGTCCGAGTCTCGCATCCTTGCATCAGATGGTCTGTGTGATGCATAGTATGGCTCCGGCCTACGATGACTCACTGAAAAGTGATTAACAAGCATCGGGTGCTGATGCACTACCATACGCTTATTTGGCAGGGAAGTTATTACTTTTTTTAGATATTGTACTGTGCTCAAATATAATCAATGAAAGATAGATCTTCAGCATACACAGATTTGGCTGAGAAGCTCTTATTTAAAAAAAAAATCATTGTGGTTTAAACTCAGCAACGAAGGTTATTTACGACATGCTAAAAAATTAAGAGAGCACAAATGTTTTCAGGGTAAAAATCAAGTACAAAATGCATTGCACATTATTATTTTTTGGATGTTCAGGTGATGGCTTCCCACCTCACCTCACAATCAGAGCCGGTGACTCTCAGCCACTACTTCAACGCTTCGGCCAGAATAGATGCAGCCACACGCTCGCTCTATTCCAGGTAATTTCTAGAGATGCAATACTGCGCTCAACTCTATATCTTAACCATATCATTACACTGCAACATATGCATCTATTTTATCTCTGAGGGGGCATGGACTAGGCTATAATGCAGCAAGTTCCAGCCAACGGTAATCGAGGGCTTTCCAGATAGCACCCTAGTTTTCCAAATGGCACCCTAGCGTTTTCCAAATGGCACTCGAGAGCTTTCCAGATGGCACCCAGGGGCTTTCCAGATGGCACCCAGGGGCTTTCCAGCTGGCACTCGAGGGCTTTCCAGATGGCACCCAGGGCTTTCCAGGTGGCACCCCAGGGCTTTCCAGATAGGACCCGAGGGTTCTCAGCTGATACTTGAGCTGAGGTAGAAACTACGTATTATGTCTAGATTAGATTAGATAGGCGGTAGTAGACGAACCAATAGGCCCATTCCCAAGGAGACACCGGAACTTGCGCCCCGGCCCTCTATGAGCTATTGCCAAGGATATAGAAGACTGCAGAAAAGAGAGAGAAAGGGGAAGAATCCCTGCCAAGGAGACGATCATGAATGCACACAAGCACAGTCAAGAGCCGCTGATATGCGGAGCTTAGAGATGTCAAACTGTGTAGTTGGAGCGGGAGAGAGAAGAAGACGGAATAAGGAGGCATCGCAAGCTTTGGCCGTCAAAAATTTGTGACTCTTGGAGGAGGAGTTCTAATGCCGGGGACACATATGCATTTCTACGCCCAACTGGTTGCTAGGATGCGCAGATCGCGGGCCATTTCGATGTATATTTAAAGTCGGTAGCATAGATACCGTGGCATCAATGACATTCGAGTCTCACATCCTTGCATCAAGTTGTCTTTGTAAATAACTAGTGTGGCCCCTGCATTAGGTGTGGAGGATGTCTCTCTCAATGTATGTCAAGGCTATTTTTAAACGCATTGAATGACTCCGCTCTAAAAACATCGGAAGGGTGTCTATTCCAAATGCTGACTATGAAATACGGAAAGAACTGCTGACTTAAGGTCGTTCTTCGAGCTTTATGCTTGAGTTTTTTACCGTTGTTTCGCAGGCGATCATTGAACTCTCTTTCAAAGAGTCCCGTTGTAGGTACGTCGTTGAAGCCAATCGAATGCTTGAATGTTTCTATAAGTTGCCCCTGAGTCGTCTTTGCTCGAGAGAGATCAGACCCAGTTCTTTTAGGCGACATTCATACGGCTAGCTTCGCAGCTGAGGTATCAATTTCGTTGCTTTGCGTTGGACTCTTTCCATGTTATCGATATCTGTACACAGATGTGGCGATCAGAATTAAACAGCAAATTCTAAGTGTGGCTGCACTAATGCCTTGTACAAGGGAACGATGATGTCCTTGGACATGTGTTCAAAATTTCTGGTGATGAATCCCAGTACTCTGCTTGCCATTTTCACACTCTTGTCCACTTGCTGACTGTGTTGTAGTTTGTTCGTAATAGTGATTCCCAAGTCACGTAGTTGGGTGACAGCAGCCAATACCGTCCCGTTCATTTTCAATGGGGCAGAAGGGTTCACCAGCCCTATGTGCATATCTGAGCATTTGTCGACAGCAAAGCTCATCTGCCACGTTGTGCTCCATTCCATGAGGTGGTCAAGGTCTTGTTGGAGCTCGGCTGCTTTCGTGACATAATGACATAGTTTTGTATCATCCGCAAATTTACTGATTTTACTACGAATGTGAAGATCGATATCATTATTGCAAATTGAGAACAGAAGTGGGCCAAAGCACGCCACCTTGTGGTACCCCTGATGATACCTGCGTCCAGGCGCTCGTCTCTCCTTCAAGCTTCGCTCGCTGCTGCCGACCCGTAAGCCATGCCTTGATCCATCGTAAATAGTCTCCCTGGATGCCATGGGCTTCCAATTTTTTCCTTATCCGTTGATGGGGGACTTTGTCAAAAGCCTTTTGGAAAAGCCTTTTGTCGGTTCATTTTTGTGATCTAGTTGCGAATAAATATTTATATACCTGATTTAATCGAGTTTTTCAGGAAACAGGAATACGCGGGGACTGTATGGGACCTCTAAGAGTGGAGGCAGGCCCTCTAATCACAAAATCGCAGCTACTACTACTATTAGCTATGTTAGGTTCACCCGTTTCTTAGTAAGTTTTTTGAGGGGGGTCACGTTTCCTGGAGGACTCTAAAGGTTAATTACTGATATTTTCTCTGTACGTGCTCTCTCTTCTTACCCGATTCCTCCTATTCTTTCCTGTCTTCTTGTTCTCATACTCATTGATCCTGTATGGGAACAGCCTCATTCATGGGTTCCACCATTTTTACTACATATTATTCTATTCTCGGTATCCGCAAACGGAAGTTACTATCATTGTAGTAATGTTAGTAATAGGTATATCTGCACTTATACCATCGTCTAGAGACTCGATACTCTTCATTTACTCCACAGTGCTCGAGTGGGAAAGATTAGTGATTTACTCATTGTTTTGATGTCGGGCTTTCTATTCCTGAGCCAGGGAAGGAAGTCTTGCTATGCGGGCATATAGTGTCGGTAGTTCTTTTCCGTTCATAGTCTATTAGGGGGCGCTCTACTGCTTAGCAATTCTGATTATCGGAGAGAGAAGGCTGTAGTTGTCAAGATCTTTCTGTTAGGCCACTCCTCGGGGCCGTTGTAAGGATTTCTTTGCTGCACGAACCAGTGCATGCAATTCCCTAGTTAAGGCGACTGTTAAATTTTGCCTCATGTGTTCAAATACATATTAAACTCTACACCTGCATACATAGGCCTATATCGGTCTGTACACATATTTCTCACAGACTTGAATTTGGGAAAGCAAAAAAAATATACATATTTTGGTTTGACCAAGCTGAATAGGTGACCTTATGCTCGTATTCGATTGTTTTTCTGTTCGGTGAACGAATTTTCCTGAAATAGCTCATGACTAATGATGGTGCCAGTCTCTCATTGAGCTTCTAGCGTATCTCAACGCCACTGTGCACTCTCTCTACAAATGGTTAATTTTCCCCCATAGTATTGGAATACAATCCTGCAGTTTCCTTCATAGCGAAATAGCACGGTCTTCCTGAAATAGTTTTGAAGCATTTTCGTATCAGTATTTATTTGAAAGTGCATTCAATTGTTCTTCTGTACACAGGCAGGAGCTTCGGGCGGCCGACGGAACGGGAGGAGTGCTGCTGTGGGCCTGCTCCGTCCAGGGCAGACTGGGCACCCAAGTACTCGATGATAAACACTTCGGCAAGGTACTGGATGTAAACAGGCCACCACTGCATTCCATGGAGTGCAGTATACACTGCCACGTGTTAATTTCATACGGAAAAGCTTTAATTACCTCCGCCAAGGAAATTATGTTTTTATTGGAGTTTGTCTTTCTGTGTTACCAAAATAACTCAAAAACTTATGGTCAGATCCTCATAAGATTTACAGGGACTGTTAAGTATTTCAGTAGAAACAGATGATTAAGTATTGGCGAAGATCCGTTCAATCGTTTGCTTATATGTTTATCTACCCAGTTTTTCTTGGCAACATAACTCAAAAAGTTACGAGCGGATCTTTGCAAAATTTCTAGGAACTGTTAGGAAGGTTTAGAAAAACAAATGAAGAAATAAATAACAAAATTTTAGTGATGGTCTGTTCGTCCGTTTGTGTCTTTGTCTCTCCGTTAGATTTTTTTGATTGTTTGTCAGAACATAACTCGAAAACTTTGAGCGGATCTTCAAGAAATTTACAGGAAGTAGAAATGTTAAGTAGAACAGATATCCAGATTTTGGTAATGATGAAGAGGAAATCGTGGATTTATGACTAATTTGAATTTTTGTTAACATTATGATGCTCTGTGGAGGTTTACCCTCTAGGAGGGCTTTTCTAGCTTTAAAATAGAATGACAAGGTAACAACTTTCTGGAATGCTTAAGTGGAGTCAAATCTTACTACACTGCGTAGGAAATACTTTCTCAGGTGAACTTGTTATTAATATAGGGACAGTAAGAAAAGCGGTAGGTTGAGCTAGGGCAGGATAGGATATGGAATTCAGCTGCGTTTCATTTATTCATTATCTGTACACAATTGAAGGTGTTGCTATGTTTTTAACATTTTTATTTTTAGTATTATGGACAAGCCCAAAACGTCATCAGAGAGCTGCACTGTATGATATCAGATAATCGCCCGTGACTGGCCGGCAGCTGAATTAATTTTCCTTGTTTCTGGAAGGAAAAAACAATATGAGTATTTACCGGAGGATTGTAAGCTACAAAAATAGAATGTAGAATAAACTTCTTGCTAGAGTCAGCATATCATACTAATTATAGAAAATAAAGGCTTAATAGCATGACTATACGCTGGAAGGGACAGAACAAATAATCCCGGCGAGGTTCGAAGACCTACTAGCGATGTGAGTTTCGATGAGGAACTTGTTCTTTGTGTCTTTTGCCAAAGCAAACCACTCCTAACATTTACTCCAGCGAGTGAGAATTATTTTATTTTAGCAAATCAGACGTTTCATTCCACACATTTTGTATAGTAGATGCTCTACAACAACTGTTAAAAACTATGCGAGTCCTCGTGAGCAACTAATCTTGATAGAAAGACAACACTGCGCTTACCATAATCAGATTTACTTGATAAATAAGTTAATGTCACAGAGCGCGACTAAATAGTGCAGGAAAATGTAACCTTCTACTAACTGTGTTTGAGCTTCGCAATTCTTCAATATATCAATTAATAGGTTCCTGATGACACTTATTTACCCAAGAAAGCAAACCCATGCGCTGACTCTTTTCAAATTTCAGGTATCTTTAATTAATAGATACGTATTAACATAAATAGCTTACTTACGGCTAGTTCTTAGAGCAGCAAGGCTGACCCATGACCTTACCGCTTTCGGACATTGGGTTACTTCAATTGATTAGTAAGCATACTACACACGCCTGTTACCTCAGTCAGGCGGAGGTCTGTTCTCACCATTTTCCAATTTCAGATCACAATGACGACACCCGAGGGCGACTATTATTTCGTCAGCGCCGAAGGATCGTCTGCCGTGGAGTCCCCACGACTGGAGGCGTCCGTAGCCTTGCTCGCGTCCGTTGGCTATGATACGAGCCACTTCTGCAAGGCCGCCGTCAAGACGAACGGCATTGAAGTGCCAATGTAAGTGAATCCTTTATCGGTCGCCTAATGCTGGGGTCACTCCAGATACTTGCACGCTCAACTGATGAACGAACGTTCAGCTCGCACGCCTTTCTTGCTTTCGAGTAGTTTGAAGTTGTGAAATTCAATAGTTTGCTGGATTCTCGTTTATAAGAAGAATACCAGATAAACCAGCGGTCAGCGGTTACGTGCACTGTGGAGATAGCTCGCTGTTGCCTCTGTCTTTCATCACTAACTGCGACCCGATATGCGGACGGTTATTCCTTGCGCTTCAGGCTATTTTTCTATCCGTGCAAGTTCCATTTCTTCGTATCCTACTCGCGAGTGGCAGAGTGGCATCCTCGTTCTATGATTTCTGGCTATTCTTCGTTGACTTGATTATTTTCCGTATTTGACGCCCCTCTTTGCCACGGCCTTCTACTTGACCCTTTTCCTCTTTTGAAATATCTATTTATGTGTTTTGATGCCGAAATTAATGTATTTTTAAGTTCTCCCGAAAATTTTCTCACATGAAACATGTGCCGAAGTAGTGTTTAATAAGAGTTAACCGAGCTATTATTCTAACGTTTTCATTCTCTTTCTTTGACTAAAACATTGTAAAGTGTATACAGTTAGGAACTAACAGATAATCTCTTGGGCGACGAATTGTTATTCAAAGGGAAAATTTCCAGGATTTTGGAATTGACGAATACAACCTACGGCAACCAGGACCGAAGTTTGGAGGCGGTGCTGCAGGCTGGCGGCCCGCGACTTGGCGAAGCTAAAGTATCAGCAAAAGTGGTCTCGCAACACAACAAAGTAGCGGCCAGCGGGTCTATGACGAATTCCTCTCTTCTAGATGTAAGTGAACTCTGGTTTAGACTCTAGAATGTTATGATACACCTTTCATTGTATTTAATTCCATACTTGCATTTAAACTCTGAGTTATACCATGACCTACGTTCTTTCATCTTGTGTGTGATTTATGATAAATCACATAGAATATGTCTGTTTCTCAACCTTAAGAGAGCATTTGATGCAGTTGATGTCACCATTATTTTTAATAAACACTGATTGTTATGGCATTTGCAAGTCGGAAAAAGCCCTGATCGAAAATAACAGGGACAAATATTCAGAGTGTTCCGAATTGATCGTTGATTTTTTTTTACCCAAACTCAATATGCCTTCCGTCGGTACCGATAATTTTCTGCAAACGCTTGGTGAACGCTTCTCAAGAGTCACGCATTATAACTTGGGGACTATTTGTCCATTCCTTCACGAGTGCTGCCTTCAAAGCCTCCACATATTTGAGATGGGAAGCTGAGACCTTACTCTTCAATATGGACCAAATGCTGAAATCAAGGGGATTAAGGTCTTTAGATGAAGGAATATTAGGTATAAATAGACATAAATAAAAGGGTTCTAACGATAGTAGTTGAACACCCTGTATACTCTGCAATAATACCGAATCCTAAGTCATACCTGTTGATGTTGGTGGTCCTCAAACATCTGTACTAGGACCACTGTTATTCAATTGTTTTTTACCATTGTTATGTCAATACAATATTTTTGCATCAAGATTTATTGCGTGGAATGCACTGTCCTACATTTTCCGAAACTTCTCCTACAAGACCTTGTCGAAGTGCTGCTATGGCTGAGATCAACAAGTTTGTTTACGCTAGCCGCCAAGTCCGTGATTTATAGCCTTAGCTAACACTCCCCAAAGTACTTACCCTGGTATTTTTCTGCGGTCTACACTATCTCAACACTTGTCAAATGTGTTGAAATCTGTAACGGCTATTGCCAGTGAACGTTGCAGAGTCTAACTACATGTTCCATGTATTAAGAGCATTACCTATCTAAAAAATTTACTCGAATATTATATACCTTTCTATGTAGAACGTATCTTAAAGTAAATATAGACACATAAAAATATACATTAGTACAAATTAATTTTTTCGTAGCAGTTGAGTGTGCGACTTCACTGTGTGAACCCGGTATTATACGTACTGCGAATATTGCTAAACTGTATTGAGCATCTGCAGATACGGTTGACCTCCACGAGGCTCCCGGACATCCTGGGGGTACACGGAGAAGTGTCCGTAACCCACGACGGCCATTGGGTGAGCGTCAGGACGTGGACCACAGACGACAGGTCCATCCTGGTGGAGTCCTTCCAGATTGTAGGGAACTCTTCACACAAGCGATCTCACAAGCTTATGGTTGCGGATCCAAGAAAAGCTTGGCGGTCGGCGAGTGTTGCCATCACGGCAGATCATTTCGGGACATTTCCAGTAGACTTCCAGGTACGATAAACTACTTTTAAGCAAGCTGTGTTGCCTCTAGTTGTACTGCATTCTGCTAAATGTGTAAAATATAGGAAATTGTGTAAGCTTACTAGTAGCCCGAGTCGTCACTATAAATGACGGCAGAAAGTTAGTACTTCAGAAAAACCCCTGTAGTCGAAGGCCAGGCCAAGTCGTGAAAGTTTCACCAGTTCGCTATGCTCTTGAATTTCTACCTATCTTATTCCCATAGAGCAGTCAGACTTGTGCGTGCTAGTGAAAGAAACTAGCGGTGCTAGCGCTAGACCTGAAAAATACTAGCGGCGCTACCGCTACACATTTCAAAACCTAACGGCGCTATCGCTAGCGCTAGTTTTGGTGCTAGTTTTTGGCATATGTATCTACTACTAGTCGAAAATCTGGAAACATTTATTTTAGTGCTAGGAAAAACATCTTGAAGAGCAAGAAAGAAATGAAATATAATTTTAATTACATTGCAAATGGAAAAAAATGAAAGATGTGTTTTACTGATTTTTCATATAACGAGAAGATACATGGAAGTAAGTAATGTACTATATAGATACTATAGTTGTAGGGGGTTACAAAATCCCTGGCACAAACTTCGACCACTAGTAGAAGATATCATCATCAACAACACTATTTCATCAACAGAAAACACGAAAAACGATTAGTTTGTGACATAATCAAATAAATAATTAACACTAATTATTAGTTACCTACACAGGCTACACGAACTCTGCTCATTAATACACATGAGGGCAGTTCTAATATTCAATAGCTAGAGGTTAGCAAGGATCTCATGACAGTAATTGTGCAAGATGTCTACCATGAACATTGATACAAGCACGACACCTTCGTCAAAGATTCCATGGATATCAGCGATATCCCCAGGAGCGACTGCAATTCGGGCGACAAAGTCTTCTTCCGACTCCACAGGTGTGTCATGAATAAAACTTTTCACATACCTCCCCCCCCAAAAAAAAAAATCTAGCGGAGACAGATCAGGTGATCTTGGTGGCCAGACACACCACCATTATGGCCAATCCATCGATATGGAAATTGAAGGTCGAGAAAATGTCTCACATTGAGGGCATAATTTACCGGAGCTCTATCGTGTTGAAACCAAAGTCTTCTACGAATACCTAATGGCACATCGCGCAATAAATCCGAAAGAACTTCTTCAAGAAAGACTCTGTAAACATTCCCAGGGGAGACGCTCTGGCAGAATGGGCCAATAATATTAATGTGAACGATACCTGTCCTAACATTGGCAGTATATCGATGCTTGTGACGACGCTAATGGATGGCATGAGGGTTGTTGTGTTGCGATGCGTGAAAATTATAAACATTAGAAAGTCCATCACTGGTGAAGGTAGCTTCAATCGTGAACGACACATGTTCTGCAAAATGAGGATCTTCTAACTCATGATTCAAAAACCACTGCATAAATCGTTCACGAAGAGCACAATCTGTGGGAAGTAGACTCTGGACTCTCTGGAAGTGATACAGATGATATATACCTCAGTTCAATACACGCCATACTGCAGTATGTTCTTGAATTCCCATAAATTTTCTAAACCCAATATCTCTAAAAATAAACGCATTTCCAATTTTTCTCATGAAAAAGTGTTTACACTGATATCCTCCACGAGCAGCGGGAGCCCGCAGAAAGAATTTTGCAACACCCTGTATAATGCAAAAACTAGGGACTAGCACATGACATTGGCTAAAAACCTAGCGGCGCTAGTAGCGCCGCTGGTGATTCTCAAACTTACGGGACTAGTGCTTGCCCTACTAAAAAACTAGCGGCGCTACCAGAGCGCGCTAGTGTTAGCGCCACTAGGCACAACTCTGAGAGCAGTGTTTCCCTTTGGAGGTACATATGAACCTACGTAACCCATGTTGGTTCACGCACGGACCCCCTACTGGTTAATGATAATTAAAGCTTTCCCGGCAATATTACATTGTTTTTATCCTATAGATGATGAAAATTACAGAATATATCAAGATTATGGAAAGAAAAATATAAGTTTAAATAGCTTAGAAAAATCTTTTATATCAATATATTGAAATTGAAAAATTTTAACTATGGTACAGTTACCGCCAAATGCTAATGCTCCGTCACGAAAACTTGGATTTTTTTAAATAGCGGGAACAGAGGCCTGTTGCAATCAGCGTGCTGGGTAACCCAGAGTTACCTCGAAGGCAGCTTCGTCCCCAAAATCCGTGTCGCATTGAACCATTTTCCGTCAATGAGAAACGCCAGTGTTACCTAATGGCCCTGTCGTCATTCGCGACTATTCTGTGTACGTGCATCGCTGTGCGTGCGTTCAAGTACGTGTGCTGTGCTGCTGTGTCTCATTGCCACAAGTTGCTGTATAGCCTGTAGGTTAGGTAGGTTAGGTTAGAGCTAGGCCGTGCTGTCAGAAAACGGAAAGGAAAATCGAGTAGCTAGTAAAAAAATTCATTCATAACATCGGACGGGTTAGGTGAGTGTAGGCCTGGCTTGTGTAAATTCCACCCGAGCGCAGTTATGTCACACAGCGACGTGTGGCAACTATTGCATAGCGCATGGTAGTGATATTAGGGGTGGTGACGCGATATTAACGTACACGCTAATCGCGGCACGTACACAAAATAGTCGCGAACGACGAGAGTGCTTTCCGGTGTTACGCAAATTCGCTACCCTGCGAAAAAGGTGGGCTGCGAGCGGAGTAACACCGTGCAGATGCCAAGTCTCTCCTCATATGCGTCAAATAAATATGCCTATACTGTAATTACGTTTTGTGACCTGTGAAGAAGTATTTTTCCTATATATGCAATCCAAGAATTATTATTTTGTTGCTAGCTTATATTCACCAGAAATAAAACCAAATATTTCTTTATTTAACAGAGTGATTGGATATTTCGATTGCGCTTGCTAGATTGTTTGCATTTGGAGATCTTGCGTATTCGGTCTATAAAGTTTAAGGAGAAATGCTTTCGACTCGGGTAATTCATAACTTCTTATGGCAAAATTTTCTGCGTGGACCTGTTACAAAGTTTTTAGGGGCTGTGTTGTCATTATTATCTCCGCCAAGGAGGTTATGTTTTCGTCGTGTTTGTCTGTCTGTTTATTTGTCTGTCTGTCTGTCACCAAGATAACTCAAAAAGTTCTGAACCGATTTGGACAAAATTTACAGGGATTGATGGGTATGTTAGGAGGAACAGATGATTAACTTTTGGTGAAGATATGTCTAACCGTTTGTTTGTTTGCCTCATTTTTCTCAATGCCATAACTCAAGAAGTTATGGATGAATTTTTATGAAATTAAAATGAGTTGTTAAGTATATAACAAAGAGTAAATGACCAAATTTTGGTCATGATCCGTTGGTTTGTTCGTTCGTTTGTCACCGTTTTTAATTTTATTCTTGTTAGCACAATAACTCAAAAAATAATGAATGGATCTTCATGAAATTCATAGCGGTTGTTAGTAATTGTAAATGACATAAATGATTAAATTTTTGGTTTGGTTCAGATCGGTTTGTTCGTTTGTAGGTTTGAATCATGTTTGTCATAATGTTTGTTAGCAGTATAACTCAAAAAGTTATAAACGGATCATTGAGAAAATTGCAAAAGCTGCTATTACTATCGAAAGGCACAAATGATTAGATTTTGGAGTTTATACAAAGAAAATTATGGTATCAGAGCCAATTTTAATTTTTTTCCTATCATTCCCTCGCTTGGCGGAGATATGCGCTCTCAGAATGCTCTTGTTAGCAATAATTATGAATAAATGTCTGTGTTTACATTGTAATGGTCACGAATAGCAGCAAAGAAGTTCAGCAATCCCAATATAGCTATTGTCACAGTGTCGCACTAATGCTTTAGTTGCTAAATACGTAATCGTCATTCTCTGTTGTATCGCGCAGGTCTACATTCCGAACTTCTAAGATTACT